>VWZI01006524.1:214720-307515 GCA_013396835.1 Psilopogon haemacephalus
ACTTGAAGAAATTTGTGCTTCCTTCAATTTGTATTCAGCAGTCAAAAGTATCAAAGCACACGTCAGCTTAACATGGGTATGACTATTTAATTTTCTCAAAAGAGTGATGTGTTTTGCCTTTTCACCCCCCCANCCATCACTAATACTCAAGATATCACTGAATGCTTCTGAAAAAAAAAAAAACAACAAAACATTAATTAGAAGGCAGACTTCTATAGGAAATGATTTTTCTTAAAATGGCACCAGTTTTTTTTTTTTTTTTTTTTACTGAACACCACATTTTCTGAATGCTCTAATTAACTTGTAAAAAGGAAAACACGTTAAGCACTGACTATAAATTGGCTAAGCACCAAGATAGAGAAAGGTGGACATCCTGTATTCTGGTTTATGGCTGTAATTTTTTTATTGTTTGTGTAAAAACTCTGCAAACTTTCCCATCCGCTCATTTGGAATAGTCAGATCAGCATCATTTTAATAAGGTAACACTTTCCACTTACTTAAAATGTAGGATAATGGTCTCCTGCCACTATATAAATGCTAAGACATTTATAGAAAATAAATATTAAGGCAAAGCTGACATTTATTTTCAAAGAAGGGGATCATTATCCAAAATGCAGGGATCTACATTCCATTACCGAGTTGTTAATAAAAAGATTAAAAGCTTGGGATGTCTGCTCCACGCTCCTGCCGGCGCAGGAGCCTGACTGCTTCACCATAGAAAAGTGTGGCACAAAAGTGGAGGGAGGGCTGCTCCCATGGCCCATGGAAAGAGCGAGTTCAAAGATGGCCTGTTGCAACCTGGGCCACACTGCAGCTGTGCCACAGCACAAGCTGGCACTGTTGGGCATCCTGGGCAGCCAATTTCATTTGGCGACTGGACCGAGAGACTCAGTCACGCGTCGCACGCGTGCCTCTGCCTAAGGACTGTACAGAGATTTGCTCACTGCCTGCTGGCTTGCTTGGAGCACCTGCCACCGTTTTGTGCAGGACGTCATGCTGTAAGGAAGTGGCAAATACTAAACACCAAAAGTCTCAAAGAAGAATAATTTGGTCACTGATTGTGAAGTGTTGCCTTTTAAAATGCCTGGAATAAAGCCTCCATTCTCTGTATGAAAGGATGGAAGATTACCCATTCCCTATGAGTGTGTTCCAGGAGCTGGAATGTGAAGCTTTTGCACTTCTCTCTAATTTTGTTTGGTAGACACACATCTGTACTGCAAAGCAGCTATTTGTTGATTTGTCAGAGCTACAGAATTCTTCTGCTGAATTACTGTGGCAAACATTTATGTGTAAGAATTGAGTTGCTCTTTTGACCGAGACTGGATATCCTGCAGCTCCTGCTCTTCTTTTGCTTTGATATCTTGGTAGGCCTGCATTTTGCTGGCATCCTTTAAGTAGGCCCAGTTAGAAGACAGTATCATGAGGAAGTGGATCTGGAAGAGAAGGGTGAGCATGATGGCTAGTGAGCATGTCAAGAGGCAAAGCAAGCTGCTAGTTAGATTAATAAGACGCTCTTTAAAATAATGACCAAAAAAAAAAAAAAAGTTATTCTACGTTAATAAAGCATCCAGTTATTAAAACAAGCACAGAGGCTATTTTCAAGGGTCTCTAGAATCTGGCATGCTAACATTTCAGTTGGTTATTCACAACTTAGGGAAAGTTAGTGTAACAGTAATGAGCTAGAGAGTTGTACAGCTCAATTAAAAATGCAGAATGTGGGGAAGCAGGAATAAAGTTTTGTACGTGGCAACGTGTAATCCATAAACTATGAGGTGCCCAGAAGAAACGCTCTCTAAGGTTGTGGTGTTTATGCAAATCCAAGCCCACGTCCTGGCAAATTCTTTTCCCCCAGCAAGCAGATGAGAATTCTACCCTCCCCGGCAAAAGCCTGAAACTGTAAACGGTTTTATTTACGTGAACAAGGCTACATTAACATAGTGAAAAATTAAACAACAAAACACGAGTCCAAAACTAAGCAAAAGCATGCAATTTGGGGGTTAAGAAGTCTTAATCACATATTTTTATAACTACATTTTAAGCTTCCATTGTCCAACCTCAGGTGAAGAGTTTTATATCATATGTACCAACTGGTTCTTTTCATTATTGTTTTTGTGTGGATTTTTTTCTGGTTTGTGCATTCATCTCTTTTCAACTTCTTTCCACCATGCTTCATGCCAAAAACTCTACATCTGAAGTCACTGAATATTTTTTTTTTAGTTGTTTTTTTTTTTTTTTTAATCCCAGTAGTGTAAAGAAGTCTCCATGAGCTATGCATGGTTTTGCTTCCCGTGCAGTCGTACTTACAGTTTTGAGATCTGGCTACTGAGAAATCAGTTACTAAAGTGCAAGCCATACAAGAACTGAAGCTATTTATATGCTGCTTCTTACTAGTTCAGGGTCCAAAAGAAAGAGTGTGATTGTTTTACGCAGAGCTAATGCAAGGATGCATTTCCTTCCAGAGACAGCATGATTTGGCAGCGGCTTGAAAACGGAGTAAACCAATCAACTTTTACCATTTGTGCACTGGAAACAAAAGCCAACAACTAATTTGTAATACCTGGGCTTCTGATTTCTGCCACAAGAGACTGGCACAGCTCCAGTATTTCTTCTCTTTCATATCACGTTTTGTATGCTTGGAAGGGGGCTTGTATTTGGTGTTCAGAACAAAAAATAAGTTAGTAATGCTGACCCTGAACCATTCCAGTATTTGAGAGATGACTGTTGGAAAGCAAATGGAAACCTCCCATCTTTCTTCAGAAGGACTACACGCCTACAGTAACTGAATCCTCTCCACAGGCAAGAATAGCCAGATCTCATATCCACATCACAGTTCATATACAAGAAGTCATTTTATTAATCTGATCAGCTAAATGATGCTTACTGAAGCTATTTACAGTTACTGTAACAAAATTCAGAAAGCTAGAGTTTTAGCTTAGGGTGTCAGTGGTATTTCAAGCTACGCAATGCAGCTCTTTACTGGGCTTATACAATTTAGAATTTAGTGCAGCAATCTTCCCGACTCTTAAACTTCAAAACAGCATAGTTATATGTAGTAGCCATCATGTAGATCAGCTGGTGGAAGAGAACAAAATACAGGAAAGTAAGATACAAGGTGACGGCTCAAGCCCATTTGGGCAACTGTTGATACTTTCACAACAGATGTTATTCTGAGCTTCTTCCAGGGTGAAGATGCAAGACAAAGAACTTGCCATTTAGAATAGAACAGATTCGTAGAACAGAATCACTAAGGTTGGAAAAGACCTTTAAGATCATTGAGTCCAACCATAACCCAACTACCATGATCACTAAACAATGTCCTGAAGTGTCACATCTACACGTTTCTTGAACACCTCCAGGGACGGTGATTTATCCAGAGAGAGTATCCTACATTCAGACCTACAGACTTAAGGCTACACTTTGTCACCAAATACTGAGTATTGCACCTGTGTCTGGGTGACATGAGGTTAGAAGCCGGCAGCTAGTGGAAGCATTAAGACAGAGGACACAAGTCATCTTCTTAACATCTGTTTTTCTAGCTGCTACCTGTAATTGTCATTGCAGAGTAGGACTGCCTGGGTCCAGACAAAAAACTCCAAGTGACTGATCAAATGAACTAGAAAAGTGAGAAGAAATGGTGGATGTAAAACCATCAATAGTGGGTAGAAGTAGGATTTCTCAAAGGACACGCAAAGAATTTAAAGATGAGGGTGGAGGGTTGAGATGACTTCTTAAAGCAGAAGTTTCGGACCTGCTGACTTGTAATGACCAACCAGAGCAGCAAACAATGGCGACTACACCTTGCCCTCCTTTAAGTCTAGTATGGTTGTTTTTAAGATACATTAAATTTAATCTTAAAGCATCTTAAGCCTGAAAGGAACACATTACACAATAAAACGACAACAAAAAAAATGTTACCCACCAATGCTATGACAGTGGCACCAGCTCCAGCGCAAGCCACAATGAACAGGTGGTAAGACATGTAAAACTAGAGGGGAAAAAAAACACGTCAGAAATACTGAAGGAGTTGAGGACAGCATAAAATGCATTTCAGCTGTTCTAGAGATTAAGGATAATAAATCCATCTTTGTAGCAAGGTATTCAAAGCATAGGGGGAAAAAATGCTCTTAAGTAATTGTCATTTTCTGATGATCTAACACACAATAATTTCAGTATTGCGTTTAAATCTATCTCTTTATACTATTAGTACTAGCTTTCTCCAAAAACTTTGATCAAGTTATTCATTACATGGTGCCCAAATGGCCTGGAGGCAAAAGCTGCACACAAGTTATCTGTCTGTACCTCATTCGTGTTGCAGATGTTCTCTAAAATCGGCCCACAGGCTTTGCCAGGTACAGCATTCCAAGGGATAATACCTGAAATACCACAGCAAAAGAGATCACTGATATTAGCAATCAACACATACTTTGTGCTCCTCATTCATCTATTCCGCCCACTTGCCAGTTGTGTTCCCATTCTGGGCATCCGTGTGTTGACCAGTACAGCTCTTGAGTTGGCAGGAGGAATTCAAACAACTCACTGAAGTTGCTTTTTCCTTATACCAAGGCTTGCTGCCAAGGCATGTTCTCAGATGTGGTTTTCCCATATGGCAGCCAAATGGTTGGTTGGGATTTTGCACTTCAGGTCCAGTCACACACTGCCTACTCCTCTATTCAGCATGGAAGGGATAATCTGCTTCTCAGAGGTACTTGGCACCTTTCAGGGTAGCACTTCCTTATTAGATGAAGTTCTACTTGAAAAAAAGTAGCTACAGTAGAAGAGTGTGAATATGGAGCTAGAGGGAAAAATTACAGAAGGATTTTTAGTTCTTGTAGGTAAAAAAGGCATTAAGTGAATCTGCTACAAGAAAATTACTTTTCTTCTACAACTGAAAATCTGAAAAGTTGACAAGATCAAGAAGTTTTAAAATAACCTACACTTTCATAACAGATGTAGAACTTAAGCAAAAGCCATTTGAAACAGGAGCAAAACAGTTTGTCTTCCCCATACAACTTACAGTTCAAGCTCAGCTGGTTGGAATTAGCACCTCTGTAAGAGGCAGGACAGATAGTATCTCGGGATGGTATAGCTTTCAAAAATATTCTATAGGATTTACTTTAAAGCCATCTTCCCTGCAACTGTAATACACACTTGAAGCCTTTTAACTACCACTTCCACCCAAAAACGTGAGGACAGTTCAGTGACATGAGTTTCCCGTTAAAGAGCTGCTCCCTCCCATTGCTCATTGAAACGCAAATGATTTTACTGATAAGAGGAACAGCACAGCCCCACATGGTGCTCACACAGCTGTGAAACAACGGGGAAAAGCTGAAAGGCAGAGGAGCACATCTTCCTGCACTCCTAGGCTTTGCTGAAGAAAACGTCTTCCCAGCCTCTTGTTGTCAGCTTCTAAAATAGGATGCAAGCATTTAACTGATTTGGGACTTCTTGCTTTTAAAATTATCTTATCTTTTCCTACTGGACTTACAGCCAGGATATGAAAGCAAAACCAAGCAGTCTTACTTTTCAACTCTGAATCCATTTTATCAGCTGCCAGTGACTTATTCCAAAGAGATTAAAAAAAAAAAAAACCCTTCCTAGAAAACATCAACTAAAATGAATCCATAGTAACCGTGACAAAAGCTTTTTTGCACAAGGGAGGCTGAAAAGATTAACTTCAGGAAAAAAATCTCCTTAAAGAATGGACTACTTGAAAAGCCTATTTTAAGCTATTGTCCCCACTCCCCTGCTACCTGTGTGTTATCAGGAAGTACTATTAATTCTTTAATAGTAAAGGCAGGCTCTCAATAGCAGCTCTTTGGTCTTTTAATTGAAAGTAATTGCTAGAGCAAAGTTCAGGTGTTAACTTCACATTTAAATGTTACATCAGCTTTTTGAGAAGGAAGAATATAACCATATGGGTTTGAAAACCAGAATCTGGTTATCTATTTCTCAGCTGTTTGTATCTTTAAACCTAATATTGTAATATTGTACTACTGGAAACTGCTACAAAACCATTGTAGATAAACGACTTGCCAGTTCACTTATAAATTGACTGCATATGGAAAGAGATCAGAATAACCTGAATTAATTAGAAAAAGTACCAGCACACAGACACGAAATACTTTTGTATCTAGTTCCTCTGATAAGGTTGAGACAAAACTACTGAAGACAGACCAAGGAGAAAGGATGAAGCATTTAATCAGGATTAAATTAAGTACCGTATTGCCTGATGTCCACGCAGATCTGGTCCCCAGGAACTGTCACATTTGTCTGAAGAGATTTGATGACTTCGCAGGTTGACCATATGTTATAGAACATAAAGACAGGCACGGCAGAGAAGCCAAAGACTCCAAGCCAGGCCACTCCAAGCACATAGGTGAGAAAAACAAACTGGGCAGAGAAAACACAAACATTTACTGTTTATTCTTTTTTAAAAGAGTACTCAAATTTTCCTTTAAAATGCTTCAAAGTAATCTTTGGGCATACTTTCAGAAATGCAGCAATAGAAGATTGCTGCATAGCACAGATAAAATCCGTATTCATCTTTCTTACAAATGCTTTGGTAGTTTTAAGTGCCACTGAGAAAGTAATTCAGACATTTCCTTTTTTCATCAGCTTGCTTGAGTTAACCAGTTTACCCTCCTGAAAGAGCAGTTCATTAATTTCTCAAGATTCTGAGCTAAGCAGGGATGCTGGTTGTAGGCTAAAACCAATTGAACTACAACAAAAATCAATTTAAGAAGTTTGGGGTTTTTTTATTAACTGTGACAAACCAGCATTTCTATACACCTTTGCAAATCAAACCAGTAGAGTGAATTGATATTCACAGAGGTCTCCCATACTCCTTGATTTATTAAAATCAATTTTGAATGTAAAATCTCAGGATATTTACTTTTGAAAACAGACCCCAACCATTACAGTACATCAGAAAGATCAGAAGAAAATTAATTAATTCACTTCAGAGAATCAAGGATTCTATACTGATATTTACTGGTTTGGGTTTGCTCTTTAAAAAACAAAAACAAACAAAAAAAAATTACATGCATTTTCTCTGTAATGGATGGTATAGCTTTGGGTTTCTCCACCTCCCCTCCTCCCCCTGGACACCTTCCCTTTCTCCTACTCTTCTAGGTTTTATGGTAAAACAGTAGTTGTGGCATGAGTCTTTATCTCTCTCCTCCTGGTGAGACTAGGATTGGGATCATACTTGGAAAGCAAGACCATGCTGTTCTGTCTTGTGGGTTCCCTTTCCACTGTTGAATTTTAACTGTAGCTGGACTAGAAAGGCTTTATTTCCAGCAAAGCACTGATGCTGTAACTATCTTACTTGAAACCCGTGTGCCAGACAAGAACAACAAGGATGGGAAGGGCTGTGGCTGGAAAGATTGTCTCAGCCTCACCCAGAACTGAAGGACTAAACTAATAATGCTGCAGTGGTAGAATTTTGCATCCTCACATGTCTTTGTCCAGATGCACTGCAAATGTTGTAGCAAAGGTTGAGCAAAAAAAGTAAAAAAAGGTGATGTGTGTGGGGGAGGTGAGGTTCCAGTGCTTGCAAAGCTAAAACTCATAAAAACCTCAGCCAGCCTTTAATTCATACACAACTGAACTGTTTCGTATCAGACAGTGCCACACACCAGACTTGTATGTTCTATGTATGAATTCAGAATTCTCTCTTTGGATTTTGGTAAGGAACAAGTGGACAAGTTTAAAGGATTTCTATAGATCTAATATACATAAAATGTGCATTTGCATACATGTATGTGGAAGAGGGCACTATAGGAAGTACACAAAGCCTTTTACTCCTTAAATAGCCAGGAGAAAACTCACTTGCTCTCATAATTAGTGAGGAAACTGTTATTCTGCACTACCACAGCCAACATGGATAATCTGGGGAAGGTGGAAGCCTGTCTGTTGTAATAATCTTATGCAAGATGGAAGAGACTGCTTTGCAGGACCTTGCTTGGTAACATGGTATAGAAGAAGCAGAGAAGCTCTTGATCAAAGAGGCAAAACAAAGTCACTCTACATCCAAAAGCTTCTTGTCTGTACCAATGATCTGTGAAGATTATTATAGCTCCTCGCAAACCTTGTTCTAAACCCTGGTATTTTAAGCAACTCTGCCACTACACAGCAGTGTACAGGCATTTTGACACCATGAATGTCACCACTAGACACTGAAATGTCTTACCAGATCTCCAAGCCATTACTCAGCTGCCAACTTCTCTCCTTCATTGTGTGGACAAATGTGGGCAAACATGAAAACATATTTTTCTGTCACATTCCCATGTGTAACATTGGTATTTGTATAAGCAGCTGACAATCATGTGCCTGCAACTACTCAACTGCACAAGACATTGTCTGCACTAATGAGATTCACTGCATTTTGCATCTTTGGAAAACACTGCTTTAGGTCTAATTTTGCTCCTCAGTGAATATCAACCGCACTAGAGAAAGAGCAAGCAAATAGCTGCTTAGCTGGAAAGCGATCGTATGTCTTGTTTTCACTAGCTCCAAAAAAATCCAAGAAGTATCCAACAGAAGAGTGGAGAAATTGTTAATCCCCTTGAAAATAAACATGCATCTCTTTTGTATTTAGCTAGCTGAAAGCAGATATTTTTAAAGCACAGGATATAGCTTGTATATTAAAATGCAACAATCACATCAAAAGCCTCTTCTCTTTTCACCCACACTTTCCCTGTGGGCGATCTGTCATACTGCTTAGCTTCCTCCATAACTACGAGTTTTGAATTCAGATTTTCAGAAACAGCTTTGAAATCCTCTCTCAGAAACACAGTTATGTTGCTGTTCTTGCAGAGCATGCCCTAGGGGGGCAACGTGGGTGAGCATCTGAAGTTTTATTTTTAGTTAAATTCTCTTCAAAATTTTGTTCTGATACAGAAGTGTACTGAAGGGAAGATGGACACCTTGTAACTGTAAGGCTCTAAGTGTTTCGGCTTTGCAGAAGAGACTCACTATTATATATGCGTGCCTTCTGCCATCTGCAAAAGCAAGTCAGCAATACTTGATTCAAGTGCAGAGATCTCGAGAAGCTTCATTCATTATGCTTTAGTCTAAAGGATTCAGACGTCCTCAAACAGCACTGACTATGGAAGTCAGAGAAATTGCAGTTTATTAGTTAAATAGCTCTGCAAACCACAACCATTTTACAGTCCGCCTTTATGCATCACTAGTGTGCTTCACATTTAAAAGCACAGATTTTATTTTGGTGTGCATTGACTGTTTTAAAATTGTCAATCTACAACAACTTTGTTAGATCAGTAGGATTAACTTGTCCACAGAGGAGGTCACAGTAGCATGCCAACAGTCCATCAGCAGAAACGGGATTTGGATTTGACCAAGCATCCTCAACATTCAAAGGAGGAGCAACAGGGATTGACTCTGAGCACCCATAAGGAGTTAAAGAAGACAGCTTTTCAAAACCACAAGAGTCAAATAGAGCCCAATAGGTTACAGAAAATGAAGACTACTATTCCTGTTTCTGATGCTACTCACCATTCCACTGATGCAGCGACCACAGGCTGTTGTTTTGAACTCGCCATGCAGCTCCTTCACTGCGCTTGTCGTATAAAAACCTTCTGCCAAAAGGATTATTCCATACAAGAAGAAAAATGATGCAATGCCATAAATTACATACTGCATTAGCTGTATTCTGAAATGGAAAAGAGAAAAGATACTATTAGATCTCACTCTTATAAATACAGTCAGCCCTCCCAAACCATAATGGGTATGAGAGAGCTCCTCTTCTAGAAGATCAACTTAAGGCTCCTTAATGCATGTTAAGGAGGCAGGCTGCAGGAGAGCACTGGTATGACTGTCTTGCTTCCACAGGTAAGTAACACTGATGTGCATTAAGTCTTGCTTGAGCATGCCCTGTCTGTACTGCAGTTCCTACACTCACTGCTATTAGTCACCACACTGAAACCACAATTTCATGCCTCCAGTATGGAGATGATTTTTTTTTTTTCCCCCTGTTACTGATGCTGACATCTAACTCAGGCAACATCTGACAGGGACAACACAGGGCTCTGAAGTGACAAGGGCTGAACTACCAGGCCCCATGGCAAGTCCTCTGGCTTATGGAAAGGAAACACTCCCTGAAATTCTCTGGGCAACCTGATGTAGTTGAGGATGCCGCTGCTTACTGTAGAGGAGTTTGGACTAGATGACCCCTGGAGGTCCCTTCCAACCCAGACTGATCTGTGATTCAGCTTTTCTACCTGTAAAATCCAGTTAAAGCATACTTGCAAAAATTCGTAGATTTGGTGATACTTATCTGATTAAAAAATTCAGCAAACAAGCAGTGACTTCTCCTGAGGTGGAAAGGTTTGCTCTAAAGCCAGGAGGGTGCTTCCAAGACAGCAAGTAGTTTCAGTGCCTTAAGTCGCAACAGTTTTGAGCTCCCCATAGTGTAATTATCTTTTTTTTTTTTTTTTAATTGAATGAAATATTCAGGAAATGCTTCCATTGAAGATACTTTGGAAGTATCCAGAGGAAGATGATACCAGGATGTGGTAGAACCACTTCCCTTCACTATTATTTGAGGAAGTTCTCAATTCCTTAAAAAAAACCAAAAAACCAAAAAAACATCTGCAATTACACCCTTAAGGTTTTTTTACTGTGGCTAGAATAGGTAAATGGAAAGAATAATTTCTAAGTATCCATCAGCCTCAGTACCAGTTCCGGATGACCAGAAAGCTAGATCTTCCATGCAACATTCACCCTGGTCTCCAAAAGTCACACTTTGTTATGAGAACAACAACTCCAAAATTAAAAGTAATTTGATTGCTGGGATGGTTATTTTGGATGACACTATCCACAGAGCAGAGTGGCTAATTTTATACATCTATACTGCCAGTTCTGTAAGGATAAATATATTTTTCCTCACTTTTTTTTTTTCTTCAGATCTTACCACTCTCCACTAAGTAGCTGCTGGCATAGATCTCCAAGGAGCATCTGCACGTTTTATCTTAATTTAAAGAAAATTGATGACTACCATTTATACAGTTAAACATTATCCAGACAGATAGCACATCTCTTGTATCAAAATAGGGTATTGCTCATTTTAAATTATATGTGGGAAGTGTTATGTTTATTTTCCCAAACTGATTAAAAATAACAGAATAAATCTGCTGCACCTGTGCTGTAAAGCATGAAAAAAATTAAGTCAAGATTTGAGAGAGTATAGAAGACTTCATTTCACTATCATTAATAGTCTAGGAAAGAATCAATGCCTGTTAATAGAAATTAGTAATATGAAACTCATCTAAAAAAACCTCTATTCCAAAGGGTGCCTTATTAGCACATTTTTCATTCATATTATGTCTCCATGGCCTTAACTTATTTGCCCCTTTCTAGCACCTCATCTTGCTTGCCTTTCTTCNCCTGATTAAAAATAACAGAATAAATCTGCTGCACCTGTGCTTTAAAGCATGAAAAAAATTAAGTCAAGATTTGAGAGAGTAAAGAAGACTTCATTTCACTATCATTAATAGTCTAGGAAAGAATCAATGCCTGTTAATAGAAATTAGTAATATGAAACTCATCTAAAAAAACCTCTATTCCAAAGGGTGCCTTATTAGCACATTTTTCATTCATATTATGTCTCCATGGCCTTAACTTATTTGCCCCTTTCTAGCACCTCATCTTGCTTGCCTTTCTTCTTAGGCCTCCACAGAGTCCGAGACCTTGGCTGCTTTGGTAGGAATTATGCAATTCCCCAGCTGCCTATGCTGGCTTGACAAGAAACCTGACCAACAGCTCTCCAAAATTTAAACCTGATGATGTTATGGCTGCTTCTACAGTTTCTTACACTTTGCTCAAATATAGACTGATCCAAGGGCTGGGGACTGCTACTCAGCTACTGATGCACAGTTGCTTACAGTTTCTCAGTAAATTTTGTGGCCAACTGCAGGGCCCTCATGTCTCACACACTGGAATTGAGGACACAGTGGCCAGCCACAGCCAGGGTTGTTAGGGTGGGTGGCACTGATATGGGAGCTCCCAACAGGGCACAGTCTCAGAGAATGTGGCAGATCTGGGCAGAGAGGGCCTCCTGCAAAGGATAAAAGCCCTGGAACAGTGCTGCAGGACTGATGCCAGTGATCCTGGAGGATGGAAAGGGGTCAGTTCTGCACGCAAATTGGCAAGTCTATGTCTGCAAGCAGATAAAGGGGGTCAGCAATGAAGGAAAATTTAAAAAGAAGTGTGTCAAGTTGGACCATGATAACAAAGACTCCAAATTATGTCCTAAAGAACAAGTGCCTTGTTCATTGCCAGCACACCTCTGTGTGCAATACCCATAAGCACACATGCCATGTGGAACCGCTCTTCCCGGGCGTGTGGCCTGCATGGGGACCCCTCCCAGAGACCTCAGGTTTCAGCTGCCCTTCCTCATGCTCTCCCCTCTGCCCTGGGATGGAGACATCTCCAGGACCCATCTGCTTGCTGTGCCTGTGCCGGTGCCGACCTGTGGCAAGTAGCAGGCAGGAAGCCAAACTCTGAGCCAGTCAGCACCCTAGCACCGGTGCGCAGCCACCAAGAATTGCAGCTTAAGCACAATTCCTGCTGCTGGACAAAGTCTTTTCAAAGCTTGGCAGTCCAGCTGCAGGGACCATGTAAGGCCCCATATGTTCAGATCACCAGCCCACGGCCTGGGACCCATGCACCCCTTAGTGTCACGGGGATTGCGAGGCTTACGCCAGTGGGGCTGGACACTGAGCATGGGCCTTGACAATACAGGTCTCCAGATGTTCCTCTGCTGTCTCAGAAAAGATTCTGCAACACAAAAGCCCTGTATATTTCACCAGTAGTTATTTCCAAAGGCTGTAGTTGCTGAGACAAACATTTACTCTTTTCTAGTCTTTTCTCATTTGTACAATTCCACCTTCTTCTGCTGAGGGAGGATGGACAGCACAACACTTTCCTGTTATTCCTGTCATCCCTTTAGAACATCATATCACCAACAACACAGTCTCTTTCAGATTAAAAACATTACCCCTTGTTTTGTCACTACATGCCCTAGTGAAAAGTGTTTCTCTATCTTTCCCCCTTTAGGTACTGAAAGGCTGCAATAAGGTCTTCCAGGAATCTTCTCTTTTCCAGGCTCAACAACCCCAATACTGTCAGCCTTTTTTTGCACTCTGGATGTTCTCCAACAGGTCCATATCCTTCCTGTGCTGAGGGTCCCAGAGCTGGACGCAGCACTCTAGGTGAGGTCTTACCAGAGAAAAGAAGCAGAACCATCTCCTTTGGCCTGCTGGCCACACTGCTTTTGATGCAGCCCAGGATACAGTTGGGTTTCTGGGCTGCAAGCACATATTGTCAGCTCACAACCAGCTTCTCATTAACTAGCAGCCTCAAGCCCTTCTCTTCAGGGCTGCTCTCAATCCCTCATCATGTAGTCTGTATTGATATTGGAGGTTACCCTGACTGAGGTGCAGGACCTTGCCTTTGGCCTTGTTGAACTTCACAAGATTCACAGGGGCCCACTCCTCAAGATTGCCAAAGTCTCTCCAGATGGCATCCTGTTCCTCAGCTGAACCAATTGCACTACTCAGCTTGGTGTTGTCAACAAACCTGCTGAGGGTGCACTCAATCCCACTGTCTTTGGCACTGATGAAAATACTACATAGTATTGGTCCCAAACAGGCTAAGCAGGATACAGAGTCTGGGTCTCTGTGCACGAACACCAAAAAGACATCAAGTACTGCTGGACAAACAAGGAACCTAATACTCAGGGATGAAGACTGAGGTTTGAATCCATCTCTAGTCATTTAGCAAGAGGATGTTATGAAGAATAATGGAAATGGGAGGCATACTTACACTTCACTCAGCAAAGCATGGTCACTGGCAGTCGTGGAGAAGTGCTGCTCGAGGATAGACACAGTTCCCGTGAGCGCCACGTGCCCGCAGCCGCAAAACAACGCTACCCCCGAGAAGCAGAGAATGGTTGCCATGAGCGAAGCATATGGCACTCCTCCTAGGCACTTAATGCAACATTCAAAGCAACCTAAGCAGAAGAGAGAAAGTAAAAGAAATGTAATGAGCAAAAAAGCAAATTATGAGGAAGAGAGTATCTGTCCTCCACTTGGCAAAAGCCACAGGGACTAAAAGGCACAAGCATTGATATGCTAAGCAAAAATCTATAGGCGGTGTAAGACAGCATCGTCCTCTAAAGCAGTGACCTACAGATCTGTTGGTATGGACTCCAAGCCCAGAAAGTGGGCTGAGTGCTCCTCTCTTTACAGGATTAAGAGATCAATGAGACAGTCTGTGAAATGGAAAAAGGCGGAAAAAAAGCCCACCACTTGTCTAAAGTGATCCATTGCAATTCAGCTGCTCATACAGAGCTCACCACATTTGATCATTACTAAAGACAGGAGCACCAGCTAT
This sequence comes from Psilopogon haemacephalus, assembly GCA_013396835.1. NCBI lineage: Eukaryota > Metazoa > Chordata > Aves > Piciformes > Megalaimidae > Psilopogon > Psilopogon haemacephalus. Next base: position 229,136 of record VWZI01006524.1, read on the forward strand.
GCTGGCACTGTTCTGGAAGCCAGAGGAGCAAACAGTCAAGACAATGAAGCCTTCTGAAAAAGTAAAATATACTTTGAACTTTCATTGTAAGATGAACATGTGTAGGTCTGCAAAACTTAACTACCTTAACACAGTCCTATGGCTCTCTGGTTTTCTTCTTTGTGCAGATTGGTATGAGGTCATAGGGATATAGGTGTTTTAACAAAAGAAAACCTGAACAGGGGTCAGAGAGTACTAATTTTTATGGAAGGCAGTGAGATGAAGCTGCATTACAGACAATACATTTTCAGCCTTGCAGGAACACACTGGATTTCCACTGATGCCTGAATACGGTCTGCAGTACCACAATCATAGTTGTAATGAAAAGTATCATTTAAGTAGTCTGAGTTAACAAAACACCCCCTTAGAAATGCCGTTCCACAAACACTGTAATAAGGAGGTTGCAGCTAAATTTCCAGGTTCCTCCTGACCATGGGGCCTGAAAAACCATCTGCTTGCAGAGCTGGGAAATGTAAATTGGAAACAAACACAGCTTTTAACTGCACTGTAATGGTAATGGCAATCCATACCAATTCATTACTTCAGGGTGATGGCATTAAGCTGTCTCCATTAATGTGCATTTCATACAACTGCGCAAAACAGAAGCCATTAAGACACCACTTAATGGAGCAACCAGCGCTGCACACTGCAGGAACAGCTCCCTGCTTCTACCGGAAGGTGCTAAATGGACAAAGCATCTGAAAGCAGGAAGACAGTTGGCAAGTACGCCACATCTTCTTACCCCAAAAATTCCTCACAAAGAGCAGCAAGTCTCCATCCACCACATGAGGCAAGTTTATTTTTATCCCTCTCTCTTTCCCACTGATGAATGAGTTGCAGAGCAGGCACTTCCGTACGGTACTGGGGAATAATATGCATCTGATAATTGAAAGCTTTCCCATTCCATAAGTGGAAACTCCTCTTTTAGAGAGTCACCAGAAGTGTCCTAGTCAGGCTTAAGCAGCTACTACCTCCGAAATGACTTATGAAATGCCACTTCACCAGCGGCAGACAGGACTTAATTGTACAGAAACAAGCCTGGGAAGCATTTATAGTCAAGCCCACAGCTGGAGTCCACTCAGTGGGAACTATCTTCATGACAAAAGTATCGCTGAATGAACAAACACTGCAGTTCAGCAGTGACAGGGCAAATAAAACCCAAATGTGCGCTCTATCAGAGGAAATAATCTCTGAGCTTCATCTTATCACAGAGGTCCCAAGCCAAGTTCAGACACCAGAGCCTGCAGAGCAATCTTCTGCTTTGGGGAGTCTGCCCGAATGCAGCTCACAAGCAACATGCCAGATGCAAAGGCAGTTGTAGGTACGAGGCTGGCTCGCCTCCGCAGCATCTGTTCCTGGGTCAGGCCCAAACACCAAGAGTTAATCCAAGAACTGTTTGCACCTGGTGCAGGATTAGCAATGAAAGATTATCTAGGAGTAACCATGCTCTGATCCATTGCACAATGCTCAACATGCGTGGCCACAGCACAGCAGAAAATGAACGGCCTTTTGGGCTGCACTCCTAAAGAAGGTGGTGACTAAACCCCGGATCACTGCTTGGTGTGGAAGAGATTGATCATCTGACTGTGTCGATGCCAACACTGTTTTGCAGAAGCATTTGAAAGGTAGGAAATAAAAACAGCTGGAAGCAAAGCCAAGGAACTGACAAGATCCAAAAGAAAAGCTGCTGGTCCCAGAAAGTGGAAGCAGCCTGCTTGACAAAATCAAAAAATAATGATTAACACTTCCCAAACAGGTGCTTGTACTCAAACACAAGTTACTGTCTGCCAGTAACTCACAGACTCTCAAACACAAGCCAATAGCCCAAAGATTTGCCTCCTCTCACATCCCAGCAACTAGAAGCTGCACGTAGTATCGTTGTGGTCACAATCTTTATTTCTCTCTCTACAGCCCAAGTAAAAAAAAAGCATTGCAATACTTAAGCGGGTTTCATTTTGTCAGTGCAGACCACATAAAAAATACACACCAAGAGGGTGTTTAAAGCAACCACACTACTTTGAGCAAGGCAGAAAAGACTGCCCAAGTGTGGAACTGCAGAAAACTACTTGTTCTCACACCAAGACTAAAGCAGGAAGTTCAGAGAATTCAGTTCAAAGGGAAACACCATACTGCCAGCTTGCAAGTGCAGAAAGTGTCCCAAGCCAGAGTGTTTCTAAGAGACAGCATCTATCCATAGATAGCCATTCTGCACCCGAATTGGCAGCAGAGCTGCACAGCCTTCTGCTAGAGGGTAACTAACTGCAGGACACAACATCATCACAGTGCCGGGGCTGTCAGACCCCACACACAGATCCCACTGTGAATACTCTTTATGAGCAGCTTAAATCCATGTCTGTGCAATAGTTTGTTATGTAATCTTGTTTTAAAGAAAGTACTGACTAGAGAAGCTTTCAAAACTACCTAAAATCCGAACCTCATCACATACAATAGTATTTCTAAGCAAGGAAGCTTTCCAGGAAACCTCCTTTAGGATCCCTCTCAGTAACCCTAAGTGTCTTCATACAGTGCAACCAAAAACCTCATTTAAGTTCACAAAATAACTTGGTAACGTACTGATGACGAGTGCAGGCTGAGGGCCTGTGAAGTCAAGCTGATAATTTAACTACTAAAACTTAAATAAGTTTAGTTACAATTTTCTCTCAGTTTTCACTTTTTGTGTGGCCAACACAGTGAACTTTTCAGTTGGATATCCAGTTCCAGCACAACTGTGTAAAGCGATTTAAATATGAAACTGTACAGCACAAACACACATCACTGCATTTCCCCTTTCAATGGCCATTTTGTGCAAGGCATCACTAGAACCTTTTGTGCAACTCAGCAGAATAAAAACATTTTTTGTCCTCAGGCTGGCGAGCAGCAGTTGCCATGGAGGCAGGTTAATAACAGCCCAATGATTTGCCCAGAGCTGCCTGTGATCTTGGCTACAGATTTAACACACTCTCAGAAGGAGGCCAGCTAAAACAAGGACTGAGATTATTCTCTAGGGAATGAATGCTATTAAACACACACACACACACAAATATTCTTGCTAAAGGACAAAAATAAAGAGAAGAGAAAATCCAGGAACCAGCTATTCTTTTAATCTCCTGGAAACGATCAGTCACAGGAAATTGGTAAAGGATAAACCTGCATATGTACACAAATCAGAAATTGGTTACTTAAATGCAAGAAGAACAATTATACAATCTACCCAGCAGCAAACAGGCTATCACATACATGCAGGGGCTTAGCCACTCAACTTCCCATGTCAAACAGCAATTGTGTGGCTAAACCTTCTTTGGTACATTAAATAAAGCTTTAAAATTCAAACTCAGAAAGGCAAGGCAAAGCAGAACTAATGGAAGGGGGTCTTAAAAAAAAAAAAAAATTCTCAGACTCTAATTCATTTTACCATGGTCAAGACGGAGTGGAATGACAAAATCTGTGCTTCAGAAATTACAAAACACAATACAATGAGACCAGGTAACTGTCTTGAGTATTCTTAGGGCTTGCTCTGTGAAATTCACACATCAGATCTTATGAAGTGTGCACTTGAAAAGATGTCCACAAAGTTACCTCTCAAAGCCAAGTGTGGAAAATGTGATGTAAAGAAAGAGTGTTGACACCTCCTGAACAGAAAACCAGCCTGTCCTCTAATGCCCCAAACTCCTCCTAGGTTAAACTAGTGCCTCGATGTAGCTCAGGTATGAACCAGTCAAGGTCACTATGGAACAAAAAGAAAAGGAACAAAAGAAACCTGAAAGGTTTGTAAAGCTCTCTGTTTCAGGCAGCTAAGCATCCAAGCCCCCGTGGCCATTTTCCAAGTTAGTTCCCCTTCTCTTTTCCTTGGAAGCTTCACTTCTTCCCCTACAATAAATCTGCCTTGCTGTTCTGTAAGATGAAGCAATGGGCACCATTTTTCTCATCACTTCCTTTCTGTAACTGAGTAGTGCTTTTTCAGAAGTCCTGGCATGTTAAATACCCACTCTGCAATTAATATGTAGTAGAAATTACACAGTATGCTCCATCACATTGCAACGATCCCTGTTGGTTTCAACACCACAGCTCAGGAAGCACATGTGGGGGAATTACTTTTAACAAAAAGACGACTGCAAGACACCCAAGGAAACAAAAAAGCACTATGTAAGATCTTACATGTAAGCACCATGTAACATCTTAAAGACAGCTATTGCATGTAAGTCAGGCTCATACATGGGAGCCTGGCATTGTGAGCATTACTCCCAGTTCACAAACAAATATAAGAAGAGAGCTCAAGCCTTTAGATTCACCCCCTTTACTCAGTGCTGAAGACTACCCAATACCAAGCAAGCATACCATTGGAATCCTAGACCACGATGGATCTTTGTCAGAAAATGACCTTTGTGCCAATGAAAGCAAATGACCGTTTTGCTTTCCGCCACCTACTGTATTTTTTTAAATCTCAGTTCTGAATGACTCATGCATGCTACATTTTCACACCTTGAAGCATGACTGACAGCTACAAGGGAAGCAGTGAAGGATGAAGGAATAAACTAATACTTCAGAAGGAAAATGGAATTTACTTCCTTCACTGCCTGAGAATAGGTCAGTAGCTGGTGGTGAGATAACTTTACTTCTCACATTTATCACCTACATCGGCATCCCAGGGTCACTGTCAGCAGCATAATAAAGATAAAAATTTAATCTTACAAAGGTAAGTTTAAAGGATGTGACAAATTTCTCTCCATGCTTTAACAGGGGTGCTAAAATTAAAAGGCTGTGCACTAAATCATTTGGAATTCTTTGTTGAAGCTCTATTCTTACCTGTTCCTTTTCATCTTAAATTTTGCTGATTTACAAAAATGACACAAAAACTGTTATTAACCATGACAAATTCTCATTCACCATAATTCTGGAGTAAGTACATTGAATAGTCTAAATAAGTGATGAATATAAAACTCTTTACTTTTCTCTAACAAACCTCTTAAAGCTCTTCCACAGAAAACTTCCTCTCAAATTCAACCTTTCCTAGTTTTGTCTTTTTTTTGTCATGCCCAAATCAGAAGTTCTGAAATTAGCTTACACTGAAAATGAACTCTTAATGAGAGACAGCAAGCTCAATGTAAGGGTAAATGTCTAGCCAGATCAATAATCTTCCTCTGTATTTGCACCCACCCCTCTCTTCCAGAGCTGTTAATCAATAAATATTCCTTCCTAGCCATCCAGTGGAGATGACATGACCTTCGGAGACCACAGCCATCAATGCAGCTGCCATAAGGGATCAGACGTTAAATCCAGCAAGATCACCACTCTCTTTTTACAGTAACTGGCTCAAGATGCTTCAGTCAAGTGAAAGACAGTGAGATCTGAGATAGTCTGATCCATGTATCTACTGTTTAAAAGATACTTGAAGAACATGCAGTTCCTTTCTGAAGGTTAGCAGCATTAAATGCAACTTCTCCAGATATTTTGGATACAAACATGAGATACTTAATTTCAGCACTCTCATACAACTAGTGCCCCACTCAAGTGAAGATATTTATTTTTTTGTTACCAATTTCTAGCCTGTCACCTCTAGACTACATCAGATGCTTCTGTTTTCCTGTGCATCAGAGAACTAAAAATTCTTGCTTGTGTCTCCTGTCCTAGAACTAACATAGAGAAACCAAGAGAACTGGTGCACACTATGAGCCAGCACCTCACTGCCTAAAAGTGCCATTAGCAGGCCCCTTCTGAAATCTACAAATCACTAAGTACCCTCTATGGCTCTCTGTATGAGTAACAATAATAAGCTGCTTCTAATACTCCAGCAAAAACACAGGAAGGGTAAGTTTAAAATCAAATGAATTTTTTTCCCAACATGATTAACAAAGAAAAAAAAAGAACTCTTTGCAGGTATTATCAATGTCCACCCACAGCAAAAGGCAAATTTCTTGCCTTCCACTAAAGAAAGTACGATGTTCAAATCAGAGAAAAGGCTGTTCTACCACAGCAAGATTTGTCTATTCTGGATGCTGTTAAATGACATAGAGAAAGGCTCTAAGAACAGATGGCAGCAAACATAATCCCCTTTTTTCTTCAAATCTCAGGCCCAAAACAGCACTTCTTAGAAAAAGATTTTGCACTCCCACTGCAGGAATCAAACTTGTTTAATGTGAGGACAGATGATCTAAATGATCTTTTCCAGGCCTTATCTAATTTATCTTCTTAAAATTTATTGAAATATACCCACTCTCCATCTCTATCTTTCCCAGCCTTTTCAGAGCTCCTTAAGCTCACAGGTGTTCTGAAGGTGTCCTTTTCAGAGAGTGTAATCTATGAAATATGAATCACTGCATCCATGCCCATCCCAGGAGTTTGCTTTGTGAAAGCAAGGAGTCCTACCTGCATGGGAAGAATGCTGCTGTCCCATAAGACAAAAGACTTGCTCTTCTCCAGCTTTACTGCTCTTGAACAAAGGTCAGAACTTTATTCATTTTAATTCACATATGTGCCATTTTACTTTTGGCCTATGAAACCAGTGGCAACCATGGCAGAAAAATACCTAATTTCTACTTTGGAAAAGAAAGGCCTTACTTCAAACACATTTATGTGTGAGTTGTTCAGAATGGACATTATTTAGCTGTAAGCTACTTCTGCAGAAAAAGGAGTCTTCTCACAGAAGAGATAGCTGAAGCAGTACTGATACAAACTTTGGCATTGTTCCTCCTGGAGACTCATTCTAGTGTTTTATTATCCAAAATAACCCCTAGGACTCTTGCACAGCCTGAGCATGTGGAAGGGCTCAATGGTACAGAGAGCTCAAAGTTCAAACACGCTGTACCAGCAAGGGCAGCTGCTATTCCAAACTGTGGCTATAACTCTCAGCTGATATAGGCACAATCCATTGTTCACTGTGCCTGAAAAGAGTCCTCTTGTCTACCCTCATCTTGACCTCCCTTCTCTTGCTTCACCTATTTTTACTGTCTTGGAGAAAAATTCAATACGTCAACATGCAAGAGCTGCTGCTTCAGTACATGCCAGTTTAGGTGACCATATTTTAGACAAATTCAAGCCAAAGAGGTAAAACAGATGAAACAATAGGCAGACTGCCAAAGATATTCAAATACCTGAAGGTCTAGACAAGGTCACTGAGGGAAGTATGAAAACACCTAAGCACTTCATAGGCACCTAGGCCTGTTCCCATAAGAAACTTCAGTAGTTTTGTGAAACCTTCTGTAAAAACATTTGGGTTTCTTTGATTCAGCCAGATCCACCTGTACTTGGCTCACATGACTTTTAAAGCTGACTTAATCAAGGGTCAGTATCTTACTTCAAAGACTGGAGCTGAGACTCTTAGCTCCACCTTTCTGGCATCTGTAATTCAGCTTACTCTCCATCAGCCTTCAGTATTGAGAACAAGAATTTTGCCACACTGGGTTTCAGCCACAACTGCCAACTGCTTCCCCAGTTGACTCCTTCCTAGCTACAAAGAAGGAAAAAGAAACAGTCTCTCTCCCCCTAAAACTGAGGGCCAAAACCAGTGTGTACAGATTTCAGCCTGGCAGATCGAAGATTCAGAAGGCAAACTCTCCATTTCAGAGATAACTGAAGATGCCAGTATCTTCCCAGACATTTATCCAACTATGAACATCCTCAACAATGGAACAGGAGGAGCAGTGTGAAACCTGAAGCACAACTGCTGAAATCCTTTGCTTCACAACAGCTTTCCTGCAGGTATTTTCCCAGCTGAGTCTCCTCACACCATTTTTGAAACGTAAGCTTGCTTCAAGAAGAGAGCAGGCTGTTTCAGTGCCATGTTCTATATTCTCATGCACTTTTGAGCATCTGGGGAAGTAAGTTAAAACCACCAAAAAAACAAGAAAAAAAAAAAAAAGAACAACAACAACAAAAAAAACACCACCCTCCAACAACATTCCATAGTGCAAACACCACCCACCCAGTCTGGAAGAATGCCTACAGCTAAGTTCATGTTAAACAACCATTGCTAAGTTCTTCTTACTAAAGAAAACGATGGTGCTTTACTTCCTGGGGAAAAATGGTTTAGATATTATGAAAGGCTCATTAAACTTGCAGGTGTTTTGGGGGCGCCTTGGCTACAGCACTGCAGAGAATATCCCACACTGACTTCTCCCTTGCTCTTCAAGTGTTAGATTCCAGCTTAAAATGGAGAGATTATGTCATACATGGAGACCTTGGAAGAAGAAGTAGATGCCATGATGACTACCACAGAGGTGGTCTCCTAGTGATGTCCATTCACATACTGACAAAGGAAGCAAAGTAGAAATACCTGCGCTACAAAGGCACCCAAGTATTAATATGACTTGTCAAAGAAACAGAGTTTTTCTCTGCATGGTAGCCAATGACACAGAGCAGCAGGGAGCTGTATGCCGGTACTAAAGGGAGTACAGCTGGGACATGCTGTGACTGAAGTCACATTTTCCCTCCAATCTAAGGGAAAGGAGCAAAACCCAGTATTTCCACTGTGGCTAATCCATCACTGGCAGGTAGGCTAAACTCAGCACCAGCTCAGAGGAGCATCACTGCTGCCCATAAAGCTTTAACTTCTTTAAGTGCAGTCATTTAAAGTACCTCTCTTGAACTGGCATTTCTGGGCCTTGTTGGTGGGGTTTTTTCACCCCTGCCATCAAGAGCCTTTTCATCTTATTACCTGCCTGTTATTTCAGGATGATTCCCAAGACAGCCTGAATAGGGTTCAGTCGCTTAAACAAGGGTTTCTAGCACCATTTCAGGTGCCAGACTCCCAGCTGCTGCAACAGAAGGCTGTACATTTCCTTTGCATCCTGGCTCATCTGTGCCAGAACATACAGACTTATCAATGGGGACAGCTGAAGGGGCACAGAACTGATAACCAGGCATCTGGCCTCACATCTTAGAAGGCAGTGTTCATAATCTGTTACTCCTTCTTGAAGTGTTTCTTCTGTGTATAAAATAACCCCCACACACTGATTAGAAGTTTGGGAATATCTTCCGGCAGCTCCAAGTCTATCACTTAGGTCATCTGTCACAAAACGTGGCCAAATTTAATATTGACATTGAAGATAGAGATCATGATTTGCAACCTAAGTATTTGCAAAAAAAAGGACAAACAAAATCCAAACAAGTAAAACCCCCCAATATTCTGAAATAAGTAAACATTTGAATCCTAAAGAACAAATGTGTGAAAATATGTTGGGAAAAGGAAGGATTAGGCAGCAAGCTTTGGTGACTGTTTCCCAGCAGCTGATGTTGAAGTCTGTGATGCGGAGGCAGGCATCTCCAGCAAACAAGCTGTCAAGTAGGCTTCAGTCAATCAGCTTCATAAAGAGAAAAAGATTGCTAGCTGCAAATGCTATCTCTGAGCATTTATATCCTTCACTGTGTTAACCCTCAGTCAGGATGGAATTTTCCAATGCAATCAATCGTGTGCTTCATTTCAGGTATCTCTCTGAGATTCTTCAAAATTAAATTTCCCACAAACTCTGAAAAGCTTCAGGAAAACAAACTAGGATGCTTTTGAAATCTCAAGTCAGATATCGAAAGGACAGGTATATGGAATCACTAAACTCCTTCTAAAAGCTCATCTGAAATCCTCTCTAGGCTCTGACATATGCATTTACTTCTTCTAGCAAGAGGTAAATGCAAGCAAAACCACAGAATATTGTCTAGGAAGCATCTTGCAGGGAGCCAGTAAGTCAGATGTGCTGTCACTGATTTAGTGTCAATTACTGCATTTGAGGCTTGTCAGTTTGATAGATTAATCTGCATACAAAACTCAAACTACATGATCTCACTTGTAAACAGTTTTGAAGTCACTGGGCAGCACAGTTTAAAGGGAAGTGTCCCTCATCATACAATATTGTCTTTCAAGCATTAAAAACAAAATTTAAATTCATCTCAACTATTCATACGAAAGGACTGGACTCCTTATGACCGTAACAAACAAAGCATGAAAAATATAAGAACATTTATCTTAAATCGTTAGAACTAGTGCAAAGCATTAGATTTATGCTACTACCATTTCTGAACTCTCCATTTCCCAGCCCTTTATTTACCTTGAATCCCCAAAGGACTAACATTGCCTCTCACTGCTGGCACATGATGGTACCGGTGTGGCCTTGAACTCCTGTACATCCAGTGGTACCTGCCAATTTCCATTTCTGGTCTGGTGATCACTGCCAATTTTAGGTGGTAAAAAGTCAGTGTCACCAGCAAGTTTTAGATCAGTACTTTTAGTCATTTAACTTTAAAAATAAAAGCCCAGAAAAACAGCTGTAATTTCAGAAGTGAAACAACCAAGAGAAGGGGTGAGAGGCACGATTGACAGGGAAATGCTCGCACAAGTGTTAAGAAAGGTTGGATAGCTAAAATTCTACCTAGGATTTTAATTAAACACATAAAGAAGGACTCCCTATTTCTCCCCCCCACCCATTCTCACATATCTTTCTCTCTGTCCTTGGAAAAGAGCTCTACTCCAGAAGCGAAGGAAGACAAAGGAAAACCACATTACCTTTTTTTTTAAAAAGGCCCTAAATCTGTCAAAGCAAATGGTTATTGTCATTCATCTGTAGAGGTAGGGCAAATAAATGAGCTTGCTCCAGTACTTTCTTGCATTAAAAAAAAAAAGAACATACAAAGTTTGGACTTTATTTCACATAGGCTCTGCTCAAGTTCAAAAATCTGGATCAAGTACGTTAAAACAGACTTCTTTCAGGTTCACAGTGAGGGACAGCCATTATCCTTCTCATGTTTTCAGAGGACAGATGAAGCTCAGAGCAAGGAGACCCCACGCAACTGGCTGCTCACAGACTCATCAAACACTCACTGTCACAGGCCTTACAAGGCTCCTGCAAGAGACCACTTGCAGAAAAGCTGCTTCTGAACTGAAATGCTCTCCTCAGCACCACTACAGCTTTGTCAAGGCTGTCGGGGGAGACAGATCTTTATTTTAAATGCTTCACTCTGTAGTGGCTAATTAACAAAGTAATTGTCATCTCTGGCCAAAATAAATCCTATTCAACATCAATTGGGCTTATAGAGGAAGTGAAGACTACAATACTGCAAGCTCACCTACTGCAGACTAGATCAGAGGCAAATATTGTCGGGGCAGGGTGAGTATGAATGCCATAAATTTCTGGCGTGTGAGGAGCTAGGAGGGTCCTGGACCTGGTCCCTCTTTCATGTGGTTCTGCTGCTGATGCGGTGAGGAGTTTGGCACAGCTATGTCTTCATATGTCAAGACAAGAAAAAAATTCTTGGCTTCAAATCCAAATATTGGATCTAGAAATTTGAAACAAGAATTTGCTCATCTCCTACATCAGCAAATGCACTCCAATATTAAACCAGTCTTTTGCATTTGGGATGCAAAACTGACATCAACAGCTCTCTTAAAGGGTACTTTGTGGCTTGATACTCCTCCTCCCTCTGTGACACACAAATCAGAAAGCAGGTATGAGGTAGTGTATTTTTCCTAGAAGACATTATTGCTTTTTTGGTACATCTTACCCTTCCTTTTAAGGAAAGGCAAATTCCACATCTTATGATCATAACTGATTTGAAAACGTGTTGAAAGTATTGTTCCAAAACAACTGTGCATGCTCAGGATGATGTAATCTCCTTCTGCTTACACAGGAACACTCTTGTTTATGAGATCAAAAAGAATGCCATAATAATTGGACTTGGACACAAAATAGAAAATAACAGAATTCCTTGCCAGCCACTTTTCTGAAGCTACTCACTAGGCACTGATAACAAATTCTGATTTTTAAATAAATAACTTAGAAGCAATCAGCTGCAAAGATCTGTGGCCTGAACCCACAATTCAAGATTTCTTCTGCAGTGGCTACAAACCCTACTTGCTGAGAAAATATCAGGAAGCTGGCTTTCTCCCTTAGCCTGGAGGGACACTGGTGAAGTCACCACTGTCTGTTGCGGAACAAGCATCAAACCCTGAAATGCAGAGATAGCATGTAAACTTTGTAGCATCATTTCTGTAACTGAAAATATTCTATGAAGCTGGGGGGTTTGAATTAGCTACTTCTGTTTTTTCAATAACAGGGCTCCTTTCATTGGGAGCTGGTTCAAACTCCAAAAACTCATCTGCTTTTTCCACTGCTCTGCAAAGAGCCACTGAGCAATGGCTGCATGGTAGCCCTTACTGCTTGCTTGGCATGACCTCTGAAGTATCTTCTGGTGATGTCACAAAGACCCACCCAAGCCCACTCACCCGGTTAAAAGCCCCACCAGGCTTTGATCATGCAACTACTGCACACAGTACACATCAGTAGCCTGAGGAGTCAGGAAGAAATAAATGCCTTATCCTCTGCTTTTTGAGGAACTAATTACACTGGTTGTATTCCCAGGTTTAGGTTACAATACCCTCAGTGAACAGCCAAGCTCATGCAAGCTTGAGGCCTCCTGTCAGAAGCAGGTTTTACTCGATCCCACACAGAGGGAGAAGCAGCAGCTCCAGAATTGACAATGCTTCATGTCACACGACACAGGCATACTGATGGCGACTGTGGTGTTCAATATTCACTGGGATGAATCATCTTGCGTATCTGTAATAAAATTCCCAGTGCCCAACATCCTCACATTTGCTGCCCTAAGCATAGGGGTTTAGAGGAAACAAACAGTTATGACATTCATTTGTTGCAGCTGATGAAGTGGTCCACAGGAGCAAAGAGAGGATTGTTGTGTGGTTGTTTATGATCTGGCTAGCTGTTGATGAAAAATTCATCAGGAACACGGCTGGCAAAAAAAATGGAAAATGGTCAGAGCAACCAAATGGGTTCCTTCCACCTCTCTTTGTTCCTCTCTTTAGCCCCTTTACTCTCACTGCACAATCCATTGTGCATGTAAAGTGCCATCTGGGTTTCCCCCTCCCCCTTGTCACCATATCGTGTGGCACATATGTCTAGGTTTTGTGTTTTCATGAGGTCACTCAGACCAGCATGAGTACGTTCTTCAACTGTTTTTTCAAAGACCCCCCTATTTAGAAACCAAATCCTATTCATTAAAACCTGAATCACTAAGCCTGACAAATTATTATCCCTGGAATATCGCATGTCCCAGATTCTCCCTGGGCTGAACCTCTCTTCCTACAGTCGTATTCTTCAGGGACTTACACTAACAAGTTATTTTTTTCAGGGAATCTGAAATACCAATAAATTGCTTGAAATAGGAAAAAATACAAAGCCCACTAAAATCTTTAAACAGCTTGACAGCTCTGATATGACTGTGTAAGTGGAATGTTTGAAAAATTTGGTTATATTTTAAATTTTTTTTTTTCCAACTCACTGAAAGAAAAATACATTTATCTGTGATGCATCTAACTGTATAAAATGAACTTAGCCAAAAGTTAAAAAAAACACACATTACCTCATTCCTCACAACCCACTTTAGTAGCTTCATTTACACTATCATCGCACACAGTTGTACAGTTGTGTTTTAAGGGAAGTATTTTCTCTCTAGTTTTGGATTATCATAATCTTGTCTGTTTAGTTTAAAAGAAATATTTTTTAATTCCTTCACATAATGATGAAAATAAAGCCCACAGCCTTTCCTGAGCATGAGGTCTTCTTTCATTGAGAGCACATTAGCAGAGAAGAGCCAATTAAAAGGAACCTTCAGTGCAGCTGCTCAGGCTGGTTTTCATTATTCCTTGGCTCAGCACATCCAATCTGAACATCGTATGTATTCATATAAGGAAACTATATCCTACTGTAAAGGCTTTCTTCCGTTCTCCCATGTGTGACTGGTGAATTCAACAGGGCCATCAGCAGTTGGAGTTTTGTTTAGTTTGGGTTTTTTTGGGGGGGAGGGGGGTTGTTGTTTTGTTTTGTTTCATTTTTGTGAGGTTTGTTTATTTTTTATTTATTTATTTATTTTGCCACTTAGCAGCATTTCTCACAGCCAAATAAAAATGGAAACTTCTTGTCTCCGTTAATGTGTATCAGGATCTATTTCCTTCACTACTGATAGAAAATGGCATTTCGTTTTTCTTATTTATTCCACCTCAGTAAATCTGCCTGCCCAGTCCTCACGTTTTTATTTAATTTAATGCCTGCAAGATAAACCCTGTCATTTGCAATAATTTGTAAACCTTCATCTTTAAAATGCATCCAATCTGTCTCGCAGCCCTATAAAGTAGCTGTTAAACATTTTCCTTGAGCTTGCTCATGGTGCTCTCCTATGATAAGGCCTGCTGATAAACAGCATAAAGCTGACTTATTTCTTATCTCCATCAACATGGATGTTGTTCCATTTCCAATTAAAAAAACTGGGGCAGCAGCCACTCATCTGAGTGCAGAGAACCAAATGTCTGATAAACATTGAATCCATCAGATGGGCAGCATTACTGCCTGAATCAGGCAGAGGATTCACAAAAGTAGTTATTAAAACATAAAACTGGAATTTATACACAGTTTTGTGAACTTTAAATAATTTTTACCCATCAGCAATTACTCATGTCAATTGTCTCAGCTTACACTGCAATCCAAAGCATCTTGCCATCTGCGCTTGCCACTGTGATGGCAAACATAAGCCAGTACCTATGTGACACCACTGTTCAGGTGTGATCACCTTAGGTGCTTGATCTGAAAAGAGATCTCACTGCTCATCCCAAGTGCTCACATAGTATTGCCAGCATTCTCCCAAGTACAGGGTGCCTTATATATAGATAGCAAGCAACCCTAGCCCGACTTCCTTCCATTCCTTACATTTACATTACATCATTGAGGAGGTCCTTGCAATAAAACACACAGCTCAGAAACGCGTAGCTTGCATTTGTCATAAAGGAAAAAAAAAAATCTATTGGCTTAAAAGCACAATTTGCAATTAGTTAAATTTTCCTCATAATTCAGCAGGCAAAGCATGCTGTGTGTGAAGCTGAATACCCAAAGTGAAACCCTCAGGATCTTCTCTTGCTCAGTCTTAGCAGTGGCCACATCCCCAAGCCTCTTCACATATTGGTTTATCTCCTTGGACTCTGCAATTCATTTCTGGAGTTATGATTTAAAAGACTTTGGTGATAGTACTTCAATTACTTCAAGCTGTGGCAGCTGCATCACTATCTCTGGATCTAGGGCACCTGGTAGAGGACAGCCATTACACCAAGACCAGGTGAGATCTCAAGGGAAGAAGGAAATGTCGCAAGCCTGGCAAACATGTAAGATATAGCGAACAGAAGGCCCAGTGCAGACAGTAAATGGACACGTTTTTGAAGGGCTCAGCTTCTGGTTTATACCCCAAAATGAATCAACAGTATTCTCATAGAGGTTTATTTCACAAGGATCATTTTTCTCCATCACAGCTGCTGGTGAAAACCCTTTTGAAAAAAAAAAAAAGCCATTTCAGAGGTACCTGATGCTGCCCACTGACCCCCCAGAAAAATCCAGCTGGGCTCAACAGTCTTAGCACTTTGGAAAATCTGCCCCACAGAACTGAATATGCCTCCTACGTCCCTGCTTCTCAACAGCAACTTTGCAGGGGCATTTGAACTATTTATTTTGCTGTTGAAGCTAGGAGTGGGATTGCTCCAGCTTTCTGCGTTTTAATTCACTGTGAAACACATTGGGAATTGAAGTGAATAGAAATAAAAAGCATAATGTGAGAGACCATGTGCTACTTTCAGAAATGAGAGAACTGGCAAGAACAAAGCCTTAGAGTGTTAATATACACATACCTATGAACCAGATCCTAGGTATCAAATTATCACAGAAAAACAGGAAATGATGGTAAAATTAGGATAGGCAGGTCCCCTGCTTGCATCCTATGAAAGCAACAGATCAACAACCTTGACTTGGTAACAGATTTACTGCTCTACACATTGTGCTTTCATCCTTGCCAAAATAAAAGGGAAGCCATAAACTCATCATGAACACACTCAGCAACACATTTAATTTTGCACAGCTGCTCATGCATACATATAACTTATTTTGGTGTTTATGATACATGAGTTTTATCAGTTTGAAAGAAACTCATAAATCAGAAGAAAAGATTCCTGTAATTTTCAAAGAATGATCTATGAGTTCAAGGTGGGTTTATAGCCAAAGTATTTAGGACATCAAATACTCAAAATCTGCAGAGAGGTGGGTTGTTGTCCACATATACTAATGGCTTTCAGAGTTTAATCTCTCATCAGTGGACCTCCTTTTGTGAAATCCCTAAGGGATTATGTAGTACTATGTCTAATCACTTGACAGATTTCATTTACTTGAAACTGAAGCTAGGTTTGCATCATACAAAGTGTGTAGGAGGAATCAGATTCAAATCAGGAAAACAAAATCTGGTACTGGACAGTACTGGGATTTATCATTATGTTCATATCTAAACTGTTTAACAATAAATGAACCAGTTCTACTTGGGAATACATGCTAGTTGTGCATCATCTGCATATGCCTACCAGATAGATTGCTTATAAATGACACAACTGGTTCAACAATATATTATGACTCATGTAAAAAGGTAACAGACATTTAAATAATTTTGCTACTGGTATATAATTTAGTAAAAAAAAAAATTACTATGATTTGTACAGGAGTCTGCTACACTGAGGAAGGACATTTGGTTGGAATAAATTACATAGTGCAGAAACAAAACAGTCCTTTGCTAGTTGAATTTGCCCTCTGAAGTTCACCACTCCAGCCCAAATGAATTACCTGCGAGGCTGGGATGGATGAAGCACCTCTCCTCCTGTGCTGCTGTCTCCCTACTGCATAAGCACTAACACAGAATCATTCTCTCTATTAAACAGCAATTCCCAGCAATTAACGCATCCTGAAACCTAATGTTGTGAAACTCAATGCATTATTCTCTGTTACTACAGCACAAGTGAATACCTACATAAACAAATTTGCCAGAAGACACCATAGAAAAGGAATTTAAAATTAAGAGTAGCAACTGGTACCAGGCTAACTACACAAAGACTACGTGATACTGTAGTTTATGATATGTTACTATAACCTACGTCTTCCACACTGCTTTGCAAAGCCTTGCTACATGCCCTGTCTTGATGAAAACAGCAGATTACAGCTCCGAAAACAACATGCACAGGATACCTCTGTAAACCAAATGTACAAAAATCTGTCAAAGATACAGCACTAACAAGACTTCTTTCGCAAACACCATTTTAGGCAGGGTTAGGACAGATTCTGAGCAAATACAGACACAGACAGAAAGATTGCTGCTTTATTAATTTGTTGTCAAGCCATGCAGGGAAAGACGCCTAAAAGCCCGAAGATGCAGTAAAGATTGTTTAAGAGCTATTCGGAAAAGTGACAAAACTAGCCTAAACCTCTTTAAACCCCCTGAATGAAAAGGTTTAAACAAGCTATTGTTAGACCCCTGGGTACCTTTTTTCTCTTGGCTTTGTTCTGCATTTTCCTCCGCTGCAGTTTCCATGGCTGGCTTCATACCATCCACCAAAAATGCCGCCCCCCCTCCCCCCCCAGCAAGCACTTTTTCTCTTCGCCTCCTTTCTCACTCCCTTCCGTCTCCTATTTACGGCGGCAGTGATTGAGCGGCTCTGTTCTCCCCTACAGTAGATTACAGTCCTTTCCAAAACGCCAGAAAAGTCTTGTCAGCTTCAATTTCGCTCCGCTGACTGGTCCACGAGAAGCCGTGCCAGCGAGCGCTCAGCCATACGTCACCGCAGTCCTCAGCTATAAAATAGCCATCCTGAGCCCGACCGTGCCCCAGCTCGCCGCGTCGTGGGGACCAGCATCACCACTTCGCCTCTCCTTCCCCTCGCCCTCCATTCTCCCCCTCTCTTCCCATCTCCTGAAGCTCCTGACGAATGTTAATCAATTCGCCGGGTGGTGAATGGATTGGTGACATCGGGAGGGGAGATGCAGGCGACAAAGAAAGGAGTACCCCCGACCACGGTGGGGTGAGCCCCCCAGCCACCGTCTCCAAGGGGAGTGCACGCCAGCACACAATTGCGGGGCTGTCTTTCCCATGGGACCTGGGTATTATGCTTCGCATTTTGATTTATTCCACATGCCCTCTGCTCTTTCAAGGGGCAGGGGGCGATGGATCTGTTCCCTCTGTTTGCTTTCTTTGCTGACTAAGTTCCGCTCACCCACAGCAAAAGACTGTGTGTAAAAGAAGCATAAAAGGAAAAGTGGGTATATATATATATATATGTATNAATCCAAGCAAGCAGGAAGTGAGCAAGCTCAAGTGACCCAAAACACACGTGCAATACTTTAAAGGATAATTTTTTTTAAAGAAAACACAGCTTAGATTTTAAAAATGTTTGCTATTACAAACCTAAAGCCATGATTAGGACTGCGTGCAGAGTTGCTGTTAACCACGTTTGATTGCTCCTCCAAATCCAGACATACTGCAGCACAATCTAAAGAGCCATAACCTGGCTCTGGGAGCAACAGAACTAGAGCATGTCTATATCGCACTGCATGAGGTAACTTTAGGTTTTCCCAGCTTGTTCTGAGCAGCCCCATGCTGTAAAGCCATAGAGCCCACATAGGGATATTACTCACCTTCTAAACCCCAAGAAATCACCCGTATGTAAGGCTGTACTGTACTGAGGCTAATTAACCTTGCCTATCGCTTTGCTTGTCTCAATGGCCTCGCACAGTGCTACGCTGTGCAGGGCAGGCATGCCCAAAGGTGCCCTTTTTTTGTGTGTAGGATGATAGAGCAACCATGGAGTAATGGCCTTTGTGGTCTGGCAGGCTTCACTAGTGCAAACACTGCAGCCAATTCTGCAGGCTGCTAAGACACCTCGCGGATTCAGCAAATGCTGGGGATGTTAAAACCTACACCCTGCGTGTTCTGTGTAACAGATTCAACCAGGAGAGTGGGAAGAGGGAAGCAGTCCAAAGACTTCTAACTGCAATTCAGCCTCTTCTGGTTGAAGTTATTACACCCACAATTTTGCTGTGCATTTTTTATTTCTATAGATGCTTAGTGGAAGTCACAAAAAAACTCAGACCTAATCTTTAAAGAAAGTTTCCTTCTCTTGCAAGAAATCAGCATATAAATCCTCTTTTCTCACCACGGTCACCATAGTTACTTTGTTTAGGGCATTACTGCTTAGCTATATGCTTTGGCCCAGCTGCTAAAAGGTCTTGGACTTATCCTAAGATTTCACATCACAGCATCAAAACTTGACAACTTGAAGTCCAGGAAAAGTTTGCAGTTCAAGTTCCCACTTTAGCAGACCTGGTAAGATGAAGTTATTTTGTACAGGAGAGGGAAGTACCCTTAGGAACTGATGTGTGGTTGGTTGGGATCCTGAAGGTAATCAAATCAGCATCTCCAGCAGAGACCTCAAATCCAGGTGCAAGATGTATGGTCCTCACTCTACTTCTCCCATGCCCACACAGCAGTCCATACATGTATTGAAATCCCTGCCCAGCAAGACCATACACTGCAAACACACTCCCTCAAGGAAGCAGATGAAAGGTGAAACTGTAGGTGATGTGTTTGCCATAATCTTTTCAGCGCTACTAAAAGCTATTTGAATCTCACAATTGAGAAAGGAAAGACAACTTCTTTACATTTGGAATCATGATTGTACAAGGAAAACATTATTTGTAAGATGTTCTTTACCCCATTTAACATCAATTAAATTGAAAATCCATAGCATAAACATCCTACTTGCTGAAAGGTACACAAATTGTAGACATTAAAATCCCTTCAAAATTCTGATTTTTCAGCCAGTACTTCTGGTCACTGCTGTCATATTCCAGATCTCCATTTATTAATAATATTTGCTTATAAAGTTTTTAAAGGCTGAAACTTCTCTTATAACTACCCAGAGTTTCAAAAGGCCTGTTCAAAATCCAATTCAAGTGGTATAATATTAATGCACTTATCATAAGTAAACAGATACACCAAATATCATCTGGAGTTTCCTTTCTTTAAACACAAAATACATTAGACAGAACCTCTGGTTACAGACTGCCCTCAGAGGAAGCATACTAACAAAGTCCTCCACTCTGCAAGACCTACTGCTTCAAACAGCTGTGTGCTTTCTTGCTGACAAGAACTTTTTATTAGGTAGGCTCACAACTTCAGAGCAGATGTTGTACAAACACAGAACTCACAAGCTGTGAGACTATTTCTCTTCTTTCTCCCAGGATAACCCTTCCTTTAAACTAGCAGTGAAGAAGTCAGTGCACCATACCAGAATCGAGGTCACAAGAACTTGAAGTTAGGACTTCAGAAACCATTAATCCCAACTATTCAAAAGCATTCATTCTATGTACTAAATCATCCTCTAAAAGCTTCAAGTGATGCACGAGTGTAAAGTTCTACTCTCATCCCTTCTTACTGCTTTCCAGATGACTGTAATATATGATGGGGTTTAGAGACTTACTATCTTAAGTAATTTCTTAATCATCAAACCTTTGTCCCATTGTTGACAACCATGGAAAAAAAAAAAAACAAACCAACTATATGCAATTTCCTCTAGTGCTAACATAGGTGCGGATCTTGCACTTTGAGAATTAATCTCAGCCAGCAAATTGTCTCATCCAACACCCCCTCCCTTAATCAGACACATCTTTTTCTTAATATGTGATGCGGCTTGGAGACATCAATTCTATGACTGTGCAGCAAAAGACAAAACCACTAAACTAGAAATCACACAAAATTCTTTAGAGACTTATATTCAGCAAAATGCTAATGTACAGATCAGGCTGACAGAGATAACCACTAACCAGGGAAGGTAGTTAATTGTGTTTTATTTGCAGACCAAAATAAAAATTAAAATCAGGAGAGAGGCTGAGTTTCTCTGCTGTTAAAGCACAGCTCTAAGCCTACAGCCAAACCTCAGGATGAGTAGCAGTGAAGCAAAAGTATGTGATGTGATGGCACTGCAGACAAAGCTACTTCCACTGTAAAATAGTTTATAAAAAAAGAGAGAGAGGTTTTAATCTATTTTATCTAGTTTTTTAAAAATATCATCATTTTGCTCAGTCAAGTAAATGATCACAATTGAACCAATTTTAAAAAAGGTATTAAAACCCCAATTCTGTTCATGTGCCAATTCCTTCTGAACATCTATCGTTAATGTCACTGAATCTGGTTTACATTCCTGAAGGCTGAGGACCTCAGCAAATTCTTCACAAGCTTTCAGGAGTTGAATGCACACTTGCCATTTCTACAAAGGCTTCACAAAGCTGTAAAAATAAGTGTTCTCACATACTTCAAGAGCAATTTGAGATCAGCCTATGAGATCCGTGACTCAAAATACAGAGACTGTCCCTCAAACAAGACTGACATGTATTCCTAACAACTTATTTTTAAAGACAACTTGTAAAATGCTGTTTTCTTTTCTTAGGATATATGCAAAAATATTTGAGGGAAAGAACAAAGAGACATGCATCCACTTAGTGTAATTTTCACAACATCATTACTGATGTTCAGACCAGCTTTAGACCAGTTACCTAAGACTTGAGTATAAAACTCAGTCTGAATGTTTATGCAAAAGCAGACAAATTTTCCACGTGGCTAAAATCAAGGCATGACAGTAAGGCTTTCAGTTGTGCATCAGCCATATACCTGGCAAGTATTAAATGAAAACAAAACAAACAAACAAACAAAAAAACCCCACAAACAACTAAACACCAAACACATTTTGGGGCCCACTCTTTTAGACATACTAAATTACTAGGAAAACTAAATCCAAATTAACGGGGCAGGGGGGGAAGTGTAAAAATCCCTGTACTTTTACCACAGTATAAAACAGACTACTACAATCCATGAATCTGCACTGCACTCAGGAATCATAGTCTTGAATTTACATAGAAAGGGAAAAACTAAAGGCTTAAACATGGATAGCGATTGTCTTTGCAACCGAAGAAAAGCACTGAGTTAACTGTTGCAGGTAAAGTCCAGGAGGGTGAGCAGACCTTAACAATGTGAAGGCACCAGTCCTGTTGACATGACGATGGCAACAACTACTGCCAGGCTAAACGTCTGGTGGCAAGTAGGCAGGCAAAGCGGATGTTGCTGAGTTTTTTTATTTCACACATTTCTCTTGCTGGCCTGCTAGCTTTCAGCAGCACCACTGCTTTAGACCACTGGAGTCACAGTCACTGGTGAGAATCAAAGGCAATAAACAGCCTAAATCCAGAATGTATACAAATAGCCTTTATTTGAAACATAAAGATGGAAAGTGATCCTACTCCTGTATTTGTCACTGGTGAGGCTACAACTTGAATACTGAGTTCAGTTTTGGGCCCCTCACTACAAGACAGTGAGTTGCTGGAAGAGGACAGCAAAGCTGAGGAAGGGTCTGGACAACAATTCTTAGGAGGAGCAGTTGAGGGAACTGGGATTGGTTAGTCTGGAGGAGACTGAGAGGACACCTCATTTCTCTCTACAACTATCTGAAAATTGCTTGTAGTTGAGGTGGGGGTCAGTCTGTTCTCCCTAGTATCAAGTGATAGAATGAGAAGAAATGCACCAAGGGAGGTTTTGATTGAGTATTAGGAAAAATTTCTGTACTGAAAGGATGGCCAGGCATTGGAATAGTTTAACCAGGAAGGTGGTGGACTCATTGTCCCTGGGGATGTTCAAAAACACATGCACTTTGGGACACATTTTAACAGCCATGGTGGTGGTAGATTGGCAGTTGGACTCAGTGATCTTAGAGATCTTTTACAACCAAAACAATTCTATGATTCTATGAAAAAAAATATTTAAAAAACAATCCATTAAAGAGTGAATAGGTGGTTCTGTACTGTTTTTCCAGTAGCTAGCTCTCATTAAGTCCTAGTCTCAAAATCAATTCAAATAGCAGAGACATGATAGCTACCAAGGAAAAAAGTCTGAGTATCTATAATCAAAGTCAAAATGAAAGCAGAAGTTGATGACATTCTTAATCTACTGGAAGGTCCATGTATGCTTAAGAGATGCAGTAGACAGGATGGAAATTTTTTTTTCAAAAGCTATGTATTGTTTATTTACCCTAACTAATAGCTTTAATAATAGTCTTCTGGGTGTAAAAAGCTTGTATTTAAAAAACATAGCTGGAGAAAATAACTCAGAACTCTGACACAAAGGACACAGGAACTTCAACCATGCCAAAGACTTTTGAGGAAAAGCATCAAAAATAGGCTACATTTGAAAGAGCTGGAAAAAACATCACCTCCAGTACCCTTCTCATCTGAGGCTGCCTGGAGCAGCACCATGATCTTGGCAAGCCAGAAAAAAATACGCTGACAAACCAAAGCCCATTTATATAATGGCTGAAGAGGACAAAAAGGAAACGGAAGCAAAGACATCTTAGCATCTCCTCTGGAAGCAGCTTTCACTCAGCATGCAATGTTCAGAGCACCAGTTCTGATGGTCACCTTCAGCGTCTACTCCAGCTCAACAGTTTTATGGCAATATGTATAGTATTCTACAAGTGCAATGCCTAGCAAGTTTCAAATGCTTTAAATTTAAAATTAGGCAGCAAAGCAAGGCTCTCAGTTACCCAATGTTATATATATTTTCTGTTCAGAAGTGGTAACATCCTCACATATTTGATTAATATACAGAACCCTTCAACAATGCTTCAAATGCTCCTCCACAATTTAAAAGGCTAGATTCTTGATTTTGGCACACAACCACATTCCTTTGCTCTCTCCATCATCCTCACGACAGAGAGTTCTCAGCTGTCATGCTCATTTCCATTCCTCTGCTTCAAGTCACACATTCAGCAGCAATGCCACAGTGCAGCAGGAAAACTGTATGCTCAGAACTTTTGTCTTTCTTCCCTTAATTCTGCACCTTGAGGACAACCCATCCTAATGACCTGAACCCTCTTCTCCAATACTGTTGCCGAAGTCTACTGCCATCTCAGAGGACTAACAAGAATCATAAAATCATTAAGGTTGGAATTGAAACGGCATCCTAGATATTCACATCACACTTCCTAGCA
Organism: Psilopogon haemacephalus; assembly: GCA_013396835.1. Lineage (NCBI taxonomy): Eukaryota > Metazoa > Chordata > Aves > Piciformes > Megalaimidae > Psilopogon > Psilopogon haemacephalus. The sequence continues at coordinate 253,056 of VWZI01006524.1, forward strand.
CTCAAGCAGAAGTGCCTCTTGTACTTGTAGAATAGTTATTTCTGCCAGTTTATGAAGGCAGCAATGCTATTGTTATGACATGCTCCTGCAAATACAGCTGCTTATTCTTAAAATTCAGGAGAGTTTGAGGCAGGATTGATATTGGGAGGCTACTCATTGACTTTTTTTTCTCTCAGTCTACAAATAAATCTAAACTTCACTGAGTTCGGCCTTGGCACAAACTTTTTCTTCTGCTTCACAAAGTCAGACTTATTCAGACAATCCTGTGCTAACTTTACATCCAGTTCTGATTTTCAAAATTGCCCTCCCACTCATCGCAGACTTTAGCATCCCACCTACAATCTCTCATCTATTCAGTGCTCGTTTTGTTCTTCAGCCTTGGCCTCAGTCCAGTCTTTTCATAAAGTGTAGAAAGACAGCAAAGAAATATAAAGAAGCAGAAAATCCTACAGCTCCCCAACCAGGGGCACTCATTATTAAGAAGTACCCCAGACTGAAGGGGCATGGGGAAACACAGGGAGGAAGACTCTTCATGAGGGATTCTAAGCATAAATCACAGAAATTCACGTGCATGTACACATGCACAGAAAACATGTATGTGTAAGTATGTACACAAATAAAACAGGCATATGATTATACACGCTCTTACTGAGCAGAAAACCTTATCAGCATCATCAGAATCACAGTAAGGAACACAAACTCATTTACAGTCATGCAATCGGTATGAAGTTTAACAGTGTATCCACAGCTAAACGTCATCCTGGTGCTACAGTCTCCTCCAGCTCAAGATTTCGTGGCTGAGAACCAAGTTACCCAGTGCCTGGCTGGAGTGTGCGGTAGAGATGAACCACACAATGACAGTGCTGTTTCTTGAGCTCCATTACCTGCTCCCCTCAATACTGGCCCACCAATGCCAGGCTCACTCATGGATTATTGGACAGTTGTATATCAACATCTTGAAAAATTCATGTAATTCTGCAGTCAAAATACTGACATCAAAGAAAGCACCAAATAATGACTGGTAGAACTGTTTGAAGTTTCAGCACCCTGTAAATCAACCGTTTCTGTAGCTGTTTCCCTGACCCTGAAAATTCCCATTCCAGTGTAATTAAACTGTGTTTTGGGAAAGATCCTGGACCAGTTCTGTCATGAAGCCCTGGACTGCCACCTGTTGAACTGCAAAAAACAGTTTCTGTCCACACACAAGATGCCAGTCATCAAATACTCAGTTAAGACATTAATGAAAGGGTCCCCAATTAATCATTGTATTCTCTGCAAGACCAGATATCCTCATTAGAAAAGCAGCAGGACATTAACAAGTTCCACTTTGAGGGTATCCAATTAACTCATCGACTAAATACGTGCCAGGCAACTTTGACCAGCCTAGCTTTTCCAGTCCTCTTAGTAGCTCCATCAATTGGGACCTCAGTCATGTAGAAAGTAGGGGTTCTTACCGAGTTCTGCAGTGCCTTTGAGAATGTTGGTGGTGGACAACAAACAACGGTTGCTGAAGCGTTTAACAGATCTTTCACTAGTGCCCACCAAAAGTTAAATGCGTACTCAGGGAGTTCAGAGCAACTGAAAGAAACCCCACCCTCTACCTTATAAGCAAGGAATGACTTAACCTGACAACAACGAGCATGGTTACAGCTCCGTCTGGATCATGTCATGCCTGGATTTTTGCTGAACTTCAGCAGTGGGTGATACTGCACACAAACGAGCTCCAAGACAAAAGCACTATAGGGTGAGTTAAGGACAAAAGTAGCAGGTTTCAGCCTAGATTCCCAGATAGGCTGTCAGGGCAACCAGGAGAGTGTTACTCCATAGAATATATATTCCTAACACTTTGTCTCACTTAATTCAAGTGCCTTGAGTTTGGAGCCTTTCTCTTGTTTTGCAAGAGGAGCCACTCTGTAGCCTGGCAGGTTTGGAGGCTCAGCACAAAGGAGGACTTACACAGGGGCCAGCCAATGCAGAAGGAGCAGCTTTTCCAGGAGCAGGATGCTGGCCTCCAAAATGGACTCCAGAGCAGCTGCCTGAAAACCACCTTCCTTCTCTTTTGAGCAAACTCAATCCAGCACTGCTTAGGTACATCTCCATTTCTCCCTTTCTTTTCAAAGATGACATTCACTTGTTTTAAACAACTGAAAGGCATCACTTTTTCACTGTCATGAGTCACAGTGAAATGCATTTAGCATCCACTTTTCTTCATCTATTCCTTGTATTGCTCCCATCTCATTTTATTTCTTCCTGGGTTTCAGAGCATTTGTAACCATCACCCTTGCTTCCCAAGTATAAACTCTAAGAACTATCACTACATGTCTGCTCTGCAGACCCTCACATTCATTATTCAGGCATTTCTGCTCTCAGTAGTACTACATATGTATCTTGTGTATCTGTCACAACTACTGATTTCTTAAGTACCATCATGTGCTCCACCCTTCTGCACGATTTGGAGAGGAAGAGAAAGGAACTAAAAAGAACACGGAACAGAAGAAGGGATGGATATATTGGAAAAACAAACAAATAATACAGAAAAGTACACCGCAGAAGCAATATTCAATCCACTAAGCTTCCCTCTTCTGTTTGTGGGAGGAATTGTATCTCTGTATAAAAAAATTAAAATTGTACTATGTCCATTGTGTGATGACCATCCTGGAAGTGACCAAAGGAATGCAGATCAGCATGGAATACAGCTCCTCTCATTGCAGATCAGAGACTTGCTCATAGGTTGCTGAAAAATATCACAGCTTATCATGCCTAGATACAATCAACCCATCTGATTTGCCTATTCACAAGTTTATTACTACAGCAAAGAAACTGAAGACCAACCAACAGCTTTAAAAGTACTTCCAAGCACTTAATTTCAGCTATGGTCCTCAGAAATATTTAAATTAATTCTGTGTTTGAGTGTAGCACATCCTCCTGCTGAAGATAGAATATCACAGATTGAAAATGCAATCAAAAGCCCATTTTCTTAGTTTAATTTGCCATTAGTACACAGCAGGTTTATAGAGCCAAACAACTACAACTAAATTCTCATTGCCATTTCAAACTATTTCCAAGCAAATACCATAGCAACATTATCAGAACCATGAGTTTGTTTAGTCCCAAATTCTCTACAGAGGAAAAAAAAAAACAAAACAAAACAGTAGGACCTACCAAAAACCAAAAACTGTAGACCCCACGGGTAAAATGAGCACCTCCCCAGCTCCAAAACAAGACAGACAGACTCCTAAGACAAAATCCACCATTTAAATATCTTTTCATGAATTTAAAGAGATGACAAAACCTAAACCCTGTGTTTTTACATATATAACTCAGTATTATAAAAGTGCGTAGCGTATTTTTAATACATACTAAATACTGCTAATCATACTTATTTCAGCCAAAAATATAAACATACAAATGAGTGGCAACAGACTCAGTAGCATCTCACATATTCCCTTCTGTTTCATAACCATGAAGAATAAAAACACATCCCAATTGCAGCACTCCCCATTTCCTGAGCTGAGGGTGCCTCTTTATTGAGGGAGCTCAGCACAGCACAGCAAGCAATCACCACTGCCCTGCAAGCATCAGCAACTTGGAAAGCAAGCAACAGAAGCTTTGTCAGGAAAAATCAGTTATTTCAGTGAACAGAAAGTAGACACCCACATTACCCAGAAAGGCATACTGGGTTAGAGGGCTGTAGGATGGGTGACCGTTGCCAGCGCTTGGAAATCTTAATGGCAGCCCCTCCGCTCCTGTCTTGGCTGGCAGTGAGGTGGCTGACACGGGCAGCACCCCTAAGGACCCCTGCCCTTGTGGCACTGAGTCTCAGTGGGGCTGCAGGCAACTGGCGCCCATGGGAACTCATGCAGCTCTGGGGCCACGGGGCTTCACGGGTGACCAGGCTCGTCAGCCCTATTCAGCCTGCTCCCCACACACAATAACCAGCAGCCGCGCTCCCATAATATGGGCCTCCTCTTTCTCCTCGCTTTTATCATCCTTCATATCTCCACGATGACAGGACTGAAAGGGCTTCTGATGGGAAATGTGCTTCAAATTAGCATATTTCCCCCTGCGTACAAAGGAGGCATTAAGCTGCTGCGATTTGAAAGTCCAAACAAAAGCAGCCCAGGCTGTTTTTAGCAGCGCTGTTTCAAGTTTTATTCCCCCCTCTCTCTCTCTCTCTCTCTCCCAAGTTGCAAGCCTATTTAACACATTTTCACTCTTTCTGAAAAGAAGGAAGTGCGACTGATAAAATCTTTTCAGTAAATTATATTATTTGATACATTTAAGACTTCAAAAAGGGGTAAAAAAAAAAAAAAAAAAAAAAGCGCACCACTCACTTGATGTGGCAGAGAGATGATGTCCATGAAGAATTTCCACTGAACTGGAGGCTCCGGGTCCACCCTCCAGTTAGCCTGTCTGCCTTCCTCCAGCACTTGCATGGACCATGCCATCAAGAATTTGGAACTAAAACACATTCATATTAACTCGACCTTAAGGGTCCTGTATCCATAGCTCAGTATTCCCTCCTGCACCAGGGGTACGTTGCTGAAAACAGCACTTTCCAATGCAAAGCTAAACCACTGTGCCGCAAGGAGAAATAAACCTTCCCACACATCTAGGATTATCCTTTGGTTTACCTTGAGGGTTATGAACAGAAGAGCAGAACCACCTTTATGAAAAACCTTTATGAAATGGTCTCAAATTAGAAAGTGAATAGCTATGTACCAAGGAAAGACAGGCAAGAGGAAGGAGATGGAAATGACAGGAGTTCAACACAGGCAAGAGAGGAGGGAAAAAAACATTCCGATATCAAAATATATTTTAGCAACAACTGCTAGGAGAACAAATCTACCTCAGCTCAGTGTGTTGGTCTGCAATTACTCATTAGCATAGCTCAACTATTAGGAAGCCAGTTTGTAGCCTTCTCAATAGACACACTCACCTTGTGCCTATGTTACACTGAATTTTCACTGAGAGGAAGACACTTCTCAGAGGAAGGGTTTGATGTTTTGGGATGTTTCTTCTCCTCCTCCTCTCTCCCAAGATTTCCAAGGTATTTATGTAATCTTCTATATACAGCACAGCTAAGAACGAAAATCACACTCCTTAACAACAAGAGATTACAGCAGAAAAACAGAACGTCAATGAGATCCTGGGCAGGCAGCTTCCAAGTGAGGCAGATATAAAAACTGTTCAGAAAAAAAAGCCTGAGATGCAGTTTGTAAAAAGACTTATGTAAGAAAAGTGTCTGCTCTTGTTCAAACTCTTCTGTTCCATTCTGTGAAATCTTCCTGAGGATTGGGATCCATCTCCACTCCCTGATTTCCTTAGCAGCAATGTTCAAGATATTCAACAATCTACTGTGTACAAGCACTTCACTCTCAACACTTTAACCCTACCTAACATGTGCTAAGGAGCCTATGCAGTATGGTGCTCTCTATCACAGACTCAATCAGTGATTTTCGCAGATCTGCATTACCTGGCAGGAGAGACATTACACTTACTGATTTCCACCAGAACCAAATTGTTTCTGACGCTACAACAGTATCATGTCCACATGAAACTGCACAGCAATAACTGAGGTCTAACTGCAAACACACTCCTCCCTCCAGCAGATGTTCTCTCATCCCTTCTCACCAAAACATACTCTGTAGTATTAAGCACCTACAACCCAAGAGTCTGTCTAAGGAGAAAACTTTTCCCTCCCAAAAAACTTCTTCATAGTCTCCAATAGCCACACATTGACTTTAACAATGTATTTGCTGTACTTGGGGCCACATATGAATGCATAACAACTTTATGATCAAAGCAGGCTGAAGAAAACTGGCTGGAGAACACCATGCTTTATTTGGCTGTATTCATCTACTGCCATCACTAAATTGCCTTTAAAGGCTGGACACGCCCATGCTTTAAGGCACTTCACAACTCCATACCACAATGATGGAAAAGATCTCCTCCAAGGGTTACCACAGAAAGGTTGCACACCAAAGCAAAAGGAGGAAGACCTTAAGATGCCTTTTAGAGGCCTCCAGTTAGTCGTTAACAGATGGATAAGAGTAATAAAAGCAGTCTAGCCAGGACACAGAGGAATTAAAGATCAAAATTAAGACTGATTTTCTCACTCATACTAGGATGAGCAGAACCTCACTTTGTAAGCACTCCTGGGAGAAGTCCTTTGGAAGTGCTGTTCCATCAACTGCCATGACTGCTTGACACAGAAAATTAAATAAAACAGATTTTAGCTCCATTTATAAATGGATGTACTTGCACCAGCACAGCTCTTACAGATCATAAAGACATGGCGTACCAAGTTTGTGTGTCAAGGTTTTTGGTAGCAGGGGTAGGTACCAGGATGGCATATGTGAGAATCTGCTAAAAACTTCCTCCATGTCTGACAGACACAGTACCAGCCAGCTCTAGGACAGACCTGCTGCTGGCTAAGGCTGAGCCCATCAGCAACAGTGGTAGTGTCTCTCATAACATATTCAAGAATGGGAAAAACTGCTGCACAGCAGCAACTGGATCAAGAAGTAAGAACATGTGAGAAAAACAACTCTGTAGGCTCCAAGGTCAGTGGAGGAGTGGGAGGATGTGGTCCAGAGAATGGAGCACAGATTACCCTGCAGCCTGTGGTAAAGACCATGGTGAGGCAGGCTGGTGCACTGAAGCCCATGGAGGTCCACAGTGGAGGACCCCATGCTGCAGAAGGTGGATACTTGAAGAACACTGGGAGGCAGTGAGAAGCCTGCAATGGAGCAGGCTCATCATAGAATCTGTGGACCCATGTAGGGAGAACCTCACAGTGGTGCAGGTTTACTGGCAGGTGTGGTAATTCAGGAAGTTATCTGCCCACTCCTGCCCACCCCATCCCCTACTTTTGAAATAACCCAGGCTAGACTCAGCTGGCTGGAAGTTAATAAATGAAGCTTTATATTTACAGCTTTGCACAATATACAAGCAAATATTTACAGATATAGAATCATAGAATGGTTAAGATTGGAAGAGACCTCAAAGATGATACAGTTCCAACCCCCCGCCATAGGCAGGGACACCTCCCACTATATCTGTATTCTGGTAATACAGAAACACCACAGCCCTCCCAGAGATCAGAGTCCCCAAGAGGGGTTCTCAACAACCCTGCCACCTTCCCCCCACTACTCGATCTTATCCCTGTATCTGTCTTATGTGCCAGGTAAGCGAGGAAGATTGGCCAGGGGGTTTAGAGGCAGAAATTGATTAGTTGGGTTACACAGATTCAGATAGAAGCCAGGGAGAGAGATCAGCAGCCAGAGCGACCCTGAGCAGCTCTGCTCTTATCTTTGAGTTCTTACTTTTGTACATCTCAGTAAACAAATGAGTGAAGGAGACATTATGAATACATACCTTTCTAGACTATATTCTGATTTCTTATTACAATCCCCCAGTTAGCCTTAATTGAGTACAGCAGGTCTTATGACCCTGTGGAAGACCCATGCTAGAGCAATTCCTAAATGTCTGCATCCTGTGAAAAGGGCCCACCCTAGAGAAGTTTGCAAAGAAATGCTTCCTGTAGGAAAGACTCATGCTGGGTAAGTTAGTGAAGAATTGTCTCTTGTAGGAAGGACCCCATGCTAGAGCAGGAGAAGAGTATGAGGAGTCTTCCTCCTGAAGAGGAAAGAGCATCAGAGACATATGAACTGACCACAACATCCATTCTTCACCCTCCTGTGCTGCTGTGTTGGGAGGAGTTTGAGAATTTATAGGTAAAGCTAGGCCCAGGAAGAAAGGAGGGGTGAGGGAAATGTGTTTTAAGATTTAGTTTTTATTTCCCATTACCGTACTCTAATTTTATTTGTAATAAATTAAATTCCTTTTCACTGAGTCTGTTTTGCCCATAACAGCAATGGAGAATGATCTCTATCCTTATCTTGACCGCCAAACCTTTCATAATAGGCTTTGGTGGGCACCTGGTGTGCAGCCACATTCAATCCGCCACAGGTGGTAAGAGAAATGCCCACTAAAAAGGTCCAGTAAACTCAGTAATGAGATTTTAGTTTTCCTGGGGATGGAATCTATCAACAGAAACTGCAGGGAAAATAGTCTGTCTCATAACTTTGAATTTAGGTAAAAAGAAGGCTGAGAAAGAAAAGCCCTCCACTGACTAGGAGACAGCAAGTCTCACCTGTGGAATTTCTCTTCTGGGTTGTCGGTTTGTGGAGAAGAATGGAAGTCAAAGAAGCCAGAGCAGGGGTAAAGCAGTGCCTTTCATGTTGCTGATGCCCCAGAAAGACCTGACCCACAGTACCTCACCAATCAAGGAAACATTCTCAAATTCCAGTTATTCTTTAGATTCACTGGATTCAAACCAATGATGAATACAGAGAGCACATGCTGCCATCCGCTGTGGCGTTCTGGCACAAGGCAGCACCCTACCAACAATGGCACCACTCTTCCTTTCAAAAACCTCCAGAAAGAGCGCTCTGTGTTCTCATGTGATGAGACAGGCTTTTACAACTTGGATCACTACAGGGTATTGAACCCTGACAGTGTTCCGACCAAAGGTTCACTTTGCTTCTTCTTAGACCTCAACAGGTACCTATGATATCTAAGCTGAAATAAACTATTCATTCTGGAATCATGAGTCACTATCTTATTGAAACAAAACTATCTTCTCACCTCCACAATGAGTAAGCGCTATTAACTTCTTCAGTATTCCACCTACTGCTATTTTCTTCTGTGAAAGTGAATAACACAGAAGTATCTCACAATATGCTTTACGGTTCAGGTTTAAGTGAGACGAGAAAGCTACAGAAAACGCTCAGGATGTGCAGGCAGGCAGAAATAGTTTCTGGCATTCTATATTAATTTCATGGGGAAAAAAACAACCAAACCCAAAACATACGACTGGCACTGAATCTCAGTTTGATTTGCTGTGAAGCAGGATAAGTTCCTCTTGTCTCCTTTCCTATGCTTTTAATTCGGTCTAACAAAACGGACTTCCTGAATTATTATTACTAAGCTGACTACTCTCTAAACACTATACTGACTTGGGGAATCTGGCTGAAGTTACCAAGTTAAGACAGAAGTAATTTTTTGTCCTCTCAGGATATGGTAGAAATTTGCTAGTCTAAAATTTCTGCTCTAAACACAAAAGACTCAACACTCAAACACACTCACAGATGATAAAAGTATCCTGTGCTCTCAAGGCTGCCCTGGGATAGAGGAAACAGAGAACTCCTTTTGAGTCAAGGCTGGAAAGCTGGGAGCACCAAATACCAGTCATATAATGATCAAGATCAGGAAAGCAATGCAAGTAGACACAGAACAGGGTGAGAGAAGAAGGAAGCAATTTGCCACATTTCATCTTCTGTATCCTACTGCTGCACATCCCAGTTGGAGTGCAGTGTATGGATGGATCCTATCATTCATAGCACTCAAGTTTCCCACAGTGATCCCTCATGGTCCCAGACATGCAGCATAAGCTGATCCCAAACTGGAGAGGAATACTCTGTGTCCTGGTACAGATGGGCTTCATCGAAAAGATGTACCTTGAAGCGTAACAACTCCAGAAACACCCAAGTGCCTGAATGCTTGAAAACATACAAACCTTTCTCTCCTCAAAAGTCATACTCCTCATTTCTTTTTACCTATGCCATAACTACAATGTAACATCACCACAGGCACTGATGAAATTTAATCTTCCTTCTAAATATTTCAAAAAGGAAGTGTTTAGAGCTTCATACATTTTTTAAAAATCCACCAAAAAAACAAACAAACAAAAAACAACCCAACAACAAAACCAAACCAGCACACAAAAAAACTAAACCAACCAAGCCAAGACATTAATGGAAAATGTAGCAACTACACATCAGAGATGCTCTACAGAAGTCAAATATAATTTTCCTGCAGATTCGAATCACACGATGTAGCGTTAGACATGCTGCTCCATCCTGATAACTATTATTAGAGGGTTTTTTTTAATCTGAGGATACAAAATATCTACTAAGACCACAGAGGGTCTCACTCTACACCCCTACAAGTTGAAGCACTCTTCTGAAAATGCTGTTCAAAGAAGTACTGTGCAGTCCCACAGGAAAAAACAAATTGCATACCTAAAGCTGAGCAAAAATTCAGAACTGCAAAAGAGAAGAAAGACATAAAAGCAGCTATTTCCATCTTAAAATATTTGTAATTTCTCCTACATAACTCATCATTTTCATTTCAAAAAGCTGTTGCCTCTGAGTGATGGTGTAAATTCTAAATTTAGAGACATGGAGAAAGAATTTATCTTCCTCTGCAGCATGCACTGCAGAAGGAGTTTGACTCCATTTCGCTTTCAGACCACATTCAATCCTGAATTTAACCTTTGCTATACAGAATAGATCATGGGCATGTAAGTGAAAGAGAGAAGAAAGTATGGTCTAACTTGGAAACATGCCATTGTTGTAAAACAAGGTACATAAACCAAGTAAACTGTCCTTCTGTGTTTGCTGAGATAATTCACAAACGTAGGAGAAGTGCATTATCTTCTTTAATGTATAAATCAGGGCAGAAAAACTGCTTTCACAAACACTGACATCATGTTATTGATCTTTTACAATATGTGTTCGGATTTCCACTCTAAACTACAGGAGTCAAGTAGATACAACATATATCTTCAAACATACCAAATTATCTGAACAGAAGATGTTAACAAATAAAATAGGCTACTATTCATGTGTGCTACACCTTTCAGAAGCAGGAAAGCTACTCTCAGGTTAACTCCAAGGAATAGTTCAGTTATACTTCTCTGAATTTTTAGCTAAGCTATTTCTTTCTTTCACATACTATTTTTGAAACTTCATGAAAGTTGAAAAAAAAAAAAAAGTCTTCATGATAATTAGCTTCTAATTCAATTCACCAGATGTGGGCAGTCATCATAACTCTTTGCATTAAGGGCTTCTGATTTAAAAAAAAAAAAAAAAAATCAAAGTTGCTCCAGTTCCTCCTTCATAAAGGAGTGCTCTTCAGCATTTTGCTCTAACAAAAGCAGCAACTAGAGATTGATATGTGCTGCACAGGCTGGATTTCTACCGTATACCAACTTTCTCCTCTTGACAGTTTTAGTATCATTTACTGTTTATGTTTGTACCTAAACGCGACATGAAAAGCATGAAATATTTACAGCTGCAACAGCAGTATTTTATCTCTCACCAATTTATTTGAAACTGTTCATTCGTAGAGAGAATTTCACAGAGTCTGAGGCAAATGGAAATGCAGTTTTAAAAGTGAGATGGCTAAGGCTCCTACTGCACATAAGAAATATCCATGTGGCAGGAACAATAGCTAGCAACTATGACATTACATTTAAACACTGCTACCCAATACTTAACTCATCAGCATCCTGGAATTCTGTTCCTTTTTAAAAGCTTCATTCTTTTGCCTCTAAAACAGTTGTGATTCGCTCATAAATTATACGCCTTAAACTCTCTCTGACAAGCTCTACCAACACACCTGGGTTTTTTTTCCTCAACTTGCATTTTCACATAATTTGAAGGCATGCATTGTCAGCCTCCTCTGCCTCCACCTCTACTTTCCTACATTATGTGCAGCACCCATTTGTTTCAGATTATAAAAAGCACTAGTGGATTCTGAAGCCATCAAAAGTAGTCAGCATAGGAGATCTATGAGAACTTTCATCAGTTAAGTGAAATAAGACTCAGCTTTAGAAGTAACTGCTAAATGATAGAGAAGTTTCAAGTATTATTACTATAGGATGGGTTGCATTTTCCATTTAAGTTATACAGAAGAAAAGTAGTCACTTTGGTGTAGAAAATGGCAAGAAACCTGTTTTGGGTCTTTTCGGGGTTTTTTTTAGAAACAAGGCAGATGGCCCTGGCTTCAAATTTAGAAGCCCTTCCTACACAGAACAGAGGTGCTGGCACACAATATGTGGGTAGAAGTATTTTTCTGTGTACTTTCCTAGGAACGTGTGCACCCAAGAGGTGAAATAGCAGGGTACAAGAGAAAAAGGTGGGAAAAAAGTCAAGAAAAAGCTGAGAAGAGGGGAGAAGCAAACACCAAAGCATCAGGCTCAGAAAGCATGGTGACACCATGTTTGTGAGAGGAAAATGCAAAAAGCATTCTGAGCAAGACAGTGAGTGCAGGTGTACCTTTACGTGGGGATTCAGGCTACCACGCTAATTGTTATTTCTGAATGACTAAGGGAGACTTGAAGATGATGAGCAAAGATATAACTTCAGCTCTGTCAGATTCCATCTATCTTTAACATAAATGGGAGAGCACCACTTTAAAGTCCTGCAAGCAGGCTGGGTCATGAAAAACCCATGATGGGTTTCACCTCATGACTAGTTCACTTCAGGAACCCAAACTGGAGATTCTCCCATCCCAGCAGTAAATAAGATCAATTGTCTTGTTGCTAACCGGCTATGGGCTTACTTTCTTTGTCTCTCTTTTGAACAGCTCCTCCTGCTTTCGGCCTGTGCTTAATCCTCCAGGAAACATCACTCTCCCAAGAAGAAGAGTGCTTCTGTACTTAATCTCCAGACAGCAGCTGTGACTCCGGCATCCAGAAAGGGGATCATTGTGTACAATCCTGGTATCAGGGATGAACTTCCCCTCTCCCCCCTGCCATTTATTCAACAGGCTGCTGAGGGCACGCTGTTAGTTTATGTGCACACACTGCCAGCAGGGATTTTTGCCAGCAGCTGTTGGGTACTTGTCCCTTCACCCTCATTTTGGGCTACCCTCAGAATCTTCATAACCAACTATATTATTATTATTTCTTTTATTTTGCATTTTAAGGGATTGAAATTCCCATCTGCCAACAGAAGGAGCACTTCTATTTTGCATTTGGTCCTCAAGGCTATGGTACTATTACTGAAAAGTCACTTTGTCAAATTTTAATATCCAGAAATACAAAACAGCTGTGCTTTCTCATAGTTCTTTTGTATAAGAGTGGCTTAGAGACAATACTAAATTCAAAGCTGCCAAGGCTCAGACCTGGACTGCCTGGGGGGGAGAAAAAAGGCCTTTTTTTTTTTTTCATACATACACTTTTTACTAGCTCTCAAGACACTACCCTACCAATACCAGTCAGTAAAGTAACAGGTGTTATTTTAAAGAAGAAAAACTTGACAATGTAATTCTTCATGGCAGGCTTATCAGCCTTTTACCATGCTCAGCTTTTATTATTCTAACATGAGATAATCTTGTGTAACAGAACAGAACGTACTAATTTCTGGGATAACAACCTGGATGTTGAGTTCAGGACACTGCACTTTTGTTTTCATTCAGGGTATTTCTCTTAAGAAACATAAACACTTTTAAAACTATCTAAGTGGAATTCAGTATATTGAAACATACTGAAGTACTCTGCAATGATTAACAAATGTGCTTCAGCAGAGTGGCACAAAAGGATAATTGCTGACTATACGCATGGAGATATTGAGACAACTAAAATCCCTCCAGTGTCTTCAGAAATTGATCAAAAAATCCCACTTACTCATTGACTATCTACAGGTGGATTCCAGAGTGCTTCCAGATCACTGCAATAACTACAAACCCACCCATCTCCTAATGCAAATCCTCAATTTGGAGGATTTAAGTGACCCTGTTTGGAGACGGTGAAAATGTTTGTGGCCACAAAACTGTTTCCTTCCTTGGCTAATGTTTCTCCCTCATGCAGAAGAGCATTGGAAGCCATCCTCCCAGAAGCTAGTCTCTTGCAGAGCAAGAATCAGGGCAAACCCACTATTAGAAACACAGAGCTGTCTGTGCAAAAAAGCCAAGGGGAAAAAATGGTTGGGACTTCTTAGGTTTCCAAAATTAGCTCATTGACCTATCCTTCATCTCAGAGGACAAATACAAAACACTACAAGGACAAAGAAATGCCCTTTTTCTTCTAGCTCAAGGAGTTTCCCAGACTGCTTGCTCAATCCAAGACAACAATCCCCTATGAAACCACACAATTCTAGGGAAAAGTAAATGGTCAACATTTGTCTTATCAAAATGGACCACAGCAGAACTATTTTCTTTGTGCCGATCCTTCAAGTCTCCTTTTCACTCCCTGAACTAGTGTTGATATCAAAGTCCTTGGGCAGAAAAAAATGGCAACCCCCCGCTCCCGCTACCCCCTCCCCCCAAATAAACACCCAAGAAGCACTCTCAGAACTTTCTCAAACACTGAGATTCATTACCAAAAGGGATTTTATATGGAGCTACTATTTGCCCACCTTTAAAACAAACATTCCCTTCCCTCCTTGGAGAGAATTATACTTACAAGCAGTATTCGCACATACACATTTCTGCTAGCTGTGGCATAAATCTTCAGATTTGTGGACCTTGTGATGAAAGATACTTTGCTACCATGGTCTGGAGAAAAGCTCCCAGCAGTAACTCCATATAGGTGAGCCCTTCCCACTCCTGTCTGTTTCTCTTCTCTCTTTAAAGAGAAGCACTTTCATATACACGACCTGCCATACTAGTGCTGCATTTACAAGCTGCTCTGAGTATCCAAACAATTTAGCCCTTCTACAGATGAGGCACCTGCTCCCAACCAGTCAACATGCTGAGGACCCCACCCCACAGTGACAAAGCACTGCAGGCACGTGGTAATGAATCATGAATATTCATATACTTCTGTATCAGTTAATGTATGATCAGAGAGCATCAGTGCTACTTCAGGTGGTTGGCACTGGCACTGCATTTCTCATCAAGTGCTTTGCAGTGAGTAAGCAGCTCTGAAGCTGACCCATAATCTCTGCAGATGCTGTCTGTCTTCACCGTGTCTACACAAGTGAACATATGGCCATCTAGCATAAAGCCAGTTTATGCAGTCTTTAATTGCAAATCATTTCACTCTGTCAAATGTATCTCTTACAAAGTTTTGTCCTCTAGCAGCAACAACTTAGTGCTGTAGAAAGTTTCTTCATTAGTTCCTTCATCTGATGAGGAAGACTGAACAAGTTTCTATTTATTACAAATTCAGGTACAGCAGTGCTTGCCAGGGGGTTCTATGAGCAGAAAACAGGCACATGCCTCTCTCCTTCCAGAATGCAATACCCTAAGATATTCTCCAAAAGCACCATCAAAGCCCAGCAAGGCATTATGATGCCAGCAATTCATGAAGCTTGTAAGAATTTCCTAAGATCAGATGAGGCGGACACTGACAGTTTATAAGGACAAAGTTCTGACCTATAAGCACAGCCTGGACTTAGTAGGGGAGAGGTCTGGTGTGAAATCTGGGGATTCTTCAGCAAAGCAAAGCAGGAATGTCATTTAACAGCAACAACAAAAAAAAAGACATTTGCAGGGATAGCATCCAATTCAGTTACTCTTCTTTGATGGTACTAAATTTTTTCTGAATTACTATAAAACAACTTTTAACTTCTTCATGGCTTTTGATTAGACACCAGTCACAGAACAAGAAGACCTCAACAATCGTGGTCTTCAAAATACCGTTTCTCTGGAAACGGATGGGCAATAAGGTCTTTCCTTTAGAAGCTAGCTGGTTCGCTGGTTTCCCCTTGAACCTGGTAATGTTTGCATATGCTTATTTTTAGCTTAGCAAATAAACTTACTTGAAAGTGCTTTGAAACCCTCTTTTATGTGAGCCCTGTCAGCTTTACTGAATTGTTTTGCTCTCACCCAGCTGAGTAGTCACAAATTACATATATCTCCTGATTATTATGTGAGGAAACTCTAACTTCTTTGTTCTATTTCATTGCAATGGTTTATTTTTTTAAGACTGAGAATCTGCTTGAAGTCAGTGTTAGCAGAAAAGTTGTATTTTAAACATGTATAGTAATATGAATAATGCTGGACTTACATAGTGTATTCATCTTTTTCTCAAACTCCTGATTTCCAATTGATTAGGATTTACTTAGCAGTCACTATTTCAATACACTTCTTCACTATCATCTTCTGAAGCCGGGAATCACTCCCAGGTGATCACTGGTGGCAAGCACAGGTATTTTCCTCTTGTCTCTCTCCAGATGAGCTAGTTGCAAAGGAGGAATAAAGCAGCACTCCATAGTCTACCCCTTATTAGGATGGACTGTATCAAGATCTTTACAAATTGAGGAGTTCAAGGTTTGTTTGACATCTTTGCAGTCTCTATCCTTTTCTCAAAAGAAAGTTGCAAAGAGTGATGATAATGAGCTAGTAATGAAGAACCCTGCACATGGCTGATATTCACATGGAAGGCCCTAAAGAAAGATTTAGCACCTGGAGATCTCTGCTGGCATTAATAGGCTGGAGACAAATCACTGAGCCAGCACAACATCTGGTGAAGACAGATAGGGGAACAAGACACTGCAACATAGGAAGATTAACTTTCTTATTAGCATTTTATTTGAGGTAATACACACCATAGAGACCAGCCAAGCTAGGCAGAGTTTGGTACTCCCCAAACATACAGGACACATTTTAAAATATTACCGCAGACTAGCAAAGAAAACTAAAAGATTTAGTGTACAAGAGATTTCAGCTTGCCTCTCAGTGTTTTCATGGTCTACATTTTGCATCTTAAGCCACAAGCACCTGCCACGACAGGAGCAAAGCTCCTGGAAGCTCAGGGAAAATGGGACATCTAAGTAAGCACAAGGTCAACATCCATTTGAGTGTAAAGGATGATGACATTCAGCTTTGATACTGTGGAAAGGCACCAGCCTCATACTGACACAATCTAAGCAAAGAGAATAAAGGCTTGCTGGACAACACAAAGTAGACATATTTCCCATCTCTGACCCTGGTGAGTCCAGCAGAAGCTGCTCTCAAGCAGTGATGCATATAGCTTCAAACAAGTCAGAATGGTCAACAGCATGATTTAGTAAGCTGCTCCTAAAGGTTTCCTGAGAGGCACATCAAAGCTGCCATGATCTAGTCTTGCCCTTTCTTCTCCATGAGGCACTGATCTGGATTTTCTCTCTTTTCTTCTGATGCCCAAACAAATTCTCTGCTGCAGATCCTTATAATGTGCATCACCCATTCCTGCAGCGAAAAGACTATGAAGCAAGCCCACATTTCCTTCCCCTGCCAAAACCACTTAGACATTTTGGCAACGTAGGACACATTCTTTATGTTAACTGGCAGCTACTGTATGACAGCTGTTAGAGCCTTTCTGGGGAGGGGAGAAAAAAAAAAAAAAAAAAAAAAAAAGGCAAACCTGATGGCCTTATTCCAAATCACAAAGCTTCCAGATTATTATAGTTCACAAGACTTCATCCAGTGAGCCCTCCATCATCTTACTGTCTTCTACCTTTGCTACAAAGCTATACCATTTCTTCTGGAGAAAGATAGCTAACCTGCTGTCTCTAAAAATTTGGTCAGATGGAGAACCTATCAAATGGCTTAGTTCTGCATAAATGAATCATCAGCATAGTGAAGAGTACTACTTATTAGTAACGTGCGTTTTCTGTTCAAACACATGCTGTGGAAGTTGTCATGCCACTGCCTTATGAATTAAACCTCTGTCCACTGGCACAAGTACTCTCCCATGACAGATTGTCCTGACATCTTAACCTTCTCTTGGATCAAAGCAAAAGCTCACTCTCCCACAGCTTTTCTACTTACTTTCTCCCTGCAACTTTTGTGAATCAAATTTTCACACAGTCCTGAATCTTTATCACTCCTGTAACCAGCAATCAGCTGTGTTCCTTTATCGAGTATTCTGTGCTGACAGCTTATGTTGAATTATCCATTGCAAACTGTATCTGCCTCTCAAACTGCAGTTCTTCTCTCTTGAGTTGTGACCTACATTTGGTTTCCAGACACAATCTCTTCTTCAACTCTATCAATACTCTATCTTCATCACCTATAGCTGGTTGAATTAATTACAGAGTTGATTCTTTTCCTCCATTCATCTCCCTAAAAAACATCTACTTGAAGACCACCGGCTTTTTACGATGCCACTTTATGCTACGTGCAATTTACTCACAATGGCATTTATTTACTATTTAATTACTGCTATCAGTATTTTATTATGTATTTTTTGTCTTTATTGGTTAATGAAAGGCACCCTTAGATAGACTTGCTGGACTATGCAGTTCAGGTACTCCAGGGAGAGCTAACATTAAATCAATTACCTTTCCGCTTCTAGGGAAGTGATGAGATGGAGGAAATATTACACCTGTTGGCTTTTTGAGTCATAGCTGCAATGATTTTCATCTCCAGCAGTGCAGCAGTTTTAAATGGCTTCCGCAACTCTGCACAGTAAATACATCTCAATACTACTTGGCTGAGTTCTTCCTAGAGAAACAAAAAAAAACACCCTAAAACACAGTCCTCCAGAAGTACCTCAAATCAATAGACTGTCTTTCAGTGAATACCACCTAGTGCTTCCTAATATCTGCACTGATCCTTGTCACCTACCACCTTAAAAAACAAGAGTAAAGATACCAATATGCAGAATTGTGACAAGAAACCATATTCACTCACCTGGACCACATACTGCACTGATACATAATTTATCTTTAATAATGACGGTCCAGAATTTTTATGGACCTGCAAAAGGCCAGCACTGGCACATTCATGTTTAAACAAAGATATTTTAATTACTTACTTTAGAACATCAAGAATAGTGAGCACAACATAATATTGAAATTATTTTCAATTGAAACATTTTAAATTGGTTATTAATGTCAAGGAATTCTACTTTTATGATCTGTTGGGCTGGGAGGCATCTACAATTCCAAGTCTTTTTGCTCATCTTGAATCTCTCTGGCTACAGGCAATATCCTTTCCAACAATCATAAAGTAAATCAAAATGGTTACAGAGAATTAGAACTGCATATCCCTACTACTTTATGAGTTTATTTTAAGCCATGTGAAAATTTAACATTTAAACAATTTTTGAAACAAGTACTAACTTGAGAAAGAGCCCTTGGATTTCTGCTAGGAGGAAGCAGGTGTTTGAAATCGCTGCTGTTTGTTTTTATCAACATTCAGATACTAGTGCTAGGAGACTGAATTCTTCTAAACTGGTCCTGGTAAAGGGTCTATACTAGGGATAGTAAAGCTGTATAGTACTTTAAACTTACTATTTTTGTTCACCAACAGATTTTTATGCACATAATGAAAAAAAAAAAAAAAAAAACAATCCCGGGCATCCTTCTTTCACAGCTTACAAGATGACAATGCTCAGACTGTTGCCAAAGAGTACCATACACTCCACACACACCACTTTATGGCTGCAGGTTAATATCCCATTGGCTTGCTGCACTGGACTCCTGGCCTCTAGTTGCTCACCGACTAGTTACTGATGTAGCCTTCTGACCTCCACCAAGACCACCATCCCCACTTCCTTGTACCTGACTGTCAGCAATCATGCAGAAAATACAATCACATAATAGAAACTGCACATACAATGAAGATTAATTAAACAGAACCATGGAATAATTTAGGTTGAGAGGGATCTCTGGTGGTTTCTAGTCCAATGTCCTGACCAAAGCAGGGGCAGTTACAGCAGACGACTCATGGCTTTGTAGTTTTTATTAATACCTCAGCCTCCCTGGGCAACCTCTTCCAGTACTTAGCCACCCTCACAGGAAAAGCAAACAAGAAAAAAAAAAAAAGAAAAAAACTCCCACAAAACTTTTCCTGGATCTCACTGGAAATTCCTGTGTTCCAGACTGAGGATGTGCTTTCTCATCCTAATATCATTCACTTCCAAAGGTGAGCCTGGTTTCTTCGTCAAACATTTACAGCAGAGCACAAAAGACTGGCCACTATGAAAAAAAATTAGCATACTTGCTTTCTTTCCTAGTTTTTGGAGCTGGGAGCTTTTAGCCACATATGAAGCTGATATAGTCTTCAACACATTTTGTGATCACACAACTTTTATAGAGGAGATGAAAATGTTTGTTAAAAAAATAAACTTTGAGAGGATGCTTCAGAAAGAGCCCCATTAAAGACCTTATCTTGTGCATTCACCAATTTCAAAAGAAAACTGACTACTCAGTACTGAAGAAAAAAGCAGAGGGAAAAAATTTTCAGGTTTTAGTGCCAAAATCTCCAACTCTTAAAAAAAAAAAAAAAAATCACATCCTGTAGTTCTAAAAGCTGCTGCAAGAATCAACACTGTATTTTTTCTTCCAGGAAGAAAGTTAGTTTCCCATCAGGCAATCACAGCTAAAACAATTCATATGCATTGTGATTAAATGAAACTTTTAAAAGGTATCAAAAGCTACATTCATTCCTGTAATGAACTCTCTCAATGAACCCTGAGGCTGGCAGCCAGCTTAGAGGTTTTATAATGACCAGTTTTGGCTTCAAAGTAGCTGGTTGCTTGATTTTGTATGTAGCACTGCAGATTTGAAGACCTGCTGAGACACTTCAATTTGTACTGGAAAATGTTATTTTCATATTTAAGTAATACAATAAACTTTAAATTTTGCTTTTTTAATTATTCCTTTGTATCTTTGGATTATCACTAGAACTGGATTAGCTAATGCAGTATTTTAGATTGCTTTTTAGTTTTAAGTAAGCGTGACATGTGAAGAAAGTACTAAAGAACATGAGTTTGACTAACAGATGGACAACAATCCTGAATGAAATTCACCTACTAAAATCCTAATCCATGGAAGAGCCAAAAGACATCCTACCTGAACCAGAGGAAAAAGGTTACTTATGAAGAAAAGCTGAGGAAAAGGTAAGTGATGGACAACAAGAGGACCAAAGGGTTGCACAGATCTGCTACAGAAGGAACCTGCACAGCAAGGTCTCTCCACATCCCACTACTGCACACCTACATGCCTAGCACTGCCTCGCTGATGGTAACACAAATTAAACAATGAAAGATGGGTAGCTGCTGTACATGGCTAACAGCTGCACTTGATCCATCCTAGCCTAGAGAAAGCCGTGGGACAAATTTTGGTACTTGCCTGGTTTTCAGTACTTTGAGCTAGACAGTGAGGCACTGCAGATGGCTGTTGAACACAGGTTGGCAGCCAGGCTGGGACCCAGAAACATGACGATGCTGCGTGATGAGAAGCTTTTTCAGATCTCATGTGAGGACTCTTGCACACTAACCCCCAGTGTAGAAATATAGCCTAGAAAAACTTCTTGTTATTTCTCTTCCAAAACCTGGTGGCCAAGTGAAAAATATGCAATGGCCAGGATGATAGCAGTGGGAGCTGCTTATGTATACAGCAGGAATACAAACATGCATGTGAGAACATAGCCCATGTCTGGAGCTCCACATTCACATGCCCTCCTCCTCACTGATGACACAGTGGCCATCAGTGCACAATACTAAGTACCCAGTCCCAGAACCCCCATGCATAGGAGAGATGTAAACTCTCTTCTGCATCTCTTTCTGCCTTTGGTACAACATAGCTCAAGACTAGGATTGAGATTTCCCAGAGTTCCAGATTTAAACAAAAGAAAAATCCTGTAGTTTTACTACATAAAGATAAGGTCCCACAAGTTTCTGAAATTAACCAGAAAGAGGTTTTCATACTTATAAATTCAGGCCTAGGTAGCTGAAGCCTCTCATGGTACAGGATTGGGCCTGAAATTACTGTACCTTAAAATACAACATGGCACCTGCTGCTACACAGAACTGGTCTTATTTTTCAGATTCAGTGCATTGGACACATTAAATCAAAATAGAACATAGAGAGATCAGACGTGTGTCTGTAAATACAATTAGATGTTGAATCCAATAACCATCCTACAGATGCAAGCAAAACGGACAAATTTGGAAAAGCAGCTTGCTGGTGAAAGATCTCTCTGAAGCAAACCTCTATTCCTTTGGGGTCAACATCAAACCAACAGTCCTTTCTAAAGGATATGCTCATTTAATCTTAATTATCAAGAGCGCAGTTCATCAATTAAAAAATTATCATAGAATGGTTTAAGTTGGAAGAGACCTCAAAGATCATCCAGTTCCAACCCCCTGCCATAGGCAGAGACACCTCCCACTAGAACAGGTAACTCAAGGTCTCATCCAACCTGGCCTTGAACACCTCCAGGGAGGAAGCAGACACAACCTCCCTGGGCAACCTGTTCCACTGTCTCATCATCCTCATTGTGAAGGACTTTCTCCTAACATCCCGTTTAAATCTCCCCTCTGCCAGTTTGAACCCATTACCCCTCATCCTGTCATTACAAGGCCTTGTGAATAGTCCCTCCCCAGCCTTCCTGTAGGCCCCCTTCAGATACTGGAAGGTTGCTATAAAGTCTCCTCAAAGCCTTCTCTTCTCCAGGCTGAAAAGTCCCAACTCCTTCAGCCTGTCCTCATAGCAGAGCTGCTCCAGCCCTCTGATCATTTTCGTTGCCCTCCTCTGGACTCTCTCCAACAGTTCCATGTCCCTCTTGTGCTGGGGGCTCCAGAACTGCACACAGTACTCCAGGTGGGTTCTGATGAGAGCAGAGTAAAGGGGGAGAATCCCCTCCCTTGCCCTGCTGGTAATGCTGCTCTTAATGCAGCCCAGCACACAGTTGCTGTCTGAGCTGTGTGTGCACACTGTTGGCTCATGTTGAGCTTCTCATCTACCCAGACCCCCAGGTCCTTTTCCTCAGGGCTGCTCTCCAGCCATTTGCCACCCAGCCTGGACTTGTGCTTGGGATTGCACCAACCCAGGTGCAGGACCTTACACTTGGCCTTGTTGAATGTCATGAGGTTAGACTGGGCCCACCTCTCCAGCCTGTCCAGGTCCCTCTGGATGGATCCCTACCCTCTAGCAAGTCGACTGTGCCACACAGCTTGGTGTCATCCGCAAACTTGCTGAGAGCGCACTCAATTCCTCTGTCCATGTCACTGACAAAGATGTTAAGACCAAAAAAAAAAAAAAAGAGGTTTTGTTTTATATTCTAATACTCAGTGACTATGCTTGTGGCACTTCTGGCTAGAACCACATATCCAGGAGGAAACTGGGAGGAGGGATAACTGAAAGAATTCATAATGGATCCATAGAGCTCTCACACATTTTTCTCCCAGCACACATTTTTGGAGGCATGATGGTAGCACAGGAAGACATGCCGAAATTAGATTCTCTATAGCTAGTCTAGTTATTAACTACAAGCCAAGTTACAGGAACAGAGAAGCAAGAACAAGCTGTACGAATCCAAGTACATGAGTATTTAATCTGAAATGAGGGGCAAAACACAATTTCACTGCAGTTCTCATGAAACTGAATCAGCTTTGCCTGCATTTTCTCTACAGTCATATCCAGCAACAGGGATTGCCACAGCCCATCAAGCATATGATCCTTCCCCCCACTGGCCTATATCTGCATCTGTGCTACTTGTAATAGAGATAAGCAAAATATAGGCCATTTTCTTTCCTCTGTAATTTAAATCTACTTCTGGGCTGCAGCAGCCAATGTATGATAAACACAAAAGCACCATAAAAGTCTTAAGACTTAGACAATGAGCTCAAGAGGAAGAAGGAGATTCTGCACTTCCACAAAGTACAGTATGCAATTACAACAACTACAAATATATTATGCAGAAGATTTATTGGCAAACCTCCACAGGGCCTGTAATCCCTAGCACAATTTCCTGTTCTCTTATTAAAGGAAGATAACCTTTAGGCAATTGTTTTTTTATAAGATGACAGTAATTGCTCATGATAAAGAGCTTAATTAGAGACAGATAAAGTATTTAACTGAAGAAAATTACAGCAGCAATATACATTCTGTGTAAGTCTCAATTTTTGTAATTCCTGATAAAATGAGGAAAAAAACCCCAAACAAACAAACTATTTAAATTGAGCACAAGAAAATATTTAACAAAACATAGAATGGAGACTGGAAAACACTTTCCAGACAGCTGCAGATAGCTGGACAACAGTGTACGCATATTTGACTTTCCCCTGGGTCATCTGTAGGTTTCTGGTTGGAAATGGGAGTAACTGTGATACACAGACTTCTAATGAAGTGTTGCAACTGAGTCCTTTGTTACCGTGTGACTAGGACTCTGCATGACTGTGTGCTTCATTTTACTCAGAAATGAAGCCTGAGGAATTTTAATCAAACACAAATGCAACAGAAGACACAGCATGACCAAAAGTAATCTAAGGCACCTTCCCCTAGACAAATGTCATCCTAAGAAGTTAGCAGTTTCTATCCATGAACAAAAGAAACCCTAAGCCCCATAGCATGCAATACTGTGAAACACTGGAATATGAGGATTATGAAGCATGAAGGCAAGGATAGGCAACAACTGTTCCATGCCTGTAGGTGCTCAGAGTTGCCACAGCAACGAGATAGGCTGGAGGAGGCAAGCAGATATCTAGAGCTGCACTGTTCATGCCCTCCCATCCTGCAGCTCCTACACCCCTTCAGACATGTAAAGGCTACCAGAAAATATCCAGACAGACAAAAAATATATCTACCAAATTCTCAGTGGACTTCGCACTGGCTTGACTTCTGCAAACACCAACTCCTGGATTGATTTCTAGGCTCTTCTACTCAGCAAAAGAAAAAGACAGGCTTAAGAAACAGGACTGTAAAAAGCACACCTCAGCCATCAGTTAAGCATGGATTCCACCTGTGTGTCAGGCTGAGCTTATCCTACCAAACCATATCGTTTTGTGCCCACATACTCTCAGGACCATGCATAGAGCACCCTGGAGGGGGAGAAACTGCACCAGAGCAACATTCCAAGGTCTTTCTCAACAAGACTAAGTGCTTTGAACATAAACATCTACGGGACAGCTAGGGAAGCAAAAGAATACAAACAAGTCACATCTTGGAATGTTCTAGACTGCCCTTTAATTACACTAAGACAGCAGATTCTAATGAAGCACTTAGGGCTCAAGGTCTTTTCAGGTAGCAGCAACTGCTGCTCCAGGTTAGTGAAACACAGTAAAGCAAATCCATGTCTGGAACCAGAAGCCCAGGGATTAAACAAAAACAAGCAAAGGAACTGTGCTGTTTGTTTGTAGGGAAAGTTTTAAGAAGACTAAGTCCCTCCAAAACAAGAAAGCAAGGTCAGGAACAGCAAAAAGTTATCACAGAACAGGAGATAAAATGTGCAAGATCTCCTCACAGGTGATGATTACCTTCAAGCTGCCAAGGAGAGTGAAACCAGCTTGGCATGGGAAAGCACTAACCTTCAGAGAAGTGAAGTCAGAATTATGCAGTTGAGATGGTTTTCATTATCTGCATCCTGAATTTGCAAGTTAGGAAAGCACAAGTCCTTAGACACACTGGACAGTCAGGTTAGGCATGCGCACAGGCCTCTTCAGCAATGTAATTTATGCAGCAGCTTATGCAATACTTATTCACAAATAGAAATACTATCACGTTCAGTACACATTGATTATCTGGTAGACCAGAATATTAATCATAAGCACACCTAGAAGTAACAGAAGATACAGATGAATGTCCCTTCCTCTGTCCCATACTGTGTCTTGTGTCTGACTGAAATGCTCACTATTCCATATTTAAGCAGGAAGAGTTCTGCTGCCCCATGTCCGCTCCTGCAAACCTCACGGGAGTCAGATGAGCAGCTGAGTAGAGAGTAACAAAACATCCTGCTGCTGGTATGTGGCTCATGTGCAGGGTCCACATCTGCCTCTGTCCAAAGGGACCAAGCATTTCATGGAAGTTTGTGGGTTTGTTTTTTTTTTTCCCGAGATGTAAAACTAGTTGCAAAAGCCAAACAACCTGGAAATATATCTCTTGGCTTGGCCACGGACCCTAATGGGAGACACTCAAAGCAAATCTGTGTTTGTGCCAGCAGCAGTCTCAATACAGAGCTTTTTCCTCCTTTCCACAGCAACTGACTTTAGAGGTTTACATTCATGACATTAGCATGCACAGAGATGAAAAAACGAATGAGAAAACCAACCTTCAGAACAGAACTGGCATCTCATCTATCTTCCTGCACAGAGTCACCAGTTCTCCAAGAAAATGACTCAATAATCTAAGCAACATGCAAGCCATTAGACAATGTGCTTTCAACCACATGGACTGAAAAAATACCTTCTTAGACCACATCCTAGCTCTGATGAAGCCCAGGTGAGTCCCATACAGGTACTAACAGATAATTTTGTACATCTGTGAACAACTTCAAGTTCTATCAAGGTTTCTATCTACAACAAATAGAAGAAATCCTGCTCATCTCCGAGCAAAGTTTATCAATAAGGGCAGGTGGTTCTATAAAAGACAATATTGCATATATGTCCAGTTGATTTTCATTCAGCTGCTATCTTCTAACCAGATTTTGTGTTTATTGGAAGCAATCCAGTAAATAGATCATAGTTAAATACTGTTACTAGAAACCACAAGAACAAGATACTTCTGAAATACAGGATAAACATTTCAAGGCCTTGTTACAGTATAGGTGATTGCACATGTACACATACATGGAGAAATTATTTGTTCAGGGAGCAATCTGAAGTAGTAAGCAATATCTATGCAGCAGTCAACTGCACCAAGCATTTTTGAGTTCCCTTCTTTTCAATTCATGAAGAGGAATCTCAGCTGAAAAAAGCTTTCTCCTCTTCATAGTGCATACTTAAGTGCTACACTTGACTGCCACTCAGTAAAATGCTTTGCCAGCCCAGAGGTGTAGCAGCCAGTACAGGACAGCAACATCCTTGGTGTGCATATGGCACTCTGTTTATCAGCTGAGTACCATGGCCTAAACATGAAAAGGTAACAGTTCTGTAGCAATTAATCTGCATTGTCTCTTACACACCTAAAGAATCTACAAGTTAGGCTCCTGTGAACACACCTCCACCAACAGGAACTTTGAAACTAAACTACAGGAGGCTGCAGAGAGAAATTTCACAAGATCCTGCTTGCCTAATTTGAAACAGAAGCATATTTTTTTTTAGCAACTGACATCTCATGAGGCTCACTGCTTTCTGAAGTATAAAGTAGCATGTGTGCAGGAAAATATTAAGTCTGTCATATGACCTTCCTATCTTTCAAAATCATTTTGGGGAAAAAAATGAGTCAGCCCTTGGCAGAAAAAGGTGTCCTTTTTCTGACTAAAGTGTGATTGTGTGTTTTGTTTAACAACTGAAAATCATAATCTTTCCAAGCAGCTGGTGGCATAATCATTTTTGTCATTGTCTTTGTAGTGTACATCTTAACCCTCTACAGAGATTTTTTAAATGGCAAGTAAGTTTACAGATGTATTCAATGCATTTCTATCTCCAACCCAAACCAGCTGACTCACTTTTACTTGCACTGAGCTTTCCTCCTCAAAAACATTAAACCACCAAAAAACATTTACTTGCACTTTCCTCCTCAAAAACATTAAACCACCATTTGAAATCAATGTTCATTCCCACAACTTATACAGTGCTATTGGTCACAGCCCTACCAGATTTCTTTTTGGAACTGCAAACTACAAGTGGCTGAGTGAAGTATTTAACATGTACATGGTCCAGTCTTAGATTAAAACTTAACAACCACACTTCTCCACTGTTCATACATTATGTGCTGAGGCAACACCTACCAATGGTCCACACTTCAGGTGAAAGTTGAATAGGCATAAGTGTAAATAATGTTCTGTGAAATTTAAGATCAGTTTTTCCTGAGCCTTCACTGAAGATATAGGCCATGGCTTTAAATACTGAAAAAATCCCAGAGATATGTGCTTAAGAAACATATTTTCCATATATTAAGGCCAGCTTTTAAACATCTGCACCTGATAAACATTTTATTTTCATGCTACAGTATACTAAATACTACTGGGCAGACCCAGTTGCTATTTTAATTCACTTCAGGGCTTTAACATATGGCCCTATTTTGATACAGAAACACATACATCATGCTTGTTCAGAAGATCATTAGCAAAGCTAAAAGAGTATTTCTATAGCTCTAGAGCAAGTGTTGAAGCTCTTCAAAGAAGATAGCCCTCATTGCTATAATTCCACTCTTCTGGAGCAGACAGCAAGTACAGCTGCAGTTCTCTTCAAGACCTTTGACTTACTTTGTGGGAGGCTGGGTAAAAGACACCTCAACCTCTGATACACTCAGTATCACTTCAGAAGACCAAAACACTCTGAAAGTAAATGAGTAGCGGGAAAGCGCACTGGCAAGGATCAGCAACATGAGCTGCCAAGAGGCTGGTGAATGTTCACTGCACTTGCTTTCAGCCCTGCTTGTTCAATGCCAATGGCCATCAAACCCATTGATGCTGCATTAATAGCACAGCCCTAGGTCAGCACCTCCACTGGTTGCTGGGTTGAATGTGAAACTTGCTCACAGGCAAACAGGGGTATGAAAGACCTTTACATCTGTGGTCTGCAAACACACATCCATGGGGACCAAAACACCATGGCATGCCTGCAATGGACATCTGCTTCTTGAAGCCTTAAAGAAGACATATTACTGTTCAGCCATTTGTTCATCAAGTTAAGAGAGGAGGAGGTGAGCTATCTTCGCCTTTCTTTTCTTACATTAACTTAGCACTTTTATAATGCAGCAAGTCAATACAGGACACAGAACGTTACCATGTGCAAATGTGGCTGACACTGTTGAGTAATATAGCTATTTTAAACGCTCTGCTGCTAAGCAACACTGACAGTATGGTTAGAACATTTTGGAAATACCGAATGCTTCAGTTCTTTCCCCCTACACACATAAAAAAGCTGCTCCTGCACTATATGTGCATCCAGAAGCTATGCAAAGATAGGATCTCAGTTTTTATTGGGCAAGTTCTCCATAGTGTGCAAGAGCAATGGTCAAATTTACACAGAGAAAGCATCGTCTGAGATGCACAAACGTGCCCCCCCCCCGCCCCGATATATTTAAACAGCCCAAAGGCACCATTCCCAGGAAGGCTGGGTAGTCAGCTGCTTGTGTCAGACACTCACAACTAACAAAGAAATTAAAATATTGAGTCCCCTTAAATCAAGAACGACTCGGGCTGGGATCACCTTGAAATATGGCACTTGCCTGAACTGTCCAAAAAAGAGCAGTACATGTCCCTTCATGAGTCAGAAGGGTATCTGTGACCAGCACTAAAACCCAAAGAGTAAGTGCTGACTGTTAACATAAAAAATTTCCAATGCTTGCAGAGCAATAGGAATAGAAGAGAGCATGGGGAAAGCACATTTAATGTCACAGGTGGCAGAGAAGATTAGGAGGACTTGGCTGAAACAAAACTTACCACACTGAGGAATACTATTTTAAATTTGTGTATTTACCTACACTTCAGCAGCAGAAGGGGAGAAACCAAGCTTGGAGGTCTTTAGTCCAGCAGCTGCCAGTCAGTCCCTTTAAATTGGTCCCACGCCATGGAGGGCTTCCATGCTGCTCTCTTTAACAAGAAACCAGTGCAAAATGACCTGGTGCTTCCCTCTTGATAGAGTGTTTCACGGGGTTTGTCTGTATTTCCTCGGGCAGAATTGTAGCTCTGAGATATGCATGATTAAGAAACATTGTCCAATTTTGACATAACATACTTCAAAATTTTCATAAGCTTACTCCTCTCACTGTTATTCCAATTTATTCAAGAGTACTTCATTTTGCCACAGACATTAGCAAGGTTACAAACATACATGTGTCTTCAACTATTAATTTTATGGCACCTTTCACTTCACTGTATATTTACCCACCCATTAACTTACATGGATGATTTCACTGCTAATCATTTCTACTAACACCCTTTTAGACATTTGTGACTTCAATAGTGAAGATGTAGGTGGCTGAAAACACGTTTGTCTTCCTCCTCCCTCCTGCTATCTAAAATTAAAATGATGTGACCAGGACAGCATGCCTCACACATTCTATACTACTTTGACAGATAGCACAGGTCTAGACCCAGTTTCCACCAAAAAGTGAATCACTGAAGAATGGTAAGGCAAAGATTCTCTTAATCAGGGATGTTACAGCCTCTTGAGGAGAGAATGACATAAAATAGATGTGGAACATTTCAGTATTACAAAGGTACCATTAAGTAAGATGCTTTGGATGAAAACAAACAAACAAAAAAAGTATTTGCCTTCTAGTTGACTGATTTTTACTGGAACAGACCCTAATTTGATCAGATGAAAACTACAGCACTGTATGGTAATCCTGTATTTGAAAAAGGTCTTTCTGCCTACAGAAATTGCATTTAAAACAGCATCTCTTTGGACCATTCTCTGCTTATTCCAAAATAAGGCCCAGCAGTTCACTTTCCATAATTAACACAGGCTCAGAATCCTAATTCCATCGCATATATCTCCCTGATCTGCATCATGACTATCATGAAGATCAATGCCTCTGAAAGATATAATTTAAGCACAGTAGCCTTCAGCCTCCAGTACTTGAAAACCCTCTTCAGCTATCGAAGGGCAACTATTCTCTCTTTTCACCATGACACACTGCAAAACAAGAGACTACAGCATGACTAATGAATCCCTAAATTTCTGTCTGCCAACACAAGTCAGTCAATGTTTCACCAGCTCACCTTCAACTACTTAGTGCTCCAAAGCATCTGTTAAGCACTGGACCCGAGTTGCTTCAAAGCAGGATAGCAGAGAACTGCACACCACACAATCAAATCATCCTGTCAGGGCACCAGACACCTCATGATTGCTTATGCTGTTAAACCAAAGGGTATTTTTGATAGCTTTGTCTTCTTTTGTTCCACCATTAAGTTTCAGTGGCTGTAAATCACAGGAAGATCACCAAAAAATGTTTTTATTTCCATGCCCAATATCGAGGTTTACCTTCACGACTGCTCAAGTATGATCTGCTTGGACATTTTTTGTTCTCATTAGAAGCCTCTTCTTTACATTAATCTATTTTTCTGGAGTATTTCCTGCCAAATTTAAATATTAGGATGAAAAAATGCGCAATTAATTTATATACACTTAAAATAATGTACCTTCAAGGTCCAGATTATTGAAAGGAAGACAAAGACTAGGAAGTGAAGCTCATTCTCCTCTGCTTATTTCAGCTGTCACTCAGTGACTTGGTTTGTGAGCCCAATAAAACCAACCCTCTTCTCTGTTCTCTCTCTCTTTTCTTCAGCCTACCAACAGCGTATCTCACAAAACCTGAAACCAAATACTGCTACAACTTTGCTGACAGGGAAAGCCTGAAGCACAGATACTCGATAACAGCAGAATAAAAACTGACTGATGGAGGAGAACTCACAGCCATTTTGATGCAAGTTTGCACCACTTGCTGAAATTCGACCAACCTGCTTGAGGGTACTTTGCCCATTCTGCAGCTCTACTATGTGAGGGTATTCTTGTTCTGCTGAGATGCAACCATATGCTGTAAGCTGTCACGATCAGCAGAAGCATTGCTGCATTAGCACCTACAAGGCTCAATTAGGGAGAAGTCTCCTGCTGTGCCAGGCATGTCAGAAATTATGAAAGCAGACTGCTGCAATCCTAGAATCAATTCTATGCTATATAGACAAGTTGCGGGAGTCGAACAAAAGAAACAGATGGGAGGGAATATCCCTTGACTAAAAGGATAAAGCAATAGTGAAATCAGGGCACATTTTATCAAAATCTGAAACTTTAATCAGATATTTGAGATCATGGCCAGCCTGACACTAGGCAGTATGGAAAGGAATGTTTAGCTAAGCATAACTTTTCCAGACATGGACCACATGGCAGCACTAAAAATCACCAAAAAGTGTGTGCAAAACAATGTACAATAAAAGTCAGAGTTGAGTAAGAATTTATGTCCAGATTAAGCTCATGTCAGAATATCTTGCTTGTTTGCATTCATAAAATACAAAATGGAAAAGGATTTAATCATTTTTTTGTGCTTTTGGAAATGTACTTAGTAAAAATCCAGATCAGAGCAGGGAAAGTTGGCATCAAATCACCATATATTGTTACAAAATCCCACTAGCGTATGCAGAGGATACTGCAATCAACAGAAAGGTTGGGTTTTCCCCTCCTCATTACTTCTAGTTCACAAGGATGCAAAGGTCAAATGTGACTGAAGTAAGTGTGGCTGCTCAGTGCTCTCGGAGAAAAAGTCAACGGGAACACAATAGGCATGCTGTTATGAAGATGCAGAGGACATGGGAAAGACAATAGTGGTCATTCATTTTTTTTAAATGTGTGTTGCAGCAAAACTTCTGGGGCAGTTTTTCCCTTAACAGAAAGCAGCAAATATGGCTGAAAACTCATCCCCCCACTTTTTTTTTTTCCACTTGATTTTCAAAACAGAACAAACAACAAATGTTAAGTAGCATTAGGCATCCTTTACTTCTCCTAAAACTCTATCAAGAGCACCTGGTCATAAAGAATGATGTCTGGCCTCTCAATCTCTGATGCATCATAGCCAAGGCTGTCACAGAAAAAAGAAAATATTCTTCCTATGAAACTGGGAACAATTTGTTTCCATGGCAGCAAAGACAGTGATGAGCAGCTCTGGCAAATAGCTTGAGAATTATTAGCAGCACAATGTGGATCAGATGACTTACTTACAACATAAATAGTGCAGAAGGTGATGAGAGCAAGCAATAGCCTTTGAAGTATGAGAATGATAGAGCCAATCATTAGATCTAGACTTCTGTTTTTTCCTTTCATCCCTAAACAGAGTCAGGAGAAAACTGCCAGTGCAAACAGATAAACAGCACTGGAGAAGATGTATGATGGCATCTCTGAATCATAACACTGTAATACCAAAGTGGGCTTGCAACAGCCAACATCTGTGTGAGAACAGCAGCAATTTTAACAATTTTCAAAGTGAGGTGTAAATTTTGCTTCATCTACTCCCTGTAACACTGTCAACTGTTACCTGAAACAGTCTGACAGGCACTGTACTACTCTTGTGAAGTGGCATATCTAAAACAACATCCACTCCAAACTACTTTTCATCAACAGAATGAGTGCTATCCATCCTCAGCTTTGAAGGGGATTGACATGGAATTTCAAGGTGACACAAACCCATGGGAAGAACCCAAATCAGGTACCCAGCCAGCTGTCCTGAGCACAGGATTTCACTCTCCCCCGTCTGTCCATAAATACCCTAATTCATTAGAGGATCCTACTTCAATATTGTGTCTTAGCTCTTTACAACTCTGAACTAGAATTTCAGTTCCAAAACTAACTTAACTAGACACATTGTCAACCAGCTGCAACAGATTTTGAAACAGGACATTAGCTTAAAAAAGCTAATAACTTTTAATGTACAAAAACTTGCATGGCAGCCAGAAGTCCTACACTGTGACAGAAGATTAGACACTGTAAAGTTTTTCTGCATGGATTCACTTAATTTTGTTTATTACTAATACAGAAGATTGCTAGGGGGCATATTTTGAGTGCAATATTGCTAACACAGTTATGACACTGCAACCTTGAAGGCACCTTGAAGGCTGAGTAGCATCACAGCTATGCCAGGGCTAATCCACTTAAGAAAATCAAGATGAAATTACTCACTTGATATTACTGAGAACAAGGTGACAAAATTTCACCAAAGGTATCATTGAAAGTACTCTATAAAGCAACTCACACTTTTCATGGACATAGTGCTGATTTGAGGCTAATCAGAATATTTTAATGAGATACACTAGATCATTGGCTGTGAAAAGAAAAATAAAGTGATATCTAAATTACCCACTGCTGGGACATGTAAAAGCAAGGACACAAACATAAATAAGACAGTCTCTGCCTGGGTTTTGCCATATTAACTCTTCTACCTAACCCTGCACATTTCCTGACTAATCATTCTGCTTCTAACATCTCTTGCTGACCTTTCCAGATCACCTTGCACGTAAGGGACATTCTGAAATAAGGAAGAGGGTGGAAAGATGGTGAAAGGGTAGTTGGGAGCCCCTCCTGGGCACTCTTGATTGCTGGGAGGGGTCTTGTATTTCAGTATTACTTTTAACTTGTATATAACTGTATATAGTTGCATATATTTCTAATATATTGTATATATATGCTTGTAAGTTGTGCTAAGCTGTGAATATAAAGCTTCATTCTTTAACTTCCAGTTGGCTGAGTTTAATCTGGGTGAATCCTTGGGGGGATGAGGGGAGGGGGGTGGGTGATGCCCAGAACCACTACAGACATTACATCCAGTTTCCAGTATAGATTATATCCGTACAACGTTATGCAAATACCTAACTGAAAAACAAATCAGACAGAATAACTGGGTGGAACAAACTATTTTTTTCTATTTGAAGCAACAAAACATTCTGTTGTCCCACTTCACATTCCTCAGGCTCAAATTACACAAGGAACCTCCACTCAACTAAAGAGTACTGTGCCAGAGACAAGCTTTGAAAGAAGCTAGAACTGACATCTTTCTTTTCAGGGAGTTATCTTTTGCAGCCATCAACTAGTCTTGAAAAACTAGCATGGGAAAATAAGCACTGTGAGGATGCATCCATCCCCCCAGGAAATATATATGTCCATATGTATACATTGAGAAGAAATATCTATAGCATGATGCTTGTGGGAACATAGGAAGACTTTTGTGTTGCTTAAAAATATAAGTAATGATGCCCAGCTGTGTCAGACCAATAGCTGCCTAGCCCAATATTCTGACTCACAGAATGACAGAGACAGATGCTGTTTAAAAAGATCATGTGAGTCTGGCCATTTTTTGTAGCTCTTTCCTCTTCCACTCCCTGGGGATTTAGAATTGCTATATTAAAGAAGTTAGTGGGTACTTGGACCTTACTATTGAAACTTTCCCTGAAATGCTTAATTCTTTCCTACCTGTAAATCACACCCTTCCAAAATTAACCCTCACTGTGATGGATGCAGAGTTTGATCAGCAGCAGTGCACAGATTTCATACACACACACACAAGAAAAAAACAAAACAAAAACAAACCCACACACAACTACAACCAAGACATAAGCAACTATCTCAATTTATTAATATCTATAATGACTTCTTCCCTTTATTACCTGTTTGTTTCAAAGGTAAAGACATCCTTCTTTAAGTTAGTCCAATTCCCATTCGTCTATTTGTGAGCACTTAAAGTTGAACTTTATTGAATTTTACTGAAGCCAAGACAAATTATACTAGGGATCCTGGCAGAAAAGTATAGATGCCATCTTTATTTCCTTTCTAAATAGCATGAAGGTTCTTTCCAATGCACATTTTTACATTTCATGGCCTTATTTTAAATTACCATTTTGGTAATTTTTCCTTCTGAGCTCATACTCCCAGACTGCATTTCATTGTTCCCACGGTATTACAGCACTAGGAGGGACCATGAGGCTGCCACCACCATTACCATGCAAAGTCAAGCACAGTCATCTGCATTTACTGTAACTTTGCAGCATCTGCTACTGCTGCTCTTATGCATCAGTCAAGAGAAGGAAAAAAAAAAAAAGCCAATCAAGCTTTATTCTCTTGAACACATTCATGTAAACTAAGATTGTTATTTCTATGCATAACCCCCACGTATTGAACCTAAATTCCCACCTTTGCAGTCCTTGGACAAGGTTGCCCACACAGCAAGAAAGCTGTTTAAAAGCTTATTCCTGTGCCAGTTTGGTTTACTGTCTAGTCAGGAAATGCTTCTGCCTCCCCTTGCTCAAAGGACATCAACATTACTCAAGTTTAGCAAGAGCAGTCATCATCCTAGCTGAAAGCAACAAAACATCACCCTTTGAGTACACTAACTGCAGGAAAGCTTTGGGATGAGAAGAAAAGCCTAAGGGAAAAAAACAAGTATGTAAAGATTATAGTTACTCTTTGATCCATGAAGATCTTGCTTGGACTAGATCTTAGTTAAAGGGCTGCATGAGCATGCTGATACCTTTTTTTAAGCTTGACGTGGAAGCACTGCGGTGTTAGTACAGTGCCACCGGACTATGATAAGCAAGCAACATGTGACACTGGCTCCACAAAAATCTCTTCTAGTGGCAAGCGTTAGCTGAGTTTTGACGTACCTGGCAAGCCCGAGGAGGCAGGGTCTTAAACATATAAATCTCAAACACTTAAACACAAGTTTATAAAGCACTGCCTGCACAGGTTTGACTTTTTTGAGATCAAGGGTACCCCCACACCCACTGGTGATGCCCTCCTTTATAGCATGCCTGAATAGATTTGGGTTAAAAGCTAAGCAGAGAAGCAGCCAAAAAGAGTTGAAAGATCACTTGAACTTGTCAGGGAAAGCTCCTTGGTTGCTGTTAGACCAATGATGCCCTTGTCGTTGAAACGGGCTGGATTAAACTGAAGCACATCAGTCAAGAGACCATTCCCTCTGGGCTCTCTCCACAGCCAGCACTGCCAGTGCATGCCTGACATCAGCTGCCCTCTCAGAAGGGCTCTTCTATGAGCTCACTCCTGCCACCCTGCACAGTTAGCCAGAGAAAGCCTCCTCAGCTATGAGGCTAAAGTTAGCTGGTAACATAGAAACGCATTCTCACTACCCACATATCCAGATGTCAGATCAATTTAAGTGTATTTAACCATACTCAAAAATCTATGTGTTGCCAGGAAAACAAGTGCATTAATTTGCGCCTGTGAGAACTTCGACTGACAAATCCAAAAGCAACACAGAAGTGATAAACAGGTTAGATAGTGGAAATAATCATGCATTTAATCTTGGCTGTACTTTGTCAATATAGGGCTTTTAGCAAGCAAAAAGCATTTGTACAGAGACCTAGAAAAATGAAATACTGCCAAAATGATCAGCTGCTAGAAGCAACACTGCCATCTCATGATTTCATTTCAAGTCTCATGATAGTCATTGCTTTTATCAGGGCTTCAACCTCTCAGCTGCTAAACCTTGGCTATAAGCTGTTAAAAAACAGAAACAAAAACAATCAAACAAATAAAAAACACCAACATTTCCTAGCCTACATATTTTTTTACCAAAAGCCTAAAAAATATATCCTTTAACAATTAATAAATATAAAAAAAGTGATAAACCTAAAGCACACAATTTAAAAACAAGCTGTGCTTTTGGGTGAGAATTTTCCAACACCTTGATGTTCTGCATCTGATCGTTATTCTTGTGAGCTACGTAAGCACAGCTGGAAACTCAGCAGATCAGTTCACAGGCCCATTTGAAAACATCTGACCCTCTGTCTATTAGATCCAGAGCCCACCCCAAGAGGTCTAATGGCTTCAGAGCACAACGTTTGGATATCCAAGAGATAAGAGCTCACACCTTCCTTGCACTACAACTGATGGCAGGGACCAGCACAATCTAGAGCTTGGCAGGTCTTCTAGTTCCTAACAAAAACCAGAGTCACCTGATGGACAAACCACCCACAGATCCCCTCTCCTCCACTGAATTTACTGGTAAAAGAGCCTTACCATCAGGCTGTGATTTGGTGCTCAAGAGTGCGTGCAGTCATTAAAACCTGAAGCAAGACACTTTCACTGTTCAGGGAAATGCTTTGCTCTTCAGCTGACTCCTTTCTGTGATGTTTCTCACCCTGGCTACAGATTCCCCCAACCATGCAAGCACTCTCCTTCTTCTCCCTGGCATGAAAACCCTCTGACACACTTTCTCTGGCCCAGTAGAAGTGGGGAAGAACTCCATATCCACACCAATTCAAAGCAGTCTCTCAGTGATAAACACAATGTATTTCATGGCCTCTTTTGATTTCATCTATTTCATCCATGGCAGCTGGAAGGCTTCTGTGCAGCTTTAATTACCTGTTGCATTTCACTATTTTGGAAGAGCATAAAGAGGTTAAACCAGGCTGCAGATAACCACCAAATTGAAGCAAGCAAGCCTCACCAAGGAGCACACAGGGCACAGGACCTCAAGACCCCACAGCTGTTTACCCTAACTATTCTGCAGTTTCAACCCAGACCCAAAGCCAGCAGTTGTGCTTTGCTTTGTGGCTTTGTGACAAGTTTCTCAGGCCACATCTGCTCATGGAGGCAACAAAACTGTAATGCTCAGCAGAGGAACATGTACACATTTGAGAGCTGTACTCTTGATGGTAGGTCTTGATTCAAAGGGCTGCCCAGAAAAGTAGATGCCCTAGGAGGGCTTTATTAATTTCCATTCCCCATATAGAATCATAGAACCACTTTGGCTGACACCTTTAAGATCACAGACTTCAACCTTTATACTGAAGAAGGTTCTTCTAATAACCAATCTAAATATCCCCTGGTGCAGCTTAAGGCCATTTCCTCTTGTCCTATCACTTGATACTATACTAGGGAGAAGAGACCAAAACCCATATCCCTACAATCTCCTTTCAGGTGGTGGTAGAGAGTAAGAAGATCTCCCCTCAGCCTGTAAAAAACCATAATTCTCTCAGCTGGTTCTCAGGAGACCTGTTCGCCAAACCCTTCACCAGCTTCACTGCTCTTCTCTGGACACACTTCTGTACATCAATGTCATTCTTGTAGCGAGGGTCTCAAAATTGAACACAAGTATTCAAGGTGCAGCCTTACGAGTGCTGAGTACAGGGCAACAATCACTTCCCTGGTCCTGCTGGTCACAGTGTGCCTGATATAGGCCAAGATGCTATTTGCTTTCTTGGCAACCTGGACACACTGCTCCTCACATTCAGTTGGGCTGTCGATCAATGCCCCCAGGTGCTTGCAAGTAGAATTTCCAGCCGCTCTGCTACAAGCCTATAGTGTTGCACAGGCTTGTGACACAAATGCAGAACCTGGCACTTGGCCTTGTTGAATCTCACACAACTAACCTCAGCCCATCATCCAGCCTGTCCAAGTCCCATTGTAGAGCCTTCCTACCCTCAAGTAGATCAACACCCCCTCCTAGCTTAGTGTCATCTGCAAACAGGTACTGAGGGTGCACTCATCACTTTGCCCAGATCACTGATAAAGATATTATACAGAACTTATCCCAAAACTGAGCCCTGGGAAACACCACTTGTGACCAGTAACCAAATGGGTTTAACTCCATTCTTCACCACTCTTTGGGACTGGCCATCTGGACAGTTTTTTAGGCAGCTAAGTGTCCACCCATCCAAGCCATGTGCAGCCAGTTTCTCCAGGAGGATGTTGTGGAAGACAGTGTCAAATGCCTCAGTAAATTCCAGGTAAACAACATCCACAGCCTTTCATCCACTAAGCAGGTAACTTTGTCATAGAAGATCAGGTAAGTCACATAGAACCTGCACTTCATGAACCCATGACTATGCATGATCACCTGTTTGCCCTTGACAATGTCAGACTGACAGGTCTGTAGTTTCCCAGGTCCTCATTCTGGCCCTTCTTATAGACAGGCATCACATTTGCCAACTTGTAGTCATCTGGGACGTCCCAAATTAGCCAGCACTGTTGGCAAATGATGGAAAATGGTTTGATGGCCACTTCCACCAGTTCTCTTAGCACCCTTAGCTATATGCTATCCAGCCCCATAGACTGGTGTGTGTCTAAATGGTGCAGCAGGTCACTAACCATCTCCTCTTGTATTATGGGGGCTATCTTCCAACTCAGGGGGCTGGGCATCCAGTGACTAGCTTGTTTTACTACTAAAGACTGAGGCAAAGAAGGTATTGAATGCCTCAGCTTTTTTCTTACTTACAAATGAGAGATTTTCTGGACTAGTAGGTTTCTGGAGAAGCAAACATGAACAGCAAAGCTCATGAGATTTTTTCCTTTGCAGAAGAGCACCAGCAGAGGCCACCAAAAACCCAGCCAAGCAGGTTTTCAGTTGCAAAGACAGGTGTGTAGGATACCCTCACTGAGGGGAAAAGAGACTAGAGATGAGCTCACAGCTTCAGATACATCTCAACCAGTATCTGAATAAGGCATCAAAGCAAAGCATCCCTGGCAGCCATCAAAAGCTCTTAATGCATTATTCATGTTCTTCTTCAGTTTGAAGCTCATTATTACATTCAGAAGAGCACAAGAGAAAAAAAAGGTAAATAATACGACAGCATTTCCTGGACATCGTGCAAAGTCCTGTGCCACTCAGCAAGGAGAAACCCCAGTGAATCTTTACCAAGAGAGGCTTGGATTAAGCTGTCATCCCTACATCCTCTTGTGGTTCACAACGAAGCCTCATCTACCGATGTCAAGTTCAATTTGTGCTAGGAGAAACTAATACAGGCCAACTATTTTTCCTCACAGGTTTCTCACCAGTTAAGTCATCACCTCAAATGCCTACACACATGAAGGCCCTGTCCTTATACCCACTCCTTGTCATGGAGGACCTAAGTAGGCCAAAATAGGCCTGAACATGTCTTGGCTTACTCAGACATGTTGCCCTGCTCCCCCTTCTTCTGTGCTGGGGGAAGCAGCCCCGGGAAAGAAAAACCAAAAGCCCTGGTTTCACCTAATACGGCCAAGTTAGGCAAAGTGCCATTCTCATTGTCTAATTTATGTCCAAAGGCCCAAGAGAGGAGGAGGTAACAGAATGGGCTGCTGCTGCCGTTCCTTTTTTTGCCTCAATGTGCTCTCTGTGCTCACTGCATTGCATCCTACCTGCCCCTCTGCAAGTTTTCTGCTGAATCAGGAGCCATGAGGAACCAGGTCAGAGACCCCAAGCTTCCTGAGAAAAGAGTCTGGGGAAACTCCAAAGCCTCTAATGGCTTTAAAACCAATGACAACAACCCCTCCATATGCTTTGGGTACTGCCTGATGCTATAATGCAGCCCTGGAAATCCAAAGAGACTACTTTGTGAGTAAACACTCAATAGCCTCTTAGCAAATCTTTAGCAAAAGTCTGTAAATTCTTTGGTGAATCTGAGTACCTTCTGCTTTCTTAGAAACAGAAAGAGTCCCCTGGTGGGCAAGAGGTACAACTGAATCTAAGAACCTCTTTCCGGTTTTAAGTTTAATGTTTGTTATATTGCTGCTAGTTACATTTCTTAAGCGTTCTAGATTCCATATTTATCTCACTCTGTATAATGTTTTCATGACCGTATGAAAAACTGATTATTATTAAAAATACTGGTTGGTAGGGAGTTTCTGAATAACTAAATTAATAAACTATATTAATTTTCAAAATACCATCTCACATTCATATCTAACCATTACACTCCTTTCTTCAGCAACAGCTACAGACCAAACTAATTGCACAATCCAGACAAGATTGCTTCAATTTAACAGTCATAAATTGCCACTGGACTAACAAATGCAGTGTGACCAGGCTAGCTCAAGCCAACACTTGTTTCAGAGCTTACACATACCAATTTAAACTCCAGTCTGAAACACCAGCTAATTTTGCATGGCCACCAAGTGTGCATTTCACAACTAGGTAAGGAGTTGTGGATGTATTTTTGGCTTACAGTCTTGAAGAAAAGACTATTGGAGTTAAGATCAGAGTGGTAAAAACAATGCAAAACAGTAAAAATAAAGAAATTTAACATGGATTACTAGCTATCTACAAACAAGGTGATCTAGCCCTTGTTATTACCACAATATTTAAGCAACATTGCAATTTCAAATACTGCAGTAATCTTCCAATCCTCCCTTCCATGTTGTGGCTTGAACAAGAATCAGCAAATAAACAGTATAACTGCAAGCTTACATAGACCATTTAT
The DNA here is from genome assembly GCA_013396835.1 of Psilopogon haemacephalus. Classification (NCBI taxonomy): domain Eukaryota; kingdom Metazoa; phylum Chordata; class Aves; order Piciformes; family Megalaimidae; genus Psilopogon; species Psilopogon haemacephalus. Next base: position 294,351 of record VWZI01006524.1, read on the forward strand.
TTTACTACAAAACGTTAAAACACCAGTCCTTTTTTCTTACTGCTTTCCCATAACATTCCTCACACAAAAAAACACTCCCTTTCCACCAATATTAATTACACTATTGACTATAGATCCTGAAGTTGAAGTTAGGTGCTGATTATTGCACACATGGCCATAACTTACAAGACATTCCTCACCTACATGTGTCAAAGCAAGAAGTCCCAGTAATAGTTCAGAGGCAACTATTTCCTGAAAGTCTGTTTTTTTAACGGTAGGACTGATCTTTCCTCAGCATCAATCAACCCACAGTAACCACATAACACTGATTGCAGAAGACCACATCCTCCCACAGACGTAAGTTTTAGCACCTGGCAGTTCCCGTGCCAGCACAGCCCCAAGACTCATCATGTGCAACACCTTCAAGTCACTTGCTAGTGTGAATCACTAAGCAGAAACTCCTAAGCTTGTGTGCTTTCTGACTTGTGCTAGGAAGCATCATCCAGGAATTCTTCTAGAAGTGATTTTTAAAGGTGTATGTAAAAAAGAAAAGTTAAAATAAAATAGTGTAAAACTGTTTAAATACCAACCACCCAGCTTTACACAATTAGCAGCAGATTTCTGCAAAGACACTGCATAGAAAAAATTCTACAGTAGATAGTAGTATATGAGCTTATCAGGCTTGAAGGAACCTTAGGACTATCTTGATTAATCCAAAGATTTGATTAAAAAGCCATTTTTTATTTTCTAAACAGCAACGCTGTCTAGAACTTCTGTAAGCAGAGCACACAGTTCACCTCATTAATGTACTTTTAAGAGAAACCATAAAACCACAGATCCTCAACCTTGGCTCTGAAGTACTGCTCCTGGATCTTGGATGAGGGCATGTACTGGAACTGGCAGACCTTTTTGAATCAAAGTAGTAGGAAAGCCCCTCTTCAACCTTGGCAGTTCCTAAAAATGAGAGCATCAGTCTTTAAGCATGAGCAGATTAAAATCCCTGATTCTGGCTCAAGCAGAGGGGGATCTTTCATCACAGATTCCATGAAGACTGACCCAGGCATCAAGAGGTGATCAGGTCTGGAGTAGATACACCTCAGATAGTAAAAAAAAAACAGACAAAAAAAACCAGCTATGGCAGAGCAAGCCCACCTTTCCAATTCACCCACAGTCTGTGTTTGAACCCAACAGGAAAGAACAAATGAGTAACCATAGCTAACTATTGCTGCGAGCTACTTCTAAGTCATTCCGCGCTGTCTCGTTATGGTTTATTGCACATTATGAGTCATTAATTGAGCATTACAGGTTAAAGCTACATAAATCCAGGTTAGAGTGATAAACAGGAAGACCATGCACATGTGCTCTCTCTCCCAGCTGCTTATGCTACGTATTTGCTGTTGAACACATGCATGAGTTCACAGATATCTTTATTTTTTCAGACTTGGATAGACCTGCATCTGTCATTAGATCAGTAGTCTACAAAGAAAAGGAGGAAGCGTGACAAAAGAATTTGAACATCTGAAAGGTTTCCGCTAAGAGGATGAGAGTGTATCATCCTCCCTGTTCGCCAGGGACAGACAGTACAGTTGGCTTAAAACGACACTAAAAAGAACTTTAGATCGGCTATTAGGAAACTGTGGGGAAGCAGTGATTGAAGGGAGAGGAACAATAGTAAAAACAAAGACAAAGCCCCGCCCCAGGTGTAAGGACCAGAACAGGTCACCTAGAGAGATGCCACAACGCAAGCCCCTGGAGGCTTTTGGTAACAGGCGAGACAAATGCGAGCTGCAAATTGCATGGAGACTGCGAGGAGCTGAATGAGAAACAAAGGGATGGGAGCCCTGTGTGCTTTCTTACAGTATAATGATTGCCAGATATAACTCACTCTCTTTTTATCTTACAAGTGCTTTTACCAACAGCCATGTATCTATTAGCTGACAGGAGATTACTGCTTAGAAATGCATTTACCAGAGGTGAATGGCAATTCGAAACTTTTTAAAAGGTCTGAAGAGAGGAGGAGAGGCTCTTACCTTCAACAATTGTCCACTGCTCCAGCTTGTGACTTCGACCTAATCCCTTGATGACACCTCCTGCATTTCAAAGCAATTCAAAGACCCATCCCAGGGGATTTGACAGCTTTTTAGGGACAGTGACAATGCCGTTTCCTTTCGGATTCAGAGTGAGAGGGAATAAAGTTTATTTCAACGTTTTCAGCTTTTACTGGATGGTACGTGACAGAAAAGAGTACTTCCTTTGGCATTTTTTTTGTTCAGTCATAAAGATCAGTATTTTGAAAGCATAACAATTATTTTTCCAGGTCTATAAAAGAAGATTGAGTATGATGGGTTTTTATTGACTGAAGGGCAACAAAACTAAGCTCTTTCCTTCCTCGTCATGCTCATATATATTAATCATTTAAAATGGAATTTTGTAGAAGTTGCTTTTCTTTGTTTAACTATGTAATACCGTAATGCTCTGGATAACACACAACAGCTTTTATCCACACATTTTTGGCATCTATATTCTTAAAGCTATTACATAAAGCAGTAGAAAATAGAAAAAGAATACCAGGAACTTCTGAAAATCTTTTATAGTTCATTAGTGACCACATTTTTCCAGCATCTACCAAGACTTGGGCAATTTTTTCCACACATTGGTAATGGATGCACTTCACAAACGTAACTATTCAACATACCTATTTGCTCTGCTTGGCCATCAGCTTTTTAGGAGCAGTTCTTCCATTCAGAAAAAGCTCAGTTTTGAACTTACAATACAACAACTTTAACAACATAGCAGCAATAAGTTTCAATGACAGCTTGACTAAAACCCACCAGACACATTTTAGACTTTTATTCCTTTTACAAGTAGTTAAGAAACAGTTTCAATGGTTCAGAAAATTCAGTATCTCTCTTCAGTGCCAAAATCCAAATGAGTGTCACAGAATCATAGAACGGTTTAGGTTGGAAGAGACCTCAAAGACCATCCAGTTCCAACCCCTCGCCATAGGCAGGGACACTCCCCACTAGATCAGGACATTCAAGACCTCACCCAAAGTCAAAGTCCACTTTAAAAAATCTGTACTGCTTTTAAACCAATAACATGGAACAGTAATTTCAAAGACTTTATGTGTGCCTGTAAAGTAAGTTACATCACATACTTGCACTCAAACACAAAGTAGTTGCAGTTGGACAATTCTACAGTGACACACAGAAGATCCACATAGACCCTTGATACTTATTTGTGTATTCTGTGTGTATGTGATTGAGCAAAGCTAAAGAGTTCTCAGCTCCTAAGCACATTTCTGATTCCCAAACAGCACAGTAGTAGGCATCCTGTTTGTGTTTTGGTTTTTGGGTTTTTTTCCTCCTTTTTTGGTTTTAACTGAAACACAAGAGTCACTTACCATCCAAAGTAATTGAAAATAAGAATTCCTTAGGTAAAGCAACATTTTTTTCAAGCTGGGAAAAATGCCTAAAACTGGCTGTAATATTTATTCTGGCTTCTTAAAATGGTGATCTGATCTTTGAGCAAAGATTGCAACAGGTGAAACAACTAATTTGAATAGCAGCTCCAGAGAGAAATTATTAAAATTTCATCAGCCCTTTAAAATATGTTTGCTATTTCAAGGTGAAAATAGAAAATCGACTTCTCCTGACTGATACCACATCCATCTTCCATTTAAGGCTGCCCAGTTTTTGCATTATTATTCTCATAAAATAATGCTTAACAGGCACTCACACTAAATCTCTCATTAATGAATCATTCAGAAGATGTTGTCTATCAACCAAAAACAGTAATAGGCTTTAATACTACATAAGTGTGGAGGAGAGGACAAGCATGTGTTAAATGAAAGTTAAAACCTCATTGCAGTCTTCACTCTGGGCTGCAGGACATTGCAAAAGGTGATGCATGACACCACTTGGTCACATACAGGGTAAGAATTACAGGAACACGCTGCCATTAATATTGATTATCTATTTAAAATTTTACCTAGGTCTTTTTGACCCAGAAAGTCATAACAAATCACAGATGAAATAAGTTCCTCTGTAAAATTTGACAGTAGTTTGAAATACCAGTTGCCTGATGAGACCTTCTCAAGTTAACTCATCTAACAAGCATACAATGGTGCAGGAGAAATGGAGGAAAAACCACAATCATACACACCCCACAAGGTTGTGTTATAAACTGTGCAAATTAAGCCACACTCATTTGGAAGGGACCTGTGCAGGTGAACAAGTCCAATCTCTTGTTTATAAAAGAGCTAGTTTCAGGTTGCTCAGGGATTTGTGGGATAAGGAACTGGATGAGGTATTTTTCAAAGCCATTTTAGAATGCAGAATGAACTAGAAAGACTTCTTAGATAACACTACAGACAAGTGGCAGCAAGTTCTCTTCCTGCATCCCAAGCAAAAAGCAGCAATACTGTTAGAGAATCATAGAATGGTTTAGGTTGGAAGTGACCTCAAAGATCATTCAGTTCCAACCTCCCACTATAGGCAGGGACACCTCCCACTAGATCAAGTCGCTTAAGACCTCATCCAACCTGGCCTTGAATCCCTCCAGGGAGGGAGCAGCCACAACCTCCCTGGGCAACCTGTTCCAGTGTCTCGCCACCCTCACCGTGAAGAATTTCCTCTCCTAACATCCCGTTTAAATCTCCCCTCTGCCAGTTTAAACCCATTACCCCTTGTCCTGTTATTACAAGACCTTGTGAATAGTCCCTCCCCAGCTCTGCTGTAAGCCCCCTTCAGATACTGGAAGGCTACTATAAGGTCTCCTGGAAGCCTTCTCTTCTCCAGGCTGAAAAGCCCCAACTCTCTCAGCCTGTCCTCACAGCAGAGGTGCTCCAGCCCTTTGATTATCTTCATGGCTCTCCTCTGGACTCTCTCCAACAGCTCCATGTCCTTCTTGCGGTTGGGGCTCCAGAACTGCACACAGTACTCCAGGTGGGGTCTGACGAAAGCTGAGTAAAGGGGGAAAATCACCTCCCTTGCCCTGCTGGCTACACTCCTCCTAATGCAGCCCGACACACAGTTGCTGTCTGGGCGGCATGAGCACACCGTTGGCTCATGTTGAGCTTTTCATCAACCCAGACTCCCAGGTCCTTTTCCTCAGGGCTGCTCTCCAGCCATTTGCCACCCAGCCTGGACTTGTGCTTGGGATTGCACCGACCCAGGTGCAGGACCTTACACTTGGCGCTCTTGAATGTCATGAGGTTGGCCTGGGCCCACCTCTCCAGCCTGTCCAGGTCCCTCTGCATGGATCCCTGCCCTCTAGCAAGTTGACTGTGCCACTCAGCTTGGTGTCATCTGGAATCTTGCTGAGGGTGCACTCGATTCCTCTGTTCATGTCACTAACAAAGATGTTAAACAGCACTGGGCCCAGCACTGACCCCTGAGGGATGCCACTTATCACTAGTCTCCAGGTGGACATTGTGCTGTTGATCACCATTCTCTGTGTGTGACCATCCAGCCAATTCCTTATCCAGCGAGTTGTCCATCCATCAAGTCCATGTTTGTGGTGGTTTAGCAGTTACCTGCCCCCCCACTTTTTATAAACCCCAGCTAGGACTCAGGACACTGGAAGTTAATAAATGAAGCTTTATATTTACAGCAATGCACAATTTACAAGCAAATATTTACAAGGTATAACAGATATTTACAGATATATACAATAAAAAGGTAATACAGGCACCACACCCCTCCCAGAGACCCATATCTCCAAGAGGGCTAACCAACCACCCCCTACCACCTTTCCCCCCTCCCCAGTCTTATCTCACCACCTGTTGATGCTGCAGATAAGAGTAGATAGACTGGCCAGGAGGATTAGTAGTAGAAAGAAGTTAGTTGTTTTACTGATGCTGCAGATAAGCTGAAGTAGATCGGCCAGGGGGGTTAGTAGTATGAAAAAGTTAGTAGATATCTAATATTTGGGTATAATTCTTAAAAACAGCTTGTTTTCTTTCTCAGTAAAGGTCTGGGTGAAGTGATTTAATGTGTTTCCCTCTCTCAGCCAATAGTCTAATTTCTCACTCAAATTCTCCAATTAGCTCAAACCAACACAATGTTTTTCCAGTTTAGTGACCAGGATGTCATGTGGGACAGAGTCAAACACCTTATTCAGGTCCAATGATTCAGGTGACACATAGCAAGTTATCATCATCCACAATTCCCATTGTCTGATACCTAGTATCAGTTTTGACTGGGCCTGTAAACACTTCTTGTTTTGTGCTAAAGCTGCAAACTGATAATTACAAGGAAATAGCTTGCACCAGCTTGTTCTAGCAAGGAAGCAGGTAGGAAGTGAGGAGGTGGGACTAAAAGCATTTTCGACTAGTCAACTGAGAACACAAGAAGGAAAAAGAAGTCCAGATCACTGTAAAAAACATTTTGTATGTTAAAAAATGCCAGAACATTTACACTTCCACAATACAGGTAACTTAGCATTGTTCAAGTTCTATGCTTAAATTTAATGAATAAATGATACTTCCCTCTTACAATGATTTAAACCCAAATAACATGGGTTGATCTTTATTAAAGAAAAACAAGTAGTCTGATCCTCTTGGAAACTCCACGCAGTAAAACAGGTACGGCCTTATTATTTTCACTCAGAGGAGGTGCAAGATGCAAAGATGCTACCAATGACAAGGTCAAAAGCTGAGTAGAGTCAAAAATTCAACTCTGACAAAAAGGCACCTCCATTTCTCCTTTTCACATACTGCTTCAAAAGAAGTGTCAAGATCTGAGCTTGTAAGGCAAAACAAGTGCTTTTCTGGATCTTCTCAACAGTGGAAGTCCCTTTTCCAGATCATAAAAACATTCCCCCAGTGCAGGAGAGACAAGTTGCTGGTACCCGTCTGCAAAAGTTCAATTTTTCATTCTTCTCAATTTCTACAACTGCCAGAAGGTATGCAATTTAAATTACTACTTCAGACTACTGCTTTAATTATATGCTGTGTACTCTTCAGCTTACATGATTACAGACTTTGCAAGCAGATGCAAAGGCTAACACACAACTTGAAGGATATCAGACTCCGGGCAAGTGTGGAAGAAGGGGAAGAAACATATCAGGATGCAGAGCATTCCCATATATCATTTTGATGAAGCAGTCACAAAGAAAGCATTTATCTGAAACTGAGTAATTTAGTGGTGTGCTGCTCTGCTTTCCAGCTGCAAATTAAACTCTAGCACCTAAAGGAATGTACTAAACCTGTTCCAAAATAACCAGATGTGCACACTCAAACAACATTCACACCACTCTCGTGAACAGCTGGAGCCAAGTTTTGAAAAGGGCAACACTGCAGTTTAGTGCTGATCGACAATATAATCTAAATTATAACCAAGTGATATGCTCAAGCCAAAAGACAAGCAGGGAAAAAAAAAAAAAAAAACCAAAAAAAACCAAGCTAAAGACATTGCAGGAAAGCATTCAATAGCCAGGGAACACTAAAGTTACACTGAACATGCAAAAAATCAGCACTGTCCTCTTACAAAAACGGACACGGACTGAACAGCAAGAGAGCTTCTACACAATCAAACCCTAAAAAATTACTATTTACATGAGATTACAAGAGCACTTCTGACATAAATCTCCCAGTCATCCCCCTTACCATACCTTCTACCAGCTTGCACTGTAGTCTCACAGTACACAGCAGACTGCCTTTCTTTTTAATAAAACTAAATCAGAATGTGTGCTCCTGCAACCCACTTCATGCACCCCAATTGTGTAAACATGCTCAGTTTTCAGGCTCAGACCACAGCTCTCCACCCTTCAGTAACAAGGACACACTAGGACCTTATCAGCAGTGGTTTCGTCCTACAGATCCAACCCTAATGAGCTCCACTACTTGCTTGCATAGGACAAGGTCACCTCAGTCTACTAGTTGTGCACAGCTTCCCATCTGTGCACAAGAGCCACAGCTCTCATCAGGCCCAGCAAGAGATGAGGGTTTTACATACCAGGCTGCAACAAGCTGTGGTACATGCCCAGTTTTACTACAAAAATGGAAGTCTTTCCTTCAGTACTCTACCTGAATAAGTTTTCCAGAAGCTCAGAAGTTGTGCCACAGCCTATTCAATAGCACCATTTTAATATCACTTGATCATTTCACTTCATCCTTAAGTTAAATACAATTTTAAGAGAGAAACTACTACAAATCACAAGAAGCATCATATAGCTAAAAGACAAGGTGAAATAAGTCTCAGTAACTTTATCCTTTTGTGGTAAACCTTTTACCTTCTGACCTTCTGTAATTCACATGCATTATTTCCTTGGCACAGACACTACCCTGAACCCTGGTCAGCGATACAAGCACAGCTGGGAAGCTGTGTGATGGTGGTGGTGGGGAAACCTATGCTAAGGTTTACATTGATTTATCACCTCCAAGATTATTGTGCACAGTGGATACACAAGCACTTACACTTTCTGCCAGGTTTCAAAGAGAGACAAATCAGATCAGCAGCAGCCACTGTCTAAGCATCAACAATTAGAGGCTATTATAATAGCTTCTTTTTAAACTCTTATTTTCTGGCTCATTTGATTTTTTTCTATCCCAGTTGCTTAGAGCCAAAAGTGATCCAGATCTGAAAAAAAACCTAAAAAATCCTTTGCCGTATATTCACCCACAGGACCAAGACACACTCCCCAGGGCCAGACCAGATGCCCTTCCTGTGACACCGGAGTTTTGTGAACTATTGTGCCAAAAGCAGCATACCAGTGGACTGCATTAGACAGCCCAAACATAGGTCATTCTGTAGCAGTCACAAGCCCTCAAGATGCTGCCAGGAGCAGCCTGGAGACACAGTGAGGCCATGTCTGTGGCATATGCAGCACAGCTGTGCTGTAGAAAGGGGACAGGCAAGGACTGCACAGTGGGTGGATGAGCATGAGATCCCCTGCACCCGGTCACCCCAGGAGCACTCTCCACCTCTCTGGCTTGCTCAGATCCGTATCTTTTCATGAAGGCTTGTGTCAAAGCAAGTGTGGATCACTGGCCAGACATGGGACATCATATGCAGGTTTAAAATACATGTAAGTTAATAGTGATCAGATGCAACTCTATTTCTACATAACAGCTATACATATGCATCCCTTTTTAAGGTAAGTTTGGCATACAGCTTTACTTGGTGCTGTTCCTCCTGGAGAACAGCAGGCTAAAGAGAGACCTTATCATGCTCTACAAGAATGGAGGTTGTGTTGAGATGAGGTTTGGCCACTTTTTCCAAATAACAAGCAACAGGACAAAAAGAACTAGCCTCAGTTTGTGCCAGGGGAGGTTTAGATTGCACATGATGAACAATTTCTTCACCAAAAGGGTTGTCAAACTTCAGAACAGGCTACCCAGGAAAGCCGTTGAGTCACTATCTGTATTTAAAAGACATGCAGATGTCATGCTTAGGCACATGGTTTAGTGGCGGAGTTGGCAGTGTTAGGTTAACTGTTGGACTCAATCTTAAAGGTCTTTTCCAACCTTTAAATGATTCTATGATTTACCCTGTGTTTAGTCAACTAATAAATACCAAACAAATAAATAGTGCTTTAAAACGATGCACTCCTCAGAGTGACTTTAAACTGATTTGTTTAAAAATAATAATCCTCTGTTGTCTAATAAATTTTAGAATGCAGATTATCTATCTCCTTAAAATAGGCTTGCTTATTGTATGCATGACAAAACCATGTGCAGAATTATCATAAAGGCTATCTTTAGCTCAGTCAACATATTTTAAGTGGTCACAGGAGAACCAACTGAGAAATAAATTTGCAAAGCGATAGCAGCAGACTAGCAGGGCAAGCAGTCACAGCTGAGGTTTCAGCAGCCACAGAATGTGAACTTACACAGGAGAGGAAAAGAGATGATTTCAAGCCAGATCTAGCCTTATTCCACCATGAACCAAGAAACTGTGAGTGGTGGGAACTTTCCAAATGCATTTCTGGAAGGCATGTTTCAGCCCAGTTTGACCCAAAAGGAACACAAGTTGCAGACTTTAGGGCTGCACTAAGATTTGAATCAAAGCACAATGCCTAAAGATTAATGAGGTTTAATTCAGAGCCTCATCCCTAGGTCTAAAATAAAACACAAACACAGAAACACCTGCCATATTCTGTGGCCATTTCCTTGACTATGGACTTCTCTTTGCTCGTTACATTTAAAATATTTGAGCTTATACAATCCCCCAGTACAATTTTCTCTGTGAAGTAATTTTTGCCTGCAGTTCAAAAGAATTACAAGAATTCCCTTCAACTTTCCAGCTCTCAACTTTCGGCTTTGCCTGGTGACCCCAGCTCCTACAATCACAGCACAGCTGAGGAGTATAAAGGGCTACCTCCTCCACACACCCCTCCTCACGTCTTCCCTTTCTTACCAAAGAATTTGCTTATTTGGGTGCTTATTCAGATGCTTATTCATGATTTCTTCTGCTTTGCAACATAGTACTGAGTGAAGCAACTGCAGGACAGTTAATTTTTAGGAATACAGTCTCATTTAAATCAGAAAATTTGCTCTGTAGGTAGACTGAAACAACAAACAGCATTAAATGTAGCCAACACTCTTCAGCTGAGCAAAACTGGTACCTTTACAGTTGTTAGCAGTCAATCACACTGCTTGGCCTAACTAGAATGGGATACTCGGAATTTGGTCAATAATTTAACAACAGTATTATCAACAGGAGAGTACTTTTCTTCACAGGTTACTTTCCTTCAGGTCATGAGATACATTTCCATGTATCTCTCGCAGGGAAATTAATCCTTTGAGTTTGACACTTCCATTTATCTTTTGGCCAGTCATTAAAAAAAAAAAAAACCAAACCTATAAAAAATCAAGACAAACTTTAATTTTTAATAAAATACAGTCTTAACACGTACCTTAAACTCTTTCAAATCTTTACCTAGCTACTATGCTCAATAATACTCTATCTTCCTCACCACAGCATGTCTCCAGTTGCACATACACAAGCATTTCAAAAGAACATGGTGTCAGTGTTAAATATTCACACACTCATATCCAAGTTCAAAGTCCTGGTAAATGTGCATCCAAATATTCTGCTGAATGGTCAGCTGCATTCCACACGAAATGCAGTGTCGTGTCCACGTTAAACCTAATGCTAAAACAAATTACATACGTATAAATATTTTTAATCAGATATTCAGGAGTGGGACTAATTTTAAAATTAGGTCCAGGTCTTTTGACAAACCTGACAACTCTTCTGGAATACATCTTTTTTCCTCTTTTCAATCCCTTCTTCCTCTTTTTCAGTCTAACAGATGCTTTTATTCTGTTTCAGTTTGTTTTTTTGTTTTTTTTTGTTTTTCCTTCTCTCTTCAGTGGTAGCATCGAGGGGAGGGAGGAAGCGTAGGGTGCTGATGCACAAAGCAGCACTTGTTAAAAACTGAACATATCCAGGCAATTCGCCAAATTTAATTCCAAAGACCCTGCTTGTGATTTGATGCTAAAATGGAATATAGCATTGTTCTATCTGTCTGTAGGACACTGTGTCTTCTATGGAAGAGGGGTTAAAAACAAAAGGACAAAAACCAGCTTGACACTCCCCCCTCCCCAGCCTCCAAGCACACACTTCATTCCAGAAAATACCATATTCATTGGCCTTCAGAGCTAGAAATAAGTGAAGCAGCAAAAAAACAGGACTATCTCACAAGCATCATGAAAACACGTCTTTGAAGTTCACAGAGGTTAGGGTAAAAATTAAAAAGGGGTCAATTTCTGCTGCTTTTACCAGATCCGTTGTGAATTCTCCTTCACTGGAGACATTCAAAACTTGCCTGGATGTATTTCTGTGTGACCTGCTCTAGGTGGTCCTGCTCTGGCAGGGAGGTTGGACTAGATGATCTCTTCAACCCCTAACATTCTATGATCTGCTATATTCAACGTTTGGATCTTGTTGCAGTGAAAACTGTTCATTAAGAAGGGATATTAGAACGTGACCTAAAAATACTGTGTTCCACGTCTTTGAAAAATGTGAAGTATTGACACACATTCCAAAATTATTTCGAGCTAAACTGTGACTCTCATATATATTTCATAAGCAATTATTACTTGAGGTTAGAGGAGAAGCTGCTCAGGTGAGAAACTGCTCATACATGCAAATTGGTGGCTCTGAGGCTGAAAATTGAAATTAGTTTTTCAAATGAGGGAGGGAGAATGACACAGAGAGATTAGTTAAGCTTAAAATAGTAGTAACAGTGTCACACATCCTTTGTCTACCATAATTTGCCACAGAGCCCAGCTTGTCCCAACAAATACTAAATCATAAATCATAATAAAAGTATTACATTGTGAAATGGGCACAAATGAGTTTAGCTTATAGATTATTTTGCCACTTTCAATAGTAGCATTACACACCCAAAATAAACCCATATACTGACACCCACAGAAATAATACTACATTAAACTACATACAGAATTTGTATGTGGAGATAAATCAGTATTTGACTGTCAGGGTCCAGAGTACAAATCTGAACTCACTTCCCATTTACACCATTTTTTTCCTTTTTTTTAACCTCACATGCAAGAAGTGTGCTTATTTTCCCACAGCTTTTCACTTTTCCCCCAAGTACAACCTTTCCCATGTCTACCACAATCCAGCTGCTCACCACCCACTCCCTCTCCCTCTTCAACCCAGGTCACTCAGTCACCAGTTGAGCAGGGGTTAGCACCTCGTAAGGGCTCACAGCAGATGTTCCTCTTCTGTAGTCCAGCTGTGGGGTCTCTGCCTTCATCTGAATAACCACTAACAGGGTATAGCTAACTTTACTTGCATAGCACAAGGGAAAATTAATCTTTAAAGAGGGGTAGACAAAGCAGGAAGGGACTGTGTATATCTCAAGGCCAGGAAAGACTAAAAGAGTTTTCCATTCAAGAGTCACCAAGTCTCCAAACTCAAGGAAATGTGATTGTTCTTCTCAAAGCCCTAAAGCCTATCAGCCAGCTCTTTCTCACTCACACAGCCAAGGCAAAGATCCCTCCATCGCCTGGATGACCATGCAACTCAGCCATCCCATGCAATGACAGAAAGCGTGTTGGTTTGCAGCCACAGCCAACTTCTGAAGCTTCAGAGGTGGCAGAGTCACACAGAGCTATAAAATAAAAACTCTAAATGGGCAAGGATTATTTTCAGGGTTTTTTCTTGCTTAGATTTTGGGGATTGTTTATGGGTTGGATTCCCCCCCCCCC
>VWZI01006525.1:1777-12602 GCA_013396835.1 Psilopogon haemacephalus
CTGCCTATGGCACAGGGGGGTTGGAACTGGATGATCTTTGAGGTCTTTTCCAACCTAAACCATTCTGTGATTCTGTATTTATATTTTGTGTATTTTGTTCCCTTTCTTCCCCTTTTCCCCCAGCCTCTAATCCCCCTCATTCTCCATACCCTGTATTCTGTTCCACTTTTTTCCCCACCTTCTGTAAAAAAAAATCCCCTTACCTCCTATTTGTTGTTAAAGTTTTATATATTTTTACTACTTTGGTTTCTGAGCTCAAGGGGGGCTAGCTTAAACCAAATACACAGATCCATGCTACTTACCTTCTTAACAACCACCCCGTGAACCAGTAACTTGAGTGTTGGAGCACCTTGTCCTAAAGTCAAGCCAAATGGCCAGCTGTGGCTTACCTATTGCAGAGCTGTCAGAAGACAGATTTCCATGAGAATGGGCACCAGTGGAGGATGACTGTTGCAAGGGAGCTGGAATCACTTACGCTGAACTGACACGATTGATGCAGTGTTCACTTCATTAGGGACAGAATCACACCTTTATCCTGTTAGCTCATTAGCAGAAGGCAAACGTGTCCAATTCTGATTCGGCCACACAAGTTCTGCATGACAGTGTCCATCCTAGCCAGAAGCATACTAATTGGTTGGTACAATTAAGCACAAACCCATTCATTAATATTCATGACAAGTTGCTATCCCAAGCCAGATGTTTCCCTTATCTCTGACTTGCTGTAGGAGGAAGCTACTTGCTATGGGAAACCAGAGGCCTTAGGCCAGGCTGTTCTGCTCTACCCGTGAGACCCAAGGTCGGCTGTCTTCTAGCACATCCCAACAGATGACAAAAGGTATCATTATACCTCTTGTTTCACTATAGGAAGACAACCTCTGAATATGTCATTTGGGGCAGTGTTGTAATCAGCAGTGATGTCCTTTGTCCTCAAGGTATCTATTGCACGGCCTCTGTAATAGATGCAGACTGTAGGAGGACCAACTGCACCTTGCCTCAATCAGTTTGAATGTCAAACTCCTGTAACATAAGGCTGCTGTTTTTCTGCAGATAGTGTATCGCCTGAGCTGGCCTCCAGCCTGCCTATTCAGAGAGCCTGACAGATCATGGGCTGGTGAGGGCCGTTTCAGTTCTGGATGCTTCTTTGGTCACTGTCAAGGACACCACTGCTGCTAAAACGTGGCTAATGATGGCAGTGCCTGAGCTCGTCCAGGTGCACCCTCACCTGGAAGCAACTGATGAAGAACGTGGGTGATTTGATTACACTTTGAATCCAAAAGTGCAAATGGAAGAGCATATGGCTTAACAATTGGGTTTGTTTTTTTTTTTCCTTTTTCTTTCCCCACACAGGCAGTTGCTGTCATTTTCACCAGTTGAAATGCTCACTGATGTTATGCTTGATGCTAAAATTCACACATCCTTTTCCTTTCAGGAGTCCCAGCCAAACTTTAAAGAATTTCTAACTGCAGTGGGTTGGTTGGGTTTTTTTGTTTTGGGGGTTTTTTTTTTGTTTTTTTTTTTTTAGAAGATACTTCATCATGATGTTTTTAGCAAATTTAATGTTGAAGTGATGTAATGGATATATATAAGAAAGAAAGAAAGAAAGAAAAAAAACCAACAAAAACCCGAAAGACTTGGAGGACTACTGCTTCACAATCGAAGAACAACTGTTGAACATTTCTTCTGTTACAAGTGCAGAGGAAAAACCCCATAAAGTGCAAAGGGCTGTAAGAGTCCCTTTAAAGGACCGGTTACTCCACCGGCATGACCGACAGTGGGATCGGGATGAGCGCGGCCGAGGAGAGGAAAACAGCACACCACCACTTACTGCTGGGGCGAAACAGAGGGCCACGAGTGTGGCCACGGGAGAAAGGGCTAAGCCGTCCCGGCGAAGAGGCAGGGGAGCCGTGGGCGCTGCGGCGCGGGGGGAGCCGCTGTGCGTGGGAGGGACGCCGGAGGGCACCTGCCACTGCGGCGTGCGGGGGCGGGCAAGGGCCTTGCGCTAGCGAGGGCGTCGGGGTCCCGGTGCCGGGCGCCGTCCAGCCGCGGAGCTGAGCGCATG
The DNA here is from genome assembly GCA_013396835.1 of Psilopogon haemacephalus. NCBI lineage: Eukaryota > Metazoa > Chordata > Aves > Piciformes > Megalaimidae > Psilopogon > Psilopogon haemacephalus. The sequence goes on from VWZI01006525.1 coordinate 3,837, forward strand.
GCTGCGCTGGAGGCGGGGGAGGTGCCTCGGCGGCTGCGGTGACTGACGGGCGCGGCCCCCGCCCCTCCTGCCTCAGCCCGGGGAACGGGCCCGAGCTCGCTCGGCCGTTGGGGGGCGGCGGTTGGCGGCTGGACCCGACCCGCAGCGCTGCCGGGACCTGCTTCTTTCTCCTCCGTCGCTTCGGGTCGTCTCCGCCCCGGGTAAGTGGGCGCCCCGGGCCGGAGCGGGCATGAGCTGCGCCCGGGGGAGCGTCGTCCTTCCTCCCGGAGAGCCGCAGCGAGACCCTGCCGTGCCGCTGGGGCTGCCGGACAGAGCCGGGAAAGCCAGCGGGGACGCCCTAGAGGACGGAGGGAGCGGCGACTCCGGCGCCGGCGAGGGCCGAAGGGGCGGCTCGGAGAGCGACCGCTCCAAGGTGGGGGCCGCCGGCGGCGACAAACCCGACACCCGCTCGGTGTGCAGCAGCGAGAGCGGCAGCGGCAGCCACCTTGGAGGGGCCGGCCCCATCTGCAAGATCTGCTTCCAGGGCGCCGAGCAGGTGAGGAGAGCGGGGCGGGCGGTGGGGCTCCGCTGCGCCCGGCGCAGGCGGGCGGACTGACTCGTCCCACCCCACACCCGTACCGCTAGCTCGGGCGGCGGGAGAGATCAGCACCAGGGACAGGGCTCCGCACGCCTTGCCCTGCCGGCGCCGCCACTGCCTGCTGCCGAGCGGGGCCCGGCGTCCCCTCGCCCTTCCAGCGCTCTGGGTCGCGGACACACGGGCGCAGCATCGCGGCTGCGGAACGGGCTGCTAATGACCAGCGCTTGGGACGACCGTGGGCCGGCGAACGGCTTCAGGAAAATGCAGCGGGATTCTAAACGCTGTACGCCTTGCCGTCATGCTCGTTGCCTCTCTCTCTCTCCCCTCAGGGACTTTTTAGCAATGCAAATTTCTCAGGCTTCCGTTAGATTTTAAAATGAGAGTGTTAGCTTACAGGTACTGCTGGGGAGACCTCCGTTACTGGACCGCGTCTATAGCTAGCAATGGGTCTATAAGTAGCATTTCATGGAATCATAGAGTGGTTTAGGTTGGAAGGGACCACAAAAATCATCCAGTTCCAAACCCGTGCCATAGGCAGGGACACCTCCCACTAGAACAGGTCACTCAAGGCCTCATTCAGCCTAGGCTCGAACAGTTTCAGGGAGAGAGCATCCACAACCTCCCTGGGCAACCTGTTCCAGTGTTTCACCACCCTCACTGTTGAAGAACTTCTTCATAGCTTGTCTTGTAGCTTACCTAAAAAAAAAAACAAACAAAACCTCAAACCCAAAACCCAACCCAAACCCCTCTTTTCAAGGAAAGAAGAGACTAGCAGATCTGCACGTTACAGAAATGTGTGAACCACTGAGAGGACTGTTTAGTGAGATTATTTGAGGTCCTGCCTAATAGCTGAGTAGTCAAACCGTGCAGAGCCTTGCTGCGAGAGTGCTGTGACATCACCCAGTTCTTTCCTACTAATGACTACAAACGACTGTCAGAGAAATGCTGCTTTAGGTACCAGCTGAGGTGTCTGGAAAGGTTTGTGCTACTGTCTGCTGCACAGTGTTCTTCCACTTGTTTCACTTGTGTACATACATGTGTGCAGACAGTTATCTGGGCTTGCCTTCATTAGAAGTACCTGAAGTAGGTTAATTTTTGAGCATTTTTATAGCCAAAATGGGAAACTTTTCCCTATATTGAGACTCAAGCCATTTGCTACATACCTGTATGTATTTTGGTGTTGAGTATACATGTCCATGAAGTCTCCCTTTAAAATTCAGCGGGTTTGTGCTTCCTTTTCAGGGTGAGTTGTTAAATCCTTGCCGCTGTGATGGTTCAGTACGATACACTCATCAGCTTTGCCTGCTAAAGTGGATAAGTGAGAGGGGATCATGGACCTGTGAACTCTGCTGTTACAGATACCATGTCATAGCAATTAAAATGAAAAAGCCTTGTCAGGTAATACATTTGTTTCTTTTAAAACTATGTCTTTCCATTCATTTTTAAAACAAAATTATTCTTACATTTATTTCAAGGTTTTTTTTTGGTTGTTTTTTTTTTTGGGGGGGGGTGTGGAAATCCTGCTTCTTCAGTTAGCACTTGCTACCATTTGAAGTTAATTTTTGAGACCAGTTTCATAGCAAAATGCACAGTCATTTGATCCTCCTGTGTTCCTGTAGCTTTTCTCTTACCACAGAAATGGTCTTCAGAGATTGTTAAATCAGAAAAATCGCACTGAAACGTGACAGAACAGCTTGGGGTCTCCCTGATCCCCTTCAAAAAATTAAACAGATCTTTATAGCTTCTTAAAGGCTCAGTCAGAGGTCGATTTAATTTGTTCATCAAGTTTGGGTTCAAGAGGAGGGAGGCAAAGAAAATTTTTGATGCCCAGTGTATTCATCTACTGTAAAAAAAAAAAAAAAAAAAACCAAAAAACAAGTCTTGACACAATCCAGAGTAGCAGAATGCTCTTTTAAGTTTTTCCTGCCAATAGTTGTTTCAGAAGCTGAAATGTGTTGTAATATTTTTTTACAGCTGAAAGATAGAAAGCTGTCAGGCTAGCATATTCATGGGGAGGGGAGGGGAAGCTCAAAAGCTGCAGCAGATCTCTTAAGGAAGCCTTAATACCACTTTGCATGTCAGGATTCTTTGGAGATTGAAAATTCCATCCTAGAAATTGTATTCCATAACATCTGAGGAACACATCTAGCAAGATAACTGTTAAGGAAGCCTTAATACCACTTTGCATGTCAGGATTCTTTTGAGATTTAAAATGCCATCCTAGAAATTGTATCCCATGACGTCTGAGGAACACACCTACCAAGATAACTGTATCTTTTAAAAGTTCTGATCCTCGGAGCTCAGAGATGATGGAGCTCTCCATGGCCAGAGCACACAGGTTATTTTTCTGTACTTGAGCTTGATTGGAGTTATATAGACACACCTGGATGGAAATGGAAGTTGTGTGAGTGGGAGAAGCGTTCTTTGGATGTAGGATATCTGGAATACTTGCTTACACACGATCCAGTTAGGTGAAAGTACTATCAGAGTCCTTTGTAATTTCAGATTTTCTTCTTCATGAGTCCATAAAGCAAACCTTCTGATAAGATTTCCTGGATAGGACCTCTATGATATTAAAAAGTAGTGGATTTTTAAATAGTGGATTTTTAAAAGATTCCAGAAAATGAAAGTGGGAGATTCTGTTTCTACATAGCCTTTGTGTGATGGCTTGGCATGTACTTCTGCCTTTTTGGTTTTTTTTTTTTTTAGCCTTTAAAAAAAATCTTTATTTTCTGTATATCTACAGCAGTCTCATAATTTTCCTGGCAAAGGTTAGATTAGCAGTTTGCAATCCATCATTTCTGAAAATAGTTGTTTGAAAGCAAAGATATTACCTAGTTGCCTGCAAGGAGGCATCTAGTACTGTTTGAGATGTTCCAACACAGCCAAAAATCCTGTGAGGGATAGCAGATATGACACAGCATAGGAGAGACTGGAGGTTGAGGGGGAACTTAAAGGCCATTTGAAATGTCAACACCTCTCTGTCCCTCTGTGGATGGACACAGCAATACCTTTCTCATTCTAGTACAGTGAGGATTACCTAAGAGTAATTCTCCAAACTGCAATTGTCTGTTTTTTTGTAAGGATGGTCAGGCTTGATGATACCCTCACTCCTCTCCCATACCCTGGGGTATAATAGTATTGGCTAACTTTAACAGCTGTCTTGGTTGTGTTGGGTATGGTTTTGGTTTAAACTTTTGGACACATTCTGAATCATTTTCTTGACTCCACAAAAGGCTTTTTAAAGGTAGTTTTTCAGTGAGGTTTGATAAAAAAGCTAAGGCTGTTTCAATATTGAAGTAGTTTGGAAGATATTCACAGGGGTTTGCTCGTACACTTAAAAGTTCCCAATCAAGCAGGAATTCTTGTATTATGTTAGCTACTATATTTGGGCAAGAGTAGTTCACTCTCTCTACAACTAATAGGCAGCCTCAGTCCATGTTCTCAGAACTACCTCCACCGGTATTTAACCTACTAGATCTGTATAGGCAGTGTGGTAAGAGAGAAAAATGATACTCTTTGCTAGTATTAACATAGAATCATAGAATGGGTTAGGTTGGAAGAGACCTCAAAGATCATCCAGTTCCAACCCCCCTGTGCCATAGGCAGGTACACCTCCCACTAAATCAGGATGCTCAAGACCTCATCCAGCCTGGCCCCTCTGCCAGTTTGAACCCATTCCCCCTCGTCCTGTCATTACAAGACCTTGTGAACAGTCCCTCCCCAGCCTTCCTGTAGGACCCTTCAGATACTGGAAGGTTGCTCTAAGGTCTCCTCAAAGCCTTCTCTTCTCCAGGCTGAAAAGTCCCAACTCCCTCAGCCTGTCCTCATAGCAGAGCTGCTGCAGCCCTCTGATCATCTTCGTGGCCTCCTCTGGACTCTCTCCAGCAGTTCCATGTCCTTCTTGTGCTGGGGGCTGCAGAGCTGCAGACAGTGCTGCAGGTGGGGTCTGAGGAGAGCAGAGTAAAGGGGCAGAATCCCCTCCCTCAACCTGCTGCCCACAGCTGCTCTTGCTGCAGCCCAGCACACAGTTGCTGTCTGGGCTGTGTGTGCACACTGCTGCCTCATCTTGAGCTTCTCATCCACCCACACCCCCAGGTCCTGTTCCTCAGAGCTGCTCTCCAGCCACTCACCACCCAGCCTGGAGTTGTGCTTGGGATTGCACCCACCCAGGTGCAGGACCTTACACTTGGCCTTGTTGAATTTCATGAGGTTGGCCTGGGCACAGCTCTGCAGCCTGTGCAGGTCCCTCTGGATGGATCCTGCCCTCTGGCAGTCTCCTGTGCCACACAGCTTGGTGCCAGATGCACACTTGCTGAGGCTGCACTGATTCCTCTGCCCATGTCACTGACAAAGATGTTCAACAGCACTGGAGTCAGCACTGACCCCTGAGGGAGCCACTTGGCACTGGTCTGCAGGTGGACATTGTGCTCTTGATCACCACTCTCTGTGTGCCACCATCCAGCCAATTCCTTACCCAGCGAGTTGTCCACCCATCCAGGCTGTGTTTTTCCAGCTTGGTGACCAGGGTGTCATGTGGGACAGAGTCAAAGGCCTTCTTAGATCCAGGTAGATGCCATCAGTTGTCCTGCTTGTCCACTGCTGCTGTGACTTCATCATAGAAAGCCACCAAATTAGTCAGGCAGGATTTGCCCTTGGTGAACCCATTGCTGGCCTCATACACTTATGTGATGTAACAATGTGTAGGGAGTTAAGAAATAGGAGTTCTTTCTGTGTTTTCTTCCAGAACATTAGAATAGATTTGAATACTCCAAATTATATCTAATATTTGTTTCTGCTTTCTTTTGCTTCCTGACAGGGAAAGTCACTCCAAAGTGGTGCCTTTTTTGGAGGCAGTACATTCAAACAACAAAATTTACTATGATAAATGACTATTCTGATTTTTTTCTAGTGTCGTTTTATATACTTCAGTAACTACTAATTAATTAGATTTCAGGAACACACAAATTAATTGATGACATTTAATACAGTGTTTGAAAGAGAAGTGCAAATTTGGATTGTTTTTAGTACCCTCAAGACCAGATCAGAAGGACATTTTCAGCTTTGCACTAACCCATTAACAGAAGCACATGTTCACGTTGCTGGACTCGGTCCTTAGGGTGGAATGGAATTTGATCTAATAATAGACAAGGTACTGTTACTGACTAGAAAACCCCACAAGCTATGAGGGGAGATGGAGCAAATAATCCTTCGGGCTAGGAGTTTTGAAGTGTTTTTGAAACAATTTTGAAAGGAGGATTAAAAACTTTTAACTGTCTGACTTGGAAATTAAGCATGCTTAAAAGTAAACTTCGTGTTTACAATGAGAGAGGAAGAACAAGAAAGGTGAAGAATTGGTTTGCTGAGCTTTATAATTTCTGTCCTAAGGGAAATACAAAAGAAATAGTTTTATGTTTTATTGGTGATATTTGATTATTAAGCTGTGTGTTGGTTTGAGCTAATTGGAGGATTTGAGTGACAAATTAGACTATTAGCTGAGAGAGGTAAACACAGTGTGTCACTTCACTGAGTTTTACTGGGAAGAAAAAAAAAGTTGTATTTAAGAACTGTTCTGAAAACAATCAGATAGCAGAGGGCTTCTGACCTTCCAGCGCGGCAGCTGCTTCTCCTTTGTCTCCTTTGTCTCTCTGTCTTTTAGCTAGTTCAGAGTAAAATTACTAACTCCTTCCTGCCACTAATGTCTCTGACCAATCTACTTCAGCTTATCTTCAGCATCAACAGGTGGTGAGATAAGATTGGGCAAGGGGGGAAAGGTGGTAGGGGTGGTTGGTTACCCCTCTTGGGGATTTTGGTCTCTGGGAGGGCTGTGGTGTTTCTGTATTACCTTTTCACTGTATATATCTGTAAATGTCTGTTATACCTTGTAAATATCTGCTTGTATATTGTGCAAAGCTGTAAATATAAAGCTTCACTTGTCAACTTCCAGTGTTCTGAATCCTAGCTGGGCTTTATATCAAAAGATGGGGGGGGGGGCAGGGAACTGCTTAAACCACTACATCTTGAAAGGCTGAACAAACATAACTCAAAAGCACATTCTCTCCCTGCCAGCCTGGGATAAGTAGCAGGAGCTGCAACACCTCTGCCTCCATGTACATATGTACCTGTGCCACTGTGTATACATGTGGTGGTTCAGCAGTTCCCTGCCCCTTCCCCACCCACACACACTTTGGAATAACCCAGGCTAGACTCAGCTGGCTGGAAGTTAAAGGATGAAGTGTTGCACAATATACAAGCAGATATTTACAATACATTACAGATACATATACAGTAAAAAGGTAATACAGAAACACCACAGCCCTCCCAGAGACCAGAATCCCTAAGAGGAGTTTCTAACCACCCTACCACCTTCCCCCCCACTTCCCAATCTTATCTCACCATCTGTCTTACAAGATTGTAAAGCAAGAGTAGATCAGCCAGGAGGGTTAGCAGCAGGAAAGTAGTCAGCAAATGATTCAGATCCAGCTAGGAAGGTATGGAGATGCAGCAGCCAGAGTAGCTCAGGCAGCTCTGTCTTATGCTTGGGTTACAACTCTGAAACATTTTTTTTTCTTTTTCAGTAAAGGTATGAGTGAAGTAGCATCATCAGTGTTTGCCTTTCTCAGCCTATAGTCTAATTTAAAATCCTCCAATTGGTTCAAACCAGCACAAGAAGCAACAGCAAAAGCCAGTGACTCCCCTGCCATCTTCAACATGCAGCTGAAAGGGCCAACACCCCAAAACCCCAGAAAACAAAAGCAGCAACCAGAACGGGAAGCCTCCCTATCACAATACAACCTGAATTTCAAGCCCCATAGTACTTTGCTCCAGCCAGCTCTTGCCATTTGAAGCTGGCATGACAGCAGCGTGGCCTTGAATAGCAGCAGCAGATTCAACTCAACCCACAACAGCTAAAAAGAGACAGGAGGCTCTGGGGCACGCAGCATTTTTGAAGAGATTTCTGAGAAGAAGTAGCCTGATAGTGGTGAACAACTCCTGCTGTCAGGAATGTGTTTGAAAGAGAAGCACAGCAGAACACCTGTGAGAGAAAGTGCAGCCGGAACGGATGGCAGGAAAAGAGAGATGCAGACGGAGAAGTTTCCTGCTAATGGAAAAGTTACCCAGAAGTTTCTGGATAACTATGTGGTCACTGTTATGATACAGTAACCAATTATTGTTTTCCACATAGTTATCCCCTGCGCCAATTACCTTGTAGTATTCGCAAACACCCTCCCGCTTGCTGTAGAATCGCTAATAAACGGAGCATCATCACTCACATTGAGTGTTACAGCTCTCATTCCTCTCTCTTCACAGCATTTTACAAGCCCACAGCTAACCCCCTAAGGTTTATTAAAGCTGTCCTGTTTCACTGAAGACAGACATGGTTCTCAGGCATATTCACGCTGTTGTAGTCAGGGTCTGGCGTTCTGAAGATATCGCAATGTACGGAAATTTAGAGCCCCTCCCTATAGCCAATAGCCTTGAGTTAGGATATAAGCAGATGGAAGTGACGTTTTGTAGACTATAAAAAGCATTGCCACGTTTCAATAAACGCCATTTGCCATTTGTTATTTATCACATTGATGTCTGTAGCTAATGGCCCGAGCAGCCTGGGTTTGGCTGTTCCTGCTGCCCTTGAACCAGATTGTCACGCCTCCCGAGTAAGGCAACATCATGCATTCTCATTCAACAGGGGGTAGCAATTAGTTTCCAGTATGCACAGCTTAAGGGTGCTTCCCTTCCTCTGTTGAGTGCTTAAGGTTCTTCAGTTAAACAATGCCAGGAGCCCACACTCATTGTGAATGATGAGAACAGGACCCTTCTAGGCAATCCTAAGGCATCCTGCAGATGGCTTTATTTGTACATATGCCTCATCCATGACAGCAGGTAAAAAGCATAAAGAGCAGTATAGGGTATAATACTTCTACACTGCCTCATGCTTCTATAAATATAAAAGGCATCTGGAACAGCCTGTTGCTGCCTCTCAAACCAGTGAGAAAGGCTACCCATTCCTATTGTGCACCTTGCCCAAATGTGGATGCACAGAAGACAGATGTGCTGTGTCAAAATATAGAGATAAGAAGGCCTTGGCAATAAAATGGAGACAGAATGTGGGAAAAACAGTGGGGGTTTAAGGGATGACACACAGGCTCGAATTGCAGGTGTCTGGTGGAGCCAAGCAGAGGCTGGGC
>VWZI01006526.1:1894-21628 GCA_013396835.1 Psilopogon haemacephalus
TTTTTTTTTTAAACTTCACATCAGTTCATGGGTTGAGAGCCCACTTACAGTAAGATGATTTTACTTTTTCTTAAAAAAGAAAAAAGCAGATGCGTGAAGCCTTTTGCTACTATTCTTACAATAGCCAAGAATTGTTTTAGACTAATTGTGGTATTTTCTACATAACCATGATTATGTTGTCACAAAGCCAGGTGGTAAACAGGAGATTCTGCTGTATTTTGCTTGAAATGGCACTTAAATGTCCTGTTCATATTAGCTCAAACATAAGGAGTTTGGAATACTGCTACTTAGAAGGCCACGAACCAGCATCTTATGGAGGTTCAGCATCTTCTAGTATTGATATGCTACAACTCATTCACTTGGAGAATGCACATGTATTTTACAATAATTTAATTAGCAATTGTGATTCTTTTATAGTTAAGCTGGGAAAATATGTCATATCTATGTCCATCAGACAAAGATGCATAAATATGCCTATTGCCTTCAGGGTTCTAGTGCCTTGATTTGGGAAGATTCTGTCTATCAGGAATCAGTACTGACTATATAATTTGGCTAATTGTCACTGTTATCACACCTGGAACAGTTGTTACTACATAATGGCTAGTAACACTGGCTAAAAATGGTACTAAATTTTAGTACAGAAGGTAATATTACTTGAAATCCAGACCATAACTTCTTTCATTCACTTGTTCAGAATTTATGACCAGAGAAATGCCTGTCATAGAAACCATTCCTGTGACACAAATAGAAGTAGAATAGAATCATACAATATTAGTTGGCAAATATGATTTCAGCAGATAGTTGTTCATTTAAGGCATGTGAACATGGATGTTTTGAGGTCAGTTAGTAGTCATCTTTATATCATTACCATAACTTTTTAAACAAGTAGCTGATTTGTCTAAACTAAATATTTTATTTAGCTTGCCTCAACTTTTTTCTCCAATGAAGACAATTTCAAATTAATGATTGCTAACTTTAGTATATTAAAATAGTTTTAGTAACAAATACAGTGGCCTTTAGTGTTCACCTGAATTATAGTGGACTTTTAAAGAAACTATCTAGGACTAAGTAATGTAAGTATTGGTTAGAAATCATTTCTAGATTAAGTGTAGAGAGCACTGACATGTGAGATTTATAGTTGCTAAATATAAGAAACTATTGAACAGTTTTGGGTGTTTTTAAAGTTAAACAGTATAAAAAAATATTAAAACCCTCTTCTCCTGATCTGGAGTTGCTAGGCAAAGTAAAGATTAGGAAAGCCAATCAAAACTTAACTGAATTGTCCTGTCTTATGAATGTTCAGAGACTTAATAAAAATAAGCTAATATTAGTATTGGCTTAAAAATCTAGTTCTTGGAGGTCAGTCACAGTGAGAACATCCATCTTCTTACTAAACTATTAAAAAAATATTTAATTTTGGAGGCTTCTGTGGTTTGTCTTATTTTTCTTGGTTTCCTGTGTCTGGCATGCACATTTTGCCAATGCCAGAGCTCTGAAATGGTATCACCCATGACTTACCACTGGAATATGTGTGCTCATAGGAAGCTGAACTCGTATCTTCTCTCTTACTGCTTTTTGACAGACTTCTTGCAGATCTGAGAGCAGAACTTGGTCTTAGTGGGATGATTGCAACTTTCATTTTTAATATAAAGAGAAGCTTGCATTAAAGTGAAATGTAAAATCAGTGTGTTTTCAGTCCTCTTCAAAAATATGCCAGTAAGGAAGTGTTCTGGGTTCATGGATTCTTCAATTGCAGTTAAGTAATATTGTATCCACTAGTATACATTGCAACTCAGTAACATTTACTTTCTGTATAGTAACAGATAAAGCCAGGGCATGGTTGTAAGAGAGAGAGATCACAGTGATATCTTCTATCACATTAAGAAAAAAAAAAAAGCTTATTTGAAAAATATTTTATATTCTTAAACCATAAGATAGTGATGTGGTTCTGTCTCCTCCATTAAGAGTGACTGTCATCTTCAGCCTTTATAATTAGGCCACTTTACTAGCAATTCAGTAGCTTTTATTTTGACTTTTAGAGGACTGTCAAGATGTACAAAGAGGAGGTATGGGGTACTTCTGAAGATCAAACCACACCATCCCTGCCATGGTATAATGACTCTCTCTTCTGGGCTGGTCTTACCTAGTCAAGATGAGATAGGTGAGAAACTGGTGAAAGAAAACAATTAACATTGCCACCATGAAGAAATTCTTCTGTGGTAGGAAAAGTTCTACCTACAGTTTTAGAGAATTTTACAGCACTCCTGACCTTTACAGACACTTCAGCTCCTCACATTAGACAATGTTTATTATACTGAGTTTCCTGACGTTTAGTCTCATTAATGACAGATGTTCTCAATTTGCCCAGAAATGTATTATTTTTTGCAACAGCCTAAAATTATCTTGTAGTTTGACAAACCACCACCCCCACTCACCACCACTCCCAACTCAGCTCCAGTCCTCTTGTGGAAATCTGCTGCTGTAGCTAAGAAGCATCTCTTGACAAAGGGAGCAAGGGTTAAATGATTCAAAGCTATAAGTGGAACAATCAGGTCTTGTATTTTTGAGAGACAATACCTTTTTTTTGGCACTAGGTCTAAGTAGTTTCAGGTTCTAAATAAAATTAATTGTGTTTTGAGTAAATTAATGTTTTCAGAATGTGTTGTTGGATGTCAATTGCTAGTTCAATTTATCCACTGTAATGTTTGAGTAGTCTCTTCATTTAACGTGTTCCAGGATAAATGAGCTGCAGTTTCTGTATTTTCCATCCCTATAAATTTAGTGTAGAGCAACATGAGAAAATAATTTTCATGGAACAGAGCATGTGAGCATGTGTGGCCTTTCTTCCATGGGGAAGATGGGTGGCCAAGAGCATGAATATGTTTGCAGGCAGATGCTGCTGGTGGAATTGCAGGGGAATTAATTCCATCACAAAGAAACAAACTCTATTTTAGGGGTCATTGCAATTGTCCCTGTGAATGCTGGATGACTAGGCAGGGTCTTCTGCTGTGTGATTCCTAATATCATGTGCTCTTCCACAACCAGCTGTCTCCTAGGAAGATTTATAACCCATATGGAATATGAATTGCACAAATCTGTAACATCTAGAGATAATTAATTTGTGATGTAGACAAATGAGTGTTTAAAAACTTGTGCTTAGGTCTGGAGAGAGAATGCAGTCATGTTTGGCTGAGAGGTCAAGGAGTGACTAAAGCCAAGCTGTGATGTGCTCAGCTTCGTTCAGAGTTTTGCAGTGAACTTGCTGATGCTGCATTACTTAACGCACACTACTGTACATACAATTTCAAGTGTGTGTTATAGAACAAAATCTTTGGAGTTAAGTGAAAAGATAAATAGGTGGGGGTGAGTGGTGTTGTTTTTTTAGTTTGGGGTTGGTTTTTTGTTTGTTTGTTTGTTTTTTGTTTGTTTGTTTGTTTAATTAAGTCCACATTAAAACTCCATAACTGGATTTGTGGGAACAGAAGAGTCTATCTCAGTGGCAACCATGTGTGGCCAGCCACGTCTGTTGAGCTTCTTTTATATTATCCTATTCAGGTGCATAAAGTATAGCAACAAAGTAGGGAATTAACTATTACTTCTGTCTGTCGGCATAAAATAAAATATGATGGTTTTAAGTTGTGACAAGAATTTGTATTAGGCAACAGAATAAGGTGTTTGAGAATCCACAAGCTTTCTCAGTAAGTATCCACCAGAAATCATCAGCAGATACAGTCTTGAGCTTACAACATTCACAGTGACTTCCGATGATTGCCTCTAGCTCTATGGTATTCAGCTGTGCATGTCTGAAGTATTCCAAATATAAATAAGGAAATAGTTAAGAATAAAACTTTTTTTTTTTTTTTTTTTTTGGTGTATATGTATTAATGCTTCTGTTCTTGAAATGTTGCATGTCACATTCAAGACAATGATTAACAATATTGATGTTCTTCAAATATTATTTGGGGGTCAAAGATCAACTACACCTGGTACTGGGCAAGCCTGAAACATTCAGCATGTTGGTCTGGTGTTTATAAGCCCTTATGTTAATTCACAGAAGTCAGTGAGTCTTGAATGAAAGGAAGGGAAATTACTACTGCAGACTACATGTAGATATGACACTTCACGACATGGTTTAATGGCCATGACAGTGTTAGTTCGATGGTTTGTCCAAATGATCTGAGACGTCTTTTACAACCAAAACAATTCTATGATCCTATGACTACTGTAACTTTTCCAGAAGATTCAGACTATTCCTTCTCTTCACCTGTCACTTAAAAAGGAGATAAGAAGCAAAAGAAATGTTGATGTTTCAAAATGTACTCAAGCTAGAGTGGTGGCTTGGGCAAAGTAGGCAAGCTTTCCATGTTACTTTTGCTGAGGAAATATTATAATGGCAGCCAAATTATATTAAAAAAATAATCTCTACTTGTCTTAAAACTTTGACTACCGTAATTTATCTGTTATCTGTTTTTACACCATTGTTTAATGAAAGAAACTGAATAAGCAGAAGCTGCACCAGTACAAGTACAGTAATTATTTATCTGTGGTATTGATTCACTTAAGCACTGCTAGTGGATGCACTTTGTTGGGATTTTTCCTTTCTTTAAAGTCAGTTGAAATTCCATTTAAAGATACTAACTGAAACATAGGAGCATAATACTATTTGACCCCTGAAGCTAATCATGTCTTGAAATCAAAGTCAGTCTAATCCATTTTAACGTGAAGATAACAGACAGTATCTCTTGGTCTTTCTCTGTTGTCAGACAGAAATTTGTACAGCAGTACATGTAAGAGAATGTTTGCTTTGGTAGGAATATAAAAATATTTTTTCTGAAAATACATGTTTCTCCTTGTCTTTGTTTCTCTTGCTCCCTCCCTGGATGTGTTCAAGGCCAGGCTGGATGACGTCTTGGGCGACCTGATCTAGTAGGAGGTGTCCCTGCCTGTGGCGGGGGTTGGAACTAAATGATCTTTAAGGTCTCTTCCAACCTAAACCATTCTATGATTCTATGATTCTTTCATGAGCTAAACCTCTTCTTCATGCCATGCAAGAAATCTAGGAGAATAAGGAGTAAGTTATCCACAACTGTTTTTCCTGTTCTATATACTTCCTACCCTCTTTCACACCAGGAAATAATCCTTTATCAGAGAGTATTTTGTTAGGAGGAGGGGTAATGATTTCAAGCTGAAAGAGGGTAGATTTATATTATATATTAGGAAGAAACTCTTTATTGTGAGGCTACTGACACGGTGGAACAGGTTGCCCAAAGAAGGTGTAGATGCTTCCTCCCTGGATGTATTCACATCCAGGTTGCGTGAGCAATCTGGTTGATTAGAAGGTGTTCGTACCCATGCCATTGGGGTTGGAACTCAATCACCTTCAAGGTCCCTTCCAAACCATTCTAGTGGTAACAGTGCTCTGATGTTCTTTGTTGGCAAACTCTTCTCAGATTCAAATCACTACATGTTTCTTGAAAGCTAGCTATTTTAGTAAAACACAAAGTAGGGTAGTTACAATCCATCTCTGACAACCATGTGTGCCTTCTGGATCTGTAAATAAGGACCATCAGAGCTAACTCCCAGTATACTGGCATTCACTGTAATAAAGTAAATGCGATGCTTACAACTCTGCCCTCAAGACTCTGATCACAAAATTATACCTGAACCCAGGTCTCATGAGAAGTTTCCTGCACTTAGCAAGTGTTACCACATTTAAACAAGATATAGTGGTCCTGGAGGTGTGTAAAGTAATTCTCTTCTCTTTGACACTGGAGACTATCAAGGAGCACTGTGTTAGGGCGCCATACTCCAAGAAAAATGTAGACACAGTGGAGACTATCCAGAAAGGAGTGAAAAAAATGAGCAACAGTCTAAAGAGAGCATGAGGAAGGATGGAAGGAATTGGCATTGTTTAGTCTAGAGAAAAGAAGACTGTGGAAAGATGGAATGTCAGCCCATAATCATGAACAATGTGTTGCAAAGAAGAAAATATAAACTGTGTATAGGAAAAGTAATGAAAAAACTGCAACACTGAAGAACCAACATTCTTGCTAAAAGTAACTGTCCTTGAATAGGATTGGTGAAGAACTATGTGAAGATTTCTGGCTAAACTGCACTTCCAGTTTGAACTTTAAATTTGAGTATCTGGCAAAGATGTTGAAGCACAGTCTATGTATAGCCTCTGTATTAGTTGTAGCTTCTAGGCCCATTCTCAAAATTCGACAATAAATTCTCTTAATATTTCTTGAAGTTTTTGTATTAAACAAATGTCTGAATAAAATTGAGTTGAAGCTGAACATAATCGAGGAAAAAGTCATCTCTCTTGATGTATTTTAGATTCTGTATCAGAAAAGATAAAAAGTGGAGGATCAAATAACATAGATATGTAAAAGAAAGCAGGAGGGGTGTCCAACCAATTGGAACTTTTCCCAGCCTTCATTCCAGGTACAAATATTAACCTCATTACCACTCTTTCTTGCCCTGAAAACTCTGCTTGCATGGAACTCCGGGTTATAAAACAACTTTCTTGGGAAATTTAATGTTTCATGCTTATTCTGTACAATACAAAATTAATGGATGACAGACAAGAATGCATCAGTTTCTGTCAGTCCTGTGTCTAAGCCTCCATTGTCTGCAGTATAACATAAAAAAAACCTGCTTCTGCACTTGAGCTGTGTACCTAAATGCTGTCCTGATATGGTTGTGGCTGAGATTGCTTGAACATTCCTCAGCTGTGCCTGAAGGAGAATAAGTGCAAAAATGTTAAATCTGTCACATGTATGTCTGCTGTGAAATGCTGGCATGCTCTAGCAATCAAGGTTAGTATTTTATTTGGGTTTGTAGATTGCTTATTTAAATGCCTGTAATTTAAGTTTGGAAAACCTTTGTCTTCCATGTGGGATATAGATTTCAGATGTGTGTATGTATGTTGGAGATGAAGACGATGAAATAGCCTTAGGAGTGTTCTATAATTCTTAAATACTGGTGGCTCAAACTCTAAATACTACATATGTATAATTCTTCAGTGCTGCATTCCAACTACTATATGTAGGTACAAAATAGTTGATTCTCAATGTTTTCTATAATGTCACTGAAGTCACACATACTGAAGATTAAACACCAAGAAAAATACTATCACTTAATTTAAATTAAAACAAAGATGACTGCTGAAGTGATGTAATGCAATATATTTTCATATATGTGATAAACTATTTCAAAGAAATTACTAGCCAGTGAGATCACTCAATTGGCTCCACTTGTGCTTTTCCAGAAACAGATGTGTCATTGTGCATTGAGAGAGATCTATTCCAGTTGTGCTGCAGGAGAATCCATTACTTATCATAGATCTGTTCTGAAAACAAACAAACAAACACCTTTTATTTTATTATTTTCAGGACAGATTATATGTTTGGACTCCAGGACGGTAGCTGCTCCAGCTAGAG
This sequence comes from Psilopogon haemacephalus, assembly GCA_013396835.1. Classification (NCBI taxonomy): domain Eukaryota; kingdom Metazoa; phylum Chordata; class Aves; order Piciformes; family Megalaimidae; genus Psilopogon; species Psilopogon haemacephalus. Next base: position 9,337 of record VWZI01006526.1, read on the forward strand.
CAGCCAGCTGTTCTTTAGTCCAGTGATTGGCCTGTATCCTCAACAGTTTTGGCACCTTGGGGCTCTCGATATCATTCAAACCTACCTTGGATCTACCCATTAGGTTTGCCTACACCTGTCTTGAACCTGACTAGATGAGAAATTCTGTCTTGCAAAATGTCTATCACAGTTAATGTGAGGCAGAATATTCGCTGCAGAGTGTGGTCAGAATGATAAGATTATTTGGAGTGGGTGAGGGTGTTTGTTTGCATACATGTAGCCCACTGAAAGTGGACTCATTTTGGTGGACAATGACTAAGTCTGTCAAATCTCTTTTCAGCCACAAATAGTCTTGGGTTTTTCCTTAGTGACTACATTTTTTCAAACAGCACAAAATATTTTGCTTTGAACAAGTACCATTAAAGTGAACATTTAAAAACTGTTTATGAAAGCTGACATATCTTCAATAGCAAGGCAGATAAATGCTAAACAACTTCATTCTAGCAATGCTCTGTAGCACTCATTATATATGAAGGAAAGATCTAGAAAAGGACCTTTTGCTTCAGCTTGACACAACTAAATGTCTGGCCTCATTAATCCAGTTCTGGGCCCCTCAGTACAAGAAGGACTTTGAGGTTCTGAGTCATGTCCAGAGAAGGGCAATGAGGCTGGTGAAAGGCCTGGAGCACATAGCCTGTGAGGTATGTCTGAGGGAGCTGAGGCTGTTCAGTATGGAGAAGAGGAGGCTGAGGGGAGACCTCATTGCTCTCTACAACTACCTGAAGGGAGGCTGGAATGAAGAGGAGTCAGTCTCTTCTCCTTGGTGTCAAGTGAAAGGACTAGAGGGAAAGGTTTCAAGCTGTGCCAGGGGAGGTTCAGGCTGGCTGATAGGAAATACTTCTTCACAGACAAGGTGATCATTCATTGGAATGGTCTGCCCAGGGCAAGGTTGGGCTGGATAACCTTTGAGATCTCTTCCAACCAGATGTTTTCTAAAAATGCTGGGCTAGCCTTCATTCCAAACTGCCTGCACTGTCTAAGAAGCTATCTTATGCTATTGTGTGGTTACTTTAAGCAAATGTCTGTCCTGCTGCCAGAAAATATTGGTCTTCTCTTTTCTGTTCCTCTCCAGCAACACACTACCTTTTCTCTCTGCTGCTTTTCACGTCCTACCTCTAGTGTGCACATAGTAACTCTTTGAATCAGTCCAAAGAACATTTTCAGTCTGAAAAGTACTATCAAGGAAGCAAACAAACAAAAAAGCCAGGGCTCTTACAAGGAATGTACAAGAGTGGAAAAGTGGATAGGACTTTGTAGATTTATACTGAACTGAACTACTCATATAACCATATTCTCAGGAATTCAGAGGAAATAACACCTAGAGCTGAAGAGAGACCAGCTTATCAGGAAACTGGGAGAAGCTGTCATAAATCCCAAAGTCCACATGAAGATTGCTTATGATATCTCTTTCAACATTTCACAATTAAAGGTGGAGATAGATATCTGTCATATATGGTGCATCACTAATCAGGACACATTGAAACAAAACACCAAAAAAGCAACCAACCAACCAAACAAAAGCAACCCCAAAAGCCTCTGCCCAAACACCTTTAAAAAAAGTGCTTTCACTACTCACCCAGATACTGTCTTGGAGCTGATGTAAGGAAGTCCTTCCATTGTCTCTGAACATGCGACAATCCTGTGAAGGAAGGCATTCCAGATTGCCCATGAGAAGGAGCTTGATGCTCTTTTCAGCCAGTTTGGATACTTATCTGGGAAAAGAGGCTGCAGGTCTGCTCTGGCATAAAGTTTACATGTTTCACAGTAACTAGGGTGTGGGGAGAGCAAGAATAAACAGCAGATGTGAAGGAAATAGAAACCTATTTAAGTTCATACTGCCAAAGGCCAAGCATGCATAAAAGCCTCCTTGCTGCAAACCATAACTGAGATGTTCCAAAATCCTCTGTAGATAACATTTAAATTCAATAAGATATCTTAAGGAAAACCAGACAGCTACCCTGAATGGTGTAGAGAATGATTATTCTCTACACCAGCAAAAAAGACATTGGAGCAGGAAGAGAAACAACAGTAGGGCAAAATCTTGTAGATATCAGCAGTTAAATTCAAAGATGTGTTTGATGCTGTTCCTGTAATTAATATGTGCAAACATAGCCAAATTCTGTTGTAAAGATATGTATTCTCTGCCTCTTAGGTAATGTAGGCTGGGAAAGCTCATTCCACATAATTTAGAATTTCTTTTAGTTTGAGTAATTTTTTCTATCACAGTAATGCATAGCTGACATGTATGGTTTTATTTATGCTATGTAACCAAGTTAATGTTCTTAGTACTTTGCTGCATATCCCACAACACCTTTGCAGGAGGGATGATTCATCTTGGCAGGCTTAGCTAGTGAAACTCTATAAATAACTATATGTGAAGCATATGGTGCAGGATAGAAAATATTTTGAGAGTGGAATAAGGTCAGGAATAGAAGCTGTAGCTAATACAGTGAGATTACGTCTCTCATAGGAAAACCAAAGCCAACTTTAATCCCAAAAAAGTCTTTGTGCTTACAAAATAGTTGAAAAACACAGAGCTACAAAGGATATGCTACCTGACTTGTCTTTTCTACCATGGCTCTATTATAACACTTTGCTTCATAAGGAGGACAAAGTTTTCCATGTGTAGGCAGGCAGAGACATCTGAGAGTTAACAAGAAGATTCAGAAAAGAGGATAGCTGGCAGGGGGCAGCTGAAGTGTGTGACTGCAGCATTCAGAGAGGCCAGGTTTTATTCTGCTGATTCATTGCTGAGGCTTAGGTTGGAAGTTAGAGCAGGTGAGACTTGTGTCTTTTTCACTCTAGCTACTCTACTTTTTTTTTTTGCCGTTCACTTCCCTCTGGGGAATACAGTACCATTGAGAGATAGATGTTTGAAAGTACCAAGAATATCCTACAGAAAAATCTGTAGGTAGGCACAAAACAAGTATTAGAGTGAAAATTTGAGGAATTACAGTTGTAATCAAAGAGAATTTATATCTGAGTGATGTACCGGGGACTTCATGGGAGAAGCTGTTTCAGAGACAATGTTTTCTTCTGGTTTTGTTTATTCAAGGTGAAAATTCACCTTGCAACATCAATTCTGTACTGTATGCATTAGACTGGATGTAGCAGCAGTAATTCCAGTGCTAGGTGCAGAAGTAAGATTAAAATTATTTTCCCTGTACATGTATTAGCTTTTTTTTTTTATGATTTGCGACACATGGTGGCTACTGCAATATTCTTATTTTCATGTTCTTCTACAAGACAAGTCTCAATACAAACTCTTGTAATTATAGGTCTAGTCATACTTCATATGTGGCTGTTACCATTGTATGTGTTTGCCTGCACATTACTCAGTAGCAGTGACCTGCCCTTCACTTTATGTCAGTATTCATGGAGACATCTGCAGGCCTTATTACTGGTGAATTTGTGATAGGGGAGGTTGATTATTTGGTTTTTCTTCTAGATTATTGGTTAAAATGCTATGCTAAAAGTAGAACAGACATAGAAACATGACAATACAGAATTGAGTATAATGACTTGGTGCTGATTTTCAAATTTTCAGTTTAAGATCTCCTTACTCGGTGTTTTTCTAGTTCCTTTTAGCCAAAATTCAGGGCAATACCAAGACAGACATCTGACAGATTAAGTGGAAATCTTAACGTGTTAATACCAATACCCATTCAATCTTATACTGCAATCCTACTGAAAACTCTGATAGACAAGATATACTTTGAATAAAAACATTAGCATCAATATTCATATCCTTTTAAACTCTCAGCTAATCAAGTCCTTGACATATCCTACCAGTACTGATGCCGGGCTATTAGGCGTGTGTTTACCTTTGCTAATTCACTTACTCTTTCAAAATACTGTCACAATACTACCTTTCAGTTAGTCCTTTCTGAGTTTTCAAGTGTCCTAACTGATATCAGCAATGTCCCTTTCATGGTTCAACAATTGTAACTGTCATTTGACTTTTAGAAAGTCAGAGTGTAGCTTCATTCTTCAGTTTTATTTCTTTAATAGGGATATTCTTGCCTTAGTCATAGGGTTCACTTGCATGAGCAGTCAAGTGATCAAAGACATTTAGCCAGTTGTTGCAGGGGCTGTGGTGACCTCATGGGGACAGCTGGATCATAGACCCGGAGCTTGTCAGGTTAGTTTCAAGCATTAACACTTTGAGCAGCAGCACAGAATTAAATGACTTCATGCTATTTTGAGATCACGCCCATACCCTTGCATCACTACAGACTGTCTCCAACATAAAAGTCTCAGTGTGGTGGGGCTTGATTGATGCCTATCTGTATGCAAGAAGCTTTCCTGGAACAAATCTTCCCTTGTGCTAAGTGATCTATTGACCTTAATGTTTTTCTTCAGAGAAAAACAAGAATATAAGAAGATCCCACATGCCCTCCATTTTTCTGCATCCCCATCACTGGAATTACACAAGTGTGTGTGATACAGATATAATCTAAGAACATTCACTACCAAGAAAAACAATTTTAAAATTTTAAATAGAAAATAGGAAATAAGGACTGGAAAAGGACCTTCAGTAATCTCATTTGCCTCATCTTCCAGGGATGGACATTCCACAACTTTCCAGGCAAGTGATTTCCAGGCATTTCACTTCCTTTTTCATTAAGAAGCTTTCTTGATTTTTTTCTTGCTGCAGTTTAAGCCCATTACCTGTTGTAACAGCCAATGTAAACAATATTTCCCCCCTTCCTTTTCAAAGAGCCTCTCATTTATTTGGAATATAATTTCCCTTTTCCAGCCTTGTCTTCTTGATGCTAAAGCACCTCAGTTCTTGCATCCTTCATCATAGGGCACAGTCTAAATCTCTGCTTATCATCACTACTCTCTGAATTGTCAAGTAGTTCATATCCTTTTTGCAGTGTGGTGCCTAAACTACACACACTGTATCAGCCAGAACCCTACCATTGTTCAGTACAGCAGAAGGCTTATTTCACAGATCTTGCAGGCTCCACTCTTGTTTAGAAATCCCAGAGTGGTGTTTGCTTTTTTCCAAAACAGCATGATAATGTTGACTCATGCTTAGCTTGTGATTCAGTATATCTCAGGGACTTTCAAGAAGAAATGCTATTAGCCACTTCTTTTCTATCCTGTATTTGAGTGTCTGATTATTCTTGTCCAAATGCAGTATTTGGCAGTTATCTTTCCTGAACTGTACCCAGGCAGTTATGAAGGCCCTCTTTACTCTGCCTGTAAAATCTTTGAAACATTTTTTGTGTGTCTTATTGCAAAACCACAAGATACATAGGACTAGCTATAACACGGAAAATGTTGCCCTTGGATTTATGCCTTTATTTGTTTAGAAGGCATAGAGAATAAAGGTGTCAGATGAACACCAACCCTATGAGCAAATACGTCGAATGGGAACAAGATGATAAGAGAAGAAGCTTAATTAGTGTGGTAAATTCCATACATTCTGATTTGTTTAACCCACTTTTAAACCCAGGCGTGAAGAAAACTGAAGCAAGAAGAAAAATGGAGGAGCTGACATTGATTAAACCTTTGTAAAGTTCTATGATGTCAAGCAGATGGTTAAAGTCTAAGTCAGGAGAAAAATCTCCAGCATGTATAGATTTCCTTTGTGTTCTCTTGAAATGCAGTCATGACTTCTGGTGCAAAATAACCAAGGACTTAGATACGAAGAAAACATCTCTTTCCAATATTTTGTAAAAACAGGTCTTTACAAAGTGCTGAATTCACTCTAGATATCCAAAATTAAGCAACCAGATTGTGTTGGCTTGAGGATAATTGGGATTTTTAATTAGAGAAATTAAATTATAGGCTGTGAAAAGAAAAAAAAAGTTGTGATGTCTAGTTCACTCATAGGTTTGCTGAGATGTATAAAAACAAGGACATAAACATAGATAAGACAGCCTGGGTCTGTCTGTTGGAGTCTGTGTCTCTCCCTGGTTTCTAGCTAGATCTGTTTAACCCAGCTAATCATTCTGCTTCTAAACCTCCTCGATGATCTTTCCAATTCACATTGCACCTAAGGCAGATTTTGGGATAAGAATGGGGAGTGGAGAGAAGGTGGAAGAGTGGTTGGGGACTCCAATTTCTGGGAGGAGTATTGTATTTCTGCATTGCTTTTAACTTGTATATTTCTCTATATAGCGTAAGTATTTGTAATATATTGTAAATATCTGCTTGTATATTGTGCTAAGCAGTGAATATAAAGCTCCATTCCTTAACTTCCAGCTGGCTGAGTCTAGTCTGGGTAAATTCATTGTGTGTGGGGGCAGGTAACTCCCACACCATCACATAGATCTTAAGCAATTTATTTGGAGTCAACACTAGTGCTGAACACACCTGAGAATACACAATCAACAAATCACTCACTAGTAAAAGCTTTTAAAACAAGGCCTGACCAGAAGCTTGTCTTACGTATATGTAACAAAAACACATTAAAAAAAAAAAAATCATAGAACTTTCTACAATGAGAAATAGCAGAAAGTTTCACCTCATTTTAAACAGAGGAATTGTGTCTAGTACAGAATAACCCATGTTCTGGCTTCCCAGTGTTACCCAAGTGCCTGTTTCTATACATATTGCAGATTTTTATGTCAGTCATACATACATACACATACAGTCAACAAGCTTTTTCTGATATTTGGGGTTTCCCTCCTGACAAGCTAACACAAATAAAACTAATTTGATGAGGGAAAAAATACAGCATAATAGGGATTTGAATATGGAAACATAATACTTGGGAAAACTGTTTGTTTTGTTTGGTTTTTTTTTTAAGAAAAAGCTTTCCAGAAAATTAAACATAACATTTTTCATATTTACTACAGTGCTACAGACTTTTCCTTCTTTCCACCTCTTGTGGGTAAGTACTTCCTCCCATGAACTATAACATGGTAGCTTTAGCTCTGAAGGCTTTATGGCTCCAGACAGCAATTTCATTGCATGTTTCAGCTTCTACTGGAATTGCTTCATTTACTTTATAGTATTTTGCCTACATTTCCAACCGGTAAAACTCTCACAGGTCTTGCAGTTGGATAGTTATTTTCAGAAAGGAAAGGTTAGGGATCTAGTTTGGGAACTGGGTACAGAAAATAATTTTCTGTGCTAGGGCCAGGGAGATGGGAGCTACTGGGGGTACACTTAAGGTGTGAGTGTGTGTGGCTGAGCTTCTTCAGGGAGAAAAAGGAATTGCAGCAGGGTCTCCCTCATTCTTTATCCACTGAGTTATAAAGTATGTTCCTCTGTGAAGCACATTACAGTAAGCTTGCTCCACACCTTCCTAATGGACCAACTGCCTTGGATGTCAAAGAAAACTTTCCTTTAAGGTCCTAACATGGCCCAGCTTGCAGACCCACATAATCTTCAAGATCTACTTATACCAGTAGCAGGTCCCCTCCCTTTATTTCTTGTAACATCCTCTCTGCACAAACCCCTTCCTATAGATTTTTACTTCTTCCTAGCTTGCTGCTGGATGATCCCACATGAGGCATCCTCCACCTTCCATGGTAAAATCAGCTGGACAAGCCAAGACATGAAATTAAGCTGCTGCATTAGCCTCTCTTGTGCCTGTAGCAAAAATAGTTCAAACTGATGAGCAGAGCTAAAACACACATCTGTTCAACTGATTCAAGAAGGGAATTTAATCTTTTTCAAATTCACTAGAAGGGAAGAGCTACCTAAATGGTAGTAACAGCCTCAGACATCTCATTAAAATTGCTGCTCCAGACCTGGCAGAGGCTTAGAAGTTTGAGAGAGACCAAGGCATAGTCAAATTTTGTGACTCCAACATAGACTGAATTAGAATAACAGAACAGCTGTGACTTCTTCTGCAAGTGGCAAATAAAGGCATATTATTTATAGATTTCAGCAGTCTTGGAATCTGTACTCAAGTTCTGCAAACACAGAAGACCCGATTCTTTTCCAGAAAAAGAATGGGAACAAAAGTCAGTGAGCATGAGGATGGCTGGTAAGAGCTGAAGGTTAAATCAAGTCCATCTGCCTCCTAGGAAAATGCAGTTCTTGAAGAGTCTCTTGACAGTTTTGACAAGTTCATATAGTTTTAAATGACAAAATTATCTTCATATCACCTGCAGTGCTTGCTCGGGTTATTCTGATAGTCAATGACAACACAGATCTGCCTGCAATAAGCTGATGATTCTGCCCTCACCTGTACTGCAGCATCTGTTTTTCCAGTTGATGGCTCTCTTCTTTAGTTGATGACTAAGGCATCAAGCTGCTGAAAAATTAGTTACTCTTCCACAGCCAGTGAGCATTCAAATACACATCTCATATCATCATCTGACTTAATGTTTGAGTACAGGTGCAACATTTTAGGGAAAGGGGGTCAGAGAGACCATACTTATAACCACTACTTGATGTTAAGTTCTCAGAGTAAAAGCCAAGCCAGCTGCCTTGTGAAGTAGTGCCAGCACCAAGAATAGAATCTCTTCACTTGCCATGTCTTCCTTTCAGCACCCTCCTCTGTTTGTCCAATTGACAGACCTTGCTTCTCATTCACATAAAAGCTATATCCACCCTCCATCTGTAAGCATGCATGCATGTTTTCTTTCTCATGATTTCTCTTTGTGAGCTAATGAGTGTAATAGTTGCCTTAGTGAGGTCACATTGAGTCTCAGGCTTTCCAGGCAGTCAGACAGGCTTGTGAAGAAATACATGGCTGCAGCTGCTACACATGGAAGCACTGACACACATACTTAAACCCCTGGCCCACTCCATCACTTCTCACTCGCTGGTTAGCTAACCTGAAGATTTCCCTGCAAATCCATCTGGGAGGGTGTACAGTCTTGGCTCTGTTCTTGAGAACAGAAAATAAGGTCTAGGAGTACCAGGAATATATTGATCATCTGCAGTTGAATCTGGTTCTTTATGTTGTCTCAAGACACAAATCTTAATCTCTGATTAAGATTCAGACTGTGCTGTTACATACAGCAAGTAAAGCCAAGAGTACTTGTGAAAATAAACACTATCAGCCAAGCCCACTCTGTGACAAATCAGAAACAGCCTCATAAGGGCCCTTTACAGTCCCTACTGAACATGATGTAAGTGTTGAGCAGCCTAAGCAGCCCCTCCTCAGCCCCTCTCTGCTTTGGAAACTCATGTGTACTTGGCCAGTTGCTCCCATTCCCACCCAAGGCATTGTTAACTGCTGTATGTTCTTCAAAACCCACAAGGACTATGCTGCTACAGCTTATTTGATATCAGACCCAACTGCTTTTGTGTCTTGGGGACTGTATAGAGACAAGTAGCAGGTAACAAATTTCTGCTCTTCAGAAGCAAACTAAAAACATCAGAGGAAAAATGTGGAAACATCTACCATTACAAATCATCTTTAAGATACACTAAGCACATAGCTGTAGGCAGAACTTCTTGTGTGTGCACTAAAATACGACTGAATGATTTGAACTTGTTTGAAAAGAATGGGATGTTTTAAAATTCAGAAGAGTTGTCTAGAAATCTTTCCAAAACAGCAATCTCTAGGGGAAGCACACATGCCACTAGAAGATTGTACAGTAACATAAATGAAATTATGTTTTTATGGAAGCTTTCCACATAAATCCCTCTCACCCTTCCTCTACTTTATTATCCATAAGCTAAAAACCAGGATACTAAAAATTATTTCCCTCCTGGTTTGGCCTTTTAGTTTTCTACCCATAGTTTCTGTAGGGGCTTTCTTGAAAGGCAAATATAGCAGTGCAATTTGCTGCTGAAGGTTATATTGGTCTATTACTTCATTTGCCACATTATTTTAGAAAACCAAACTCCCTTATTTGAAGGGGAAGCTACAGTCTGCCATGTATGTTTAACAGTGTATCTTTAAAAAATATTTTTACCCTGAAGCTACCACCATCTGGAAGTAGTTAGCACAGGAAAACAATAAACTGCCCATCTATGTTCGTAAGACTTGTTGCCTACAGCACTCGAGGGAGAAGATGAGTACTGCCAGTCATTCATTTATTCTACCCACAGTGTTAAGTCATTTTTGAGTGCAAGCAGTTTAGACAGCTCCTGCTGTTGCTTATGTGCTAAAGCCCAAGAGGAGGTTATCATGCTTGCCTTGCAGCAACAAATGTCAATTTGCACTCCATAAAGTATTGTGCAGTTTGTAGACGGCTGTAAGACATCAGCTGTAGCAAGGAAAGTACAGACAGCTAAATCTAGTCTTAGCAGGCACACAAAATATTGATTGCTACACATTTGAAATTCAAATTCATTGGTCAGGCATCTTTGACCATACCCAAATGTTTATAAGTAGAGGGAAGGAGGGTTTTTTTTTGTGGTTGGGTTGTTGTTTTGTTTGTTTGGGTTTTTTTTTTTTTTTTTTTTTTTTTTTTTTTTTTTCCCGGTAAGAGTTCCTCTTGCATTCTTCTCCAACTGCTCTTCTGAGCAGAGTGCATGCAGCCCATAGCATGCACCTCAAAAGAATTTTGTTCAGATCCTGTTCTCTGAACAGTCATGGTGCAGACATACATTACAGAGAAGAATGGCATGTTTCATAAAAATATTTTTTGTCCAGCAAGGTTGCAGCCCCAGCTCCATTTGTATTTCCCTTTTACTAATTCTAGCAGTATCTGCACTTACTAACACCAGACATTTTTAGTAACTTGGTAAAGTTTTTTTCTGTATGATTCTACTTGGCAATACTTAAGTCACAACTGAAGTACTATTTTCCACAATGCTACAAAAAAAGAAAATAAAAGCACCATCTCAACAGAAATGGCAATTTCAGCCCTCATCCCACACTTCCATTGTATCCTTTCAATTTGGTGTAATATTTTACAGTGCTTGATCTCACAAATGACTGAGCACCATGAACCAATCTAACAGGATACTCAGCAAAGCATGTATGTATACAAGTGCTCTGAGGCCAGAGCACCAAGCACCTTCCAGGATTTAGTTGGTAGTTATGGCAGAATGTGTTTTCTCTGACAAGTATTTTCTATATTAAAGAATACAAATCCACATCATAATCTAGAAATGAAGATACCTACACAAACAAGTGGCATCTCTGCATTCTCTTTTTAGATTAGGGGTATGCTTGAAAGAACAATAAAATTTACTTACCACAGAATGGTGTCCTTTATTTGTAAAAAAGTTATGTACTTGTCTAATCAATGGGTATTTGCTTGATCAAATATTAGCTCTTCAAATAGCAGCCACATTAGAAGCAGCTGCAGTTATCTGTTGCTTATGTCAGCCAGAGCAGTTGTCCTGTTTGCTTTTCAGTCCTTGTTCCTTGCATTTAAGAGACAATAGGTTGAATGCAAAGCTTCTAGTCACACCAAAGCAACTCCACAAGCAGATATCTAACTTCTACTTTATTTTTTAAAGACCTTTTAGGAACTGTTTTTGATGGTTAGTACTATCTGCCTTAAAAACTTGTAGAAGTGTAAGTCTATTATTGTTATCCAGTGATGAAGCCTTCCCAGTTCACAAGACTTCTCTATAGGCTTAGCAGGCTAGTTTAAACAGGTTTATATAATGCTCTTCACCTACAACTGACCTTCTCCTTGTGCAACTTTTTGACTGATTCAGCCTATTAGACATCATAGCCTAATGTCAGTAAATACTGAAGGGATCAACACTTAGATCTCAGCCACTACTTTACAGAAGAAAGCTGCCTGTCAGGCGTAAAATTGTTCCAGGCAAGAATCTGTAGTGCTTTTCTCTTCACGTGCTAAGTATCACACATGTCAGGAAGATAAAGGAGCTAATGAAGCAAAATATTAGCCCAGCTCTTAGATTAGCAAGAGAACTTGAACATGGCAAGACTTAGCCTTACATGCTCCACCTCAAGGTTCCCACAGCTGTTCAACATCGCTCTATAATACTCTTGCCAAACAGGTGTCTATGCCTGAGGTCTGGTAACAAATGGTTATTTGAGTTCCATTTGTGCAACAGAAACTGTTTCCATTACAAAAGTAAGTGAAATCTACCTGTGTTGGTTTGAGCTAATTGGAGAATTTGAGTGAGAAATTAGACTATTGGCTGAGAGAGAGTTAAACACAGTGCCACTTCACCGAGTTTCACTGAGAAAAAAAAAAAAAAAGTTGTTTTTAAGAACTGTTCTGAAAACAATCAGATTAGTAGAGGGCCTCTGTCTGTTCGGCACAGCAGCTGCTTCTCTTTGTCTCTCCTTGGTAGCTAATTCAGAGTAAAATCACTAAAACTATTAACTTCTCCTATTACTAATCTCTGGCCGATCTTCAGCTTATCTGCAGCATCAAGAGGTGGTGAGATAAAGCTGGGG
>VWZI01006526.1:21685-111272 GCA_013396835.1 Psilopogon haemacephalus
GGGGGAGGGGCAGGTAACTGCAAACCTATTACACTACCCAAACAACTGATCCTGGGATCCCAAATCTTGCATAACCTACAGTAACATGCTTCAACCTTTCCACTGAATCAGTCAGGTCAATGATTTCTTTATTTCTCAGCTCATGAAACACGAGTTGGCAAGCACTACCCTCACTAAGGCAGGCACCACTCTAAGACCCCTTGTTTAAAGGCTTGAACCCATGTGTGCTTAGAGCTTTAAATTCAAGAGATTACTAGTGCAAGAGAGCTACTGCAAATGCTTACACACAATCCTTTCCTATGCGTAATTTAAATACCATCAGCACTTCTCTTTGCAGTCTACTAACTCCTACATTAATCATTCTGCAAATCAGTTTGGTACTGAACAGGACCATATCATATTGTAACAATTTGACCATCCTAATAGGAGGCTGGTAGAGGCTGATTAACTGCTCACTAACATTTTAAAATGATTGTTCACAATCAGGACATTTACAACTATCCAAGACATTCCTCACATGTGAGACCATCAGTAGAGATAGCTGGAGCCATAGATCAGGCTAAGCCTCATGTCAAGTGTACCCCTAATATGTTTAGGAACCGTTTCTGTATAGATGAATTCTCACTACATGGCAGTTTTGACATTTTCTAGAGACACTAGTACACCTCAATCATATGTGACATAATTCTATCTACCCTTGAAAGAAGGCTCACTGAAGTTCTTCAAGGGAACTGACAGGCAGTGCTTGTAGGGGATGAATACGAGTTTTACTTACATAGATCAGAGTAGCAGAAGTTAACAGTAAGAACAGATTCTTGAACACTTGATTACACTACATTCAACTCATGCTATCTGCATTGAAGTTATGCTGACTACCAATTACTTTCGCTTATTTAAACAAATAGTTATGTATAACTGCCAAAACTAATTTCTCCAAGTGTTTAATTAAACACTGCATTTGAATACTGCTTTATCTTGCAACTCTGAGATCTAGCTAAATGAACTGCTTTTTAGGTATGATTTCACTCCTGTGTAGTATAACTTAACCTTTGTTATTCCATTCAAAAATTCAGACTGCCCGTGCAAGCAATGCTTCATTTAAGAAGCATTGTGCTCAAACACTCTAAGCTATTTTAGCACCTTTTCTTAGATAGACTTTTATGGTCTTTCCTCAGATTAACATTCATTTCAATACTTAAAAGATTCTTTATTTTACTCTTAGTTTTATGCTCCAAGACAACCTTAAAAATCAATTACATAAAAGGTTGATATTGCAAAAAAGTGGAGGTGCAGTTCAGAAAAAAAAATCCTATTGTGTTTCTAATACAAAAATATATATCCAAATTATTATATAGAAAAGCATACTGTCATTTCTTCCTTAAGCTGGTCCTGCCAGCTTGGGATCATAGCTCTCTACTACAGAGCTCAAGAGCTCATATGGGCAGGAGCATCTCCAAGGTTGACATCACAGCTGTGATTCATAGCAAAGTGCTTTGCTGCAGCACATGGACCCAACTTCAAGTGTTTAAGGAATGTTACAGTTTTCCTTTCAGCTGTAGGTAAAAAGCATCCAAACATCTCCTGGGAAGCATATGTCATATACACAAAGCCATCTTCATCTTTGTAGTCCCTGTATACTTCTGCCATTGTCAATGACATACTGGCTAGGCTTTTGTTGTTCACCAGCAGGTAGAAAGCTTGTGTAGCAGTTAGAGCCATCCTGCTTCTAGGTGAAGAAGGAAAAACAGAGGATTAAGCATTAGCAAGTTTAACAACGTTTCATCTTTAGTCTATGAAATAATTAAGCAGAGCAGTTGCATAAACTAGGTTGAAGAAATGCTATGTGAAGTTGTTACACAGTTTCACATCTTCATCCGCAGGCAGTTATTGGAAGCTGAAAAGCTTGTTCTCTGGGGAAAGGCTTGCACAATTAGACCATGAATGCTACTGAGCCCAGGCTTTGAGTTCCCAGTTACCAGGGAGAAGTACTGAGTAGAAATCAAAAGCTTCTGCAGTACACCTGTAGTAAAACATTCCAGCGTGGTCTGTTTCACTTACTAAACAGAGCACCTTTAAAAGAAGAGTCCTTTCCAGAGATACTACATACAAGGATCAAGACCCAAGCTGTCCCAATTTTACAGTATATTTTACAGAAGCTGTCATCTAGAAAGATCTTTTCCATACTTCAAAAAGCATGATGGAAAATACATAGCTTTCCTACTTTGTCAGGGAACATCACTCAATACTTTGAATACTTCGGGAGACTTCTTCCCTGTAGTGTTTTATACAGGGCAATTTACAAGCACATTTCATAGCACACACACCTAAGAGCTGCTTTGAACTGGAGCAAATTCAGCAGAGAGAAAGGCAGTAACTGTAAGTGAATAAGAAGCACAGAGCCCCAGTACCAAGCTCATCATGCAGGAAGAAAGCACATCAGGAATTTGATGTAGTCTTTACTCACTACAGTTACAGGAAAGAAAGAAAACTTAATGAATCCAAGAAGCATAGACCTTTTTTTTTTTCCCAACTGCCCCTGAAAAAAACACTTGCAAGAGAGGGAAGCCATTACTAACACCTTTATCCTGTTCCCCACCAAAGAGAGTAAGATGTTCCTAGACAATACCTGGTTAGAAACAATAGCAAGCCCCGGCTGCAGCACAGACCCACAGATGCTACCTGCCTACCTACCTGATGATGGTTATGAACTGTGTCATGGTCAGCTCCTCGGGAACAAGAAACTTAGTTTTGTCCAAGAGTGGAAGATACTTCTCTCTGTGGTATCTCTCAACAATTACCTGTTTTAATTAGACTCACACTTAGCAAAGCCTAAAACAGCAAGTTTCCCCCCCTCTCACCCTCCAATTTAGAGAGCCTCCCAACGTTTTCCTTTAAATCGCAGCAATAACCTCCGATAACAAAACAGGGCTTTACCGGGATTTTAGTTGGAAACTTCGCCCGGATTCCTGCTACTTCTTCTAGGCGGGTGGCTGCGCGGGAGAGAGAAGAAACGTTACACGTGCGCAAGGCCCTCCGCAGCACGGCGCAGCGCAGCGCAGCGCAGCCCCTCCGCGCACCCGCGCTCCCTACCTAGACTCTTCCTCATCTTGAACGGCCTGGCCGCCTGCGCCCCGGGCGCCGCCTGCATCCTCCCTCCGCCACACTCCCAAAGCTGCTACTGCTGCCGCCGCCCTATCCCACGCCCCTTATGGACCCGGCGCAGACCCCGCCCCGAGTTGCCGTGCGTGGTGCAGCGCAGGGCAAAGGGCGGTCCGCGGGGCTCCCGGGCCGTCCCGGCTTTCCTCGGGCAGTTTCCTCGGGCTGTTTCCTCTCCTTGCCGCGCCGACAACGGGGCGCGAAAGGAACGTGGGATGTGCTGGTGGCGAGCTTGCTTCTCTAGTCTGTCTAGCTGCATCATTTCTGTTCTTTGCTTTATTTCGTATACATTATCTGATCTGCGAGACACTGTGCATACGAGACCATATAATAGTTCGCGAGAGGTCTTTGACTACCGTACAGGGTGGTTAAAAGGTGCTGCACAAGGCTAGACTGTCTCCACCTGCCTTCCCTTTACAGATGGGTAGCCCAGAATATCAGTTACCTTCTTCATCTTTACAAACGGCTTTCAAATTGTTTCTTTGGGTTTAGGGGAAAAAACAAAACCAAACAAAAACCTGCAAACCCCAAACCAAGCAAATACGAACAAACAAACAAAACCTCACATTGCCCTGACAGTTCTAACCCTAACCATTCCATGATTCTATGTTTTTCTTTTTTTCCCCCATATTCACAGCATATCAAACTGCTTGCTTTCTGAATGACTTGGGAGAGGAGTTTTAACTGTTTTGTTGGGGGGGGTTTGTTTGGTTTTTTTTTGTTTGGGTTGGGTTTTTTTTGTGTTTGGTTTTTGTTTTTTTTTTCTCTAATGCATGGTTGTGATTTTAAGCATGTTCCAAGCAGTATTCAGGTCCATCCATTTGCCAGATAGGATGAAACAGACTCTCTGTCTTTTGTGATGCTTATTGGCCTCCTTCTACTTCAGCTGTCAAGATGACCTTGCAGCAAGACAGTGCTTAGCAAGGAACACTCAGTTAACTCAGGGCTAGCTGTTGTGTCTCTAATGGAAGCCTGGAACTGATCTGTGTGACTCATTTGCTTTGTATTATGCCTTTAAACTACGGTCTTTTTTCATTTTATTTGATCTACTAGGGTTTAACTGCTTTTCAAAGCGTAGATCAGTATCTGTCACCTAAGATAGTTCTGAAAATGAACATCTTTGTTGGTGTGTGTGCACTATGCATGTACATGCCACAACTTTAAACCAGCGTTTCCAGAACAGTTTCTGGTGGATGAAGTCCTTAGAGCTGCCGAACTTTTTTTCCCCCATTGAGCTGGAAGTGATTAACTTTAGTCACAGCACAAGCTCCCCCGTGTGGCACTACGAATTTAATTGCTCAGAGAACAAGATTTTTGCAAGAACTCTGGAGAGGACTAGATTCCGCACTCTGCATCAAGGCAGGTAAACTCGGGTGTTTGTTTACAATGCTGGGTCTAACTTCAGTTCTTTTGAGAAGTGGTGGGGTGGCAGACTCAGCAAGCACGAGTAGAAGAGGATGTGAGTCACAGATGTAGCTTGATGCCATAACCCAGTCTGGTGATAAAAGTATTTAAGAAGACAAATTAACAGAAGAATAATTGGAAGGGTAAAGAAACAGTATAGACCTGCATATAGCACAGGAACAAAATGTGTGGAGGTAGAGGGGTGCATGGAGATCACAAAGTGTGTCCTTGGAATTGTGGTCACTGTAGGGCTTCCCAAAGCTGTGATACAGTTTTTCCAAACATCCCTGATGGTTTCTGCCTAGCAGAAAGATCTGGAATCCACAGTGTGCAGACGCAAGGGAACCTGACACACTAGGGTTCCACTATCTCACTGCATACAAAGTATGCAGGTATGACTTTGTGCAGGCATTAGAGGTACAGCTTCCAGAGGGAGGTGGTTTCTTAACTGTAAGATCCTACATCAGCTGCTAGTAGGGAAAATGCGTATCTGATAAGAAGGAGAGCCAAAGAAGGGGAATTTCCTGTTGATCAGTGAACCTGATCATCAGTTAGAGCTCTAAGCTCTGTTGAGAGCTAAGAGAAGGTGCTGACTTAGGGTTTGCCTAACAGGTGCTAATAATGTAATGTCTTTCACTGTCTGCAGGCAGAGAGAATTGGAGGTCTAGTGTGTGACTACACGGCACCAGTTTCATATTCACATGTGGAATGTATTCCTTTTTCTCTCCTTTCCCTTTTAAGTTATTCTTGTATGACATAATTAATAAACTGTTAGAGGAGTTCTGTGCAGTGAACGTAATACTCCCAGTACCCTACAGAAGAAGAAACAGAACTACCAAAGGGAGTAATTACATTAGTTTTACCTGCTTGAATGGCCCAAGACTATACTCATAGGAGTCCCATAAGTCCCTGAACATTAATGAACAAGCTTGGAGTTGCATATCTTACCTAGCCTGGTTTTGTTGCCACACTTAACAGTCTCTACCACAGACTCAGGTTTTCAGATGTGTAATTGAATTGTGATATATCTGTTGGCTTTGTATGGAGATAATTCCAGATTCATGGACCTAATCATACACAGAGTTTCGCCCAAATGAAGTTAGCACAAAAGCAGCAAAAAACAGCATGTCCTTCACATTGACTTATACCACCTGAAGACATTAAAAGGCTTGTCCAGTATCCTCAAGGTGCTTTAGTTAGGGAATTATTTTCCCTGTACAGGAGGGTACAGTGTCAAAAATTTGACCTTACTATAGAGTTCTAGAAATGAGTGAACTCCTATGAAAAAAATAATTGCAGTATATGAAGAGAGTGAAATAAGCTGGCAGGAACATATAGGGAAAGTACAAACAGATTTGTCTGAAATACGTGATACTGCAGCAGAGGAGAATGTCTGAGAAAAAGACTGAAGGCTTCTTGACCAAGTGAGGAGAGGCTTCTTTCATGGACTATCTAGTATATGTAAGTTGTCCATTCTAAAAATTGACTGCTTTACCTGCCAATTAATTTTACACTTTCAGAAATTTTAATTTCTTCCCTTGTTTCTTGCACTTTTTCATCCCAGTTTCCTGCATTTTTTTGGAATGTGGCTAGGGGAGTAGGGAGAAAGTGATGAATGAGCTCTAATGTAAGACTTTTCTCTTAGACATCTGTTTCATTCATGCTTATGTTGCTCAGAAAAAGGTAATTATTGGTGTTAAAGGCCTGAAGATTTAGAAAAAGTACATTTACTCAAATTGCTCTTGCTTGGTAGTTATGTCATTCAAATAATAAAGGTCTATATGAATATTCAAGTATCCCTGTGCTATGTCAAATATAAGCAGCTCATAAAAAAACCCCAAGCCTTCTCTGAAGAGCTGGATAGCTGAACTTCCCAGACAAGATAAAATGAAGCAGAAATCTCTGTCAGCTGCAAAAATCCAGAATGCAAAGAATGCATGCAACATTTTGAACACAATATCACAGGGATAGCTGAAACATAAATGATAACTCATTCCACATTTTTGGAGCAGAAATGCCTTGAGCTTGTCACAGGACCACCCTGCCCCTTACAGAATTAAAACAAAAAACAAATGAAACAAAAATCCCCAACAACCAAACAAATAAAAAACTGTGCAAATAAACATCAATATTTTATATGTGATTGTACTTAAAAACTATAGAACTCCTTACCCATTGACTTTATACAACTGAATGCTGCATGCTAAAATCACACTTCCAAAAAACAAAAATGAGATAAAAAGTGCAGAGTACTTGAGAGGGACAAATTTCTTCCAGAAGAATATAGCCTTGACACATCACAAAGTCAGGATAACATTGTAATGTTAGCCTGTCCAATGTGGCTGTGTATGTATGTCCACTTGCCATATAGTGGATCTATAACTTAATATTTCCTTAGAGAGAAATGCTAAACACCTCTTTGAATGGTGAATTCCCCTTGAGCTTTGTGAATTCTGCTCTGTTCTTTCCTGCTCTGAAGATGGTTTGAATGACATAATCTGTGACTGGGAGTCGGTTACACTAAGATCAGTAGCAACAAAATGGTGTAAAAGATGCTGAGGCTTTTGCAGCAGTATACTGAATTCTCTTGTTCCCTCTGCAAGGATTTTTGAATACTCGGGTACATTGCAGAGGCACGACAACATACCCTAAAGGGTGGGAGCAGTGATGTTTTATATTGTCAAAGCTTAATCTGACAGAGCTCAGGAGGCAGGGTTCCAAGTCTGAAGCTGGGCTAAAGCTTTTCAATCTGTTCTGTCAGGATGGCTGAACAGTATGATGTGTAAGGAAGGGAAATCCAAGGTTAGTAAAGTTAGCACACTTTAGTAGTAAAGAGAAAAAACAAATAAATCTTAAAATATGGGTGGCATTAGAAGTTATTTGTGTTCCAGTGGAAGAGGTTTGCTCCACTGTTAGATGGGGAAAAGCACTCCAGTATGCCATAGACTGAGATTAGGTTTTCTTCATAAATCAGTATGCAGGTGCTACTGAATTAATTCCACTGTAGCAAAACTTGGATGATAGATGGGGCTTCACTCACGCTATAAATTGCATCCAGCACTTAATAATTCTGAACACAAGCGGATATATAAGCAAGAGAAGCTGATGGATATGGTGCAGAAGGCATAAAACAGTTATGTGTAGACTAATAATTCATATATGAATGATACAGCACTAGAGGGACTGAGATTTATTTATTCAAGCAGCCTAACTGAGAAGGAAAACTGCAGCATGATGTTCTAAGGAAAATATGTGACTTGGCAAAATGAAGGCTTATTTGCTGCACTGAGAGAGTCTATGACTTCTACAGTATTATGCATAGTTACCTTAAATATATGCTTTCACGAGGGCTGTCTATAACTGAAAATAAAATTGGCAAGAGTAGTTTGAAAAGGACCTCAAGCAGTCAGACTCAGCCAGCCAATTTAATGGTTTTTAAAAGAGCCATCCTGAACATTTGTTTCCTCCCTGAACATGACTAGTTACGTTACAGATAGGGAGTTCTTTGCTGCCTTTTTCCATTCTACAAGTCTGATTATGTCTGTTTCTTCTGTGATACAGAAACAAACCCACCCTCATGGCTAAGCCTGAATTAATAAATGTGCCAGTAACTACTTTTCTGAATACCAGTGAGCCAGCTGGAGTATTCTTATGTTTTAAGGGATGCTTATTCCAGTATCTCAGATTTATGGTCCAAACTCATCTGCAAGTAAGACTTAGATGATGAGCTGAGCCCCTTCCAGAATGCTAAGTATAAAGGTCGCAAGTAGTACTTCTAGGCTGAATTGGGTCCTTGGTCTCCTGATTTCTTAACCCTTTTATTGAACCTAAATCATATCTCTGATGTTTATTTTGGTGTAGCTAGGAATTATTTCTGTTACTTTAAAATGAGAGACTGTGTGATAATCTTTCACCAGAGTTTAGGATTCTAAGATTAAAATGTCTCTTCTGCAAAAGAAGTTCAAGTCATTTAATCTCTTTTCTCCTTCTTACCTTCAACTGTCCTGCTGGTGTTTGGCTCATTGTGATGGAATAATTTCTTTATAGTAATTTTTGTTCACAAGTGCACTAATTATGCTTTTCTTGAGTGCTCTATCTTCCATTTAAAGCTTTAAAGATATATCTCAACATTAATTCATTACATTTTCAATCATATTGAGACCACTGAGTAGACCAACTCATGGTGAGATATCCTCAATAGTTTTAAAGTTATTCCATGTGATCAGTGCTTCTGTTTTAGCATTTCAGATTTGAGGTTTTGAAACCTAGGTTATCAGCAATTTTCTGCAAGTGATGCTTACATTGGAGATTCTAACTACATGTTAAAAAAAAATACATCAGTGCCTTTTTTTTTTGAGGAAAGCTGGCAAGGTTATCAAGTCAAGGTCTCTGTTGAGTACATGTGATACCAGTGGTTTACCAGCTTTCTGTCCCACAGGGGCTGAGCTCAAAGTCTAGAAAGATTCTAAAAATGACAAACCAGCAGTAGATCCTTTCCCATTATCTACTCTGTTCTAATTGTTTCACTGGATTAAAAAATGGGTAGATGTCTGAGCTCAGAGAGCAGTGGCGGTGAAGAGAGTTAAATCCAGTTGATGGCTGGTCACAAGTGGTGTTCCCAGGGGCTCTGTGTTAGGGTCAGCCTTGCTTAATATCTTTAGTAATGATCTGGATGAGGGGATTGGGTGTTCCCTCAGTTGCAGATCACACCAAATTTGGCAGGAGTGCTGATCTGCTCAGATGCAGGAAGGCTCCTCAGAGAGATCTGAACAAGCTGGATCAATGAACTAAGGCCGGTTATATGAAATCAATTTCTGCAGCTCCATGCAGCAGTACAGGCTTGGGGCAGAATGGCTTGAACGATGCTCAGCAGAAGAGGACCTAGCGGTGCTGGTTCACAGCCAGCTGAACACAGGTCAGTAGTGTGGGGCCCTCACTACAAAAAGGATATTGCGGTGCTGGAATGGGTCCAGAGAAGGATAACAAACCTGGCAAAAGGTCTGGAGAACAGGTCTCATGAGGAGTGGCTGAAGGAACTGGTATTGTTTTGTCTGGAGAAGAGGAGGCTCAAGGGAGACCTTATTGCTCTCTACAACTACCTGGAAGGAGGTAGAAGTGAGGTGGGTGTCACTCTTCTCTGTACTAACAAGTGACAGGGGAGGAGGAAATGGCCATGGGAGGTTTAGTTTGGATATTAGGAAAAATTTGTTTACTGAAGGAATGGTTGAACATTGGAACAGGCTGCCCGGGGAGGTGGTGGAGTCACCTTCCCTGGAGGTGTTATAAAACTGTGTAGGCACAGCACTTTGGGACATGGTTTTATGGCCATGGTGGTGTTAGGTTGGTGGTTGACTTGATGATCTTAGAAGTCTTCCAACTGAAATGATTCTATGATTCTACAAAAATTCTGTGATAATATGCAATAATTTTGTTTTCTGTCTTCAGAAGAAACAGAATTGATGTTGTTCTTGTGGACTATTTCCTTGATCATCTTTTTGAGAATCTGAATAAACATTCCTGTGCATGGACAAGACAGTTTTTCTCTGGCATCAGTGCTTCAGTTAATGTATTTCCCTTTTGTAGACACGACTGCTTTACAGCTAGCAATAACTGAATAATGTTATTCATGTTTTCTTGATAACAAGGCCCTTCTGTGGGGTTGGGCCTGGATAATGAGGGCTGTTGCTGAATCACTGATAGTTTTAGGAGGCTGTGCATATTTTCTCACTATAAGGAAGGGCTGGTACTTCACATGCACACCGACCACAGTTAATGCAAAGACATAATAGAAAGGGAAAGATTCCAATTTTTCCTCTTACTATAATTTACTGAGCACCTGTTTGAATAAATCTGGGTTTTTTGTTTTTTTTTTGGATGTCTGTGATAGGCTGGAATTCTGGGAATACAATTTGCCTCTTCTGTTAATGTTTCTGCTGTTTGACTTGGTATCACATTTACATTCTGTTTGGTTTTAGCAGTGTTCCTAATATGGGTCCAGATCTCAGGGCCTGTATATTGGTGAAAGGGAACAGTATCTCATGCAAAAAAAGGACATTAAATTTATCTTTGTCCACATTATATTGTTTTAAGAGGTTTTCCTGTTATATATGGTTTTAAGGCACTTTCTCCTGTACGGTTGAATTGTTTACAGATACAATGTCACTGACTTTATATGTCAGGTATAGCCAAAAGTAACTTTTGGGGTTTGCTTTGTAAATGCTGTGTTTTAATATTCAGAAAGGGTGTTACGACTGACCAACATCAGAAGATTTTAAAAATAGCTTTAACTTGTCCTTACGAAGCTGACAGCTTTGTTGCCATCTTGCTGGAAAAACCTGGCAGAAGAGCTTAGGGAGTCAAACTGTCTTTCAGGGTCAAAAAAGCATGCCTCACCAGGGGAGCAATGCATAGAGTTTTCAAGAGTGACTGGCACCTTTGAATACCTCCCTTTTCAGGTCCATGTTAAAGAGGCCTGATCCCTAGAGGGAAATCGTTCTGCACTTAATGTGGGAATCTTAAGATGCCCACCTAGGTACTTGGAAACTGTGGTTCTCAGGACTTGAAGACCCTTTTAAATGCTCTGCAGAAATATCTAAGGCTTACACATGTGCCATGAACAAAGTTCTGTAGAAATGCTAGCAGTTTATTGAACACAAAAATGCTGAAAAGTGCTATGAATTGGTATAACATTACTCCAAAGCATAGATCAAACACAGTGCTTGATTTTAATATCTAAAGTAGGTACTGTGAATACTCTCCAAGAGCTTAGCCTCACTAGAGTTCTGCTCTAGTGAGGATACCCAGATTCATAATGAAACAGATGTGTTAAATAAAGACATGGGAATAAAAAAGCCTTGGTAAGGCAAGAAACAGAATGCAGGAAAAACAGTGGGAGTATTAAAGTTGATATCCAGGCTCTAAATTGCAGGAGTTCTCACCCAGGCTCTAATTACAGGCTATCTAGGAATGTGTGACATCTGGTATAGCTAGGAGCAGGGTGACCTTAGAGACTGAAGAAAATCCTGATAAGAAGAGTAAAACAAAGGACCAACAGTTTTCTGATAATAAGCAGATGTAACTTTGTGTTAAGTAGGGATGTATGACTATGTATCCTAGTTAGGCCAATCACTGTATTAGCTTTAGCCATTCGGACAAGTAAATAGCCAATAGAATAGTTGCACGCTGCCTTCTTTAGAATATTGAAACATATATAAGATGAACAAATGCATGTAATAAACGGAATTAGTTTGTATCAAACTGTCTCCCCGTCTCCTGGTTTGCGGCACTCTAGTTCTCTTTTTGCCTTATTTCCTTTGCCCAGTAACACATAGGTTTACTCAGTTCCTTAGGGCTGTCGAGTGAAATTGTCACAATAGGTTATACCCATATAATCCAGCCTATGTATTTTTCACCTTTAAGCCGAGTTTTGTTTAAAACTCTTATAGAGAATATCTGTGTAGCTGAGAGAAAAAGAATAACTTTCTATGGGAAACAGATTTCTAATAAAGCATTGAGGAATAGTATCTGTAAGATACAGATGGAATGGGAGATACTGAACAGAGGTCAGTCTGATGAACAGAAGTGACAAACATTGTCTTGTTGCACAATTCATAGGCTTTAGTTTGTGTAACTAGTGTGTATGCAGTAGATAAGTCAACTCTTCCCAAACATTGATGTACTGTGCTTACCATGGGCAATCTTTAATAAGGGATGAATTGTTCTTTAAACCACAACTAGAATATGTTGCACCCGAGGGAGCTGTTGACTATGCAAAATGTGCCACTCTCTTGCCTTTTGTCTTTTTGGTCAGACCTATCTGCTTTGGAAAGCAGAAGACTTTCATTACCTATTTTCTATTGAGTTCCCTGTCTTCTTTCAGCATCTTGAAATGCAATACAGTGCTAGTTTCACAATGTAGCAGACAAGAGCTGAAGGTGGAGTAGGCCTACTGTTGGTGACTGTGACCAATGGTCACCAGCACCAGGGAGTAGTCTTTACCCAGACACGCCTGTGATTGTAAGGGAAGACCATAAGAATAAGAATCCTGCACAGGAAATACTATTCAAGAGGATTTTTTCTGTGCTTTAAATTAAAGATTAAGTGAAATGAATCTGAGACCTGATAGAAGTCCCATCTATATAAACGCAGAGAAAAACTGTATAGATCTGATAGATGGCAATTGTGGAGTATTGAATGGCTCCTGTTGGTGATCTCAAGGAGCCCATACTTAAGGATCAAATGATTCAGAGAACTGGTATTTAGGCTGTTCATCACCAGGTTCCTGCCATGGACCTTGCTTATTTTCAATATCTCATATCAGTTTGTCTGTGACAAAGACAAATGCATAGCATGGTGCCACTTTAGTTTCTACTGTGCAGTTTCCCTTGAGTTGCATCACTTAGAGAGGCCAAGAACCAGGTGCACTTTTTTGTTTAGTTTTATAGAAGATCTCTCAAGCACAAGGTTGAACCACACTTAGAAAATAGTGGACATCACAGGAGACAGTCTTATTCCAAATTTCAGGAGGGGATCAAAAAAGTTGCCAGTTAGTGGTTGTGAACAAGCATTAGATCCATAAAGCCTTCTGGCAAATTTAAATCCTCCTCCCTCACATGCTCACTTGGCTTTCTGCACCAGTGTGATGGAGGCTTTATGCTGCTACCTGAAGGACTCATATTCTCTTGGGCTCACTAGCCAGAGGTGTTAATCTTTAAAACTGGTTCTGCTTGCAGGCTGTGATTTTTTTTCTTCAAATCAAACAGCTTCAGGAAGACTGTGATCAGATTCTAGAAGGACACATTGAACTTTTAGAAAGAAAAAGCAATAATTTTCCTCTTTAGTCTCATTCAGTATATCCTTAATTAATTAATCAGGTGCATTACAATATTCTCTCCTGCAAATAGCTTTAACTTTCCCTTTAGTTCTTCATATACTGGCTTACTTAGATTTATTTCTGATCAGCACGATGCTGCACTGAATTAAGTTGAATATTATATTACTGAAAAAAAAACCTGAAGTGTATTTACAAACACTACTAGGAGGTTATTGGGAAACCATGTTAGCTTTCTAATAGCTGTTGAATTCATTTGCACCTTTTTACTGTAGACAATCAAAATAATTCAGACTCACTCTTGCAAATTGTCTCTGTCCTTTTTATGGGATTAGTCCCATGCAACTGTTAAGTGCAAAGGCTGAAATGTTTTATTAACATAAGAATGCTTCTTACCTTTGAAATTTCAGTGTTGTCAGTGAACTGAGTTAAAAAAATATTGTTCCTGTATTTAGTGTGTGTATACTAGTATATGTAAATGTATATTAGTATATGTGATTTTTATACATACTTACATGCAAAGAGACAGGTTTGTAGTTGGATGAACACAGTGGATTAAATAAATTGCTATGGCTGTAAAGGATGCTAAATGTTTAAACAGCCCAGCTGCCTGTAGTGAAATGCAGCATCTCACCAAATGTTTCTCCAAAATAATTTTTATTTCAAGGAATGATTTATAATTTAGACTTGTATAACAGTTTCCTGGATAGCATTTGTTTCCCATGTGTAATGTGGTTTGAAGTCTACTTTCTGATCCAATTCTCTGCAATTGTCTCTGAAATGGACTTGGTGATTGATGGTGGCAAACCGCCTAAGAATGAGTAGATATTTTGCCTCTCTAACATATGTCTCCAGAGTGGTGAGTTAGTGTCTAGCATCATGTTAATGTCACAAAGTAAAGGAAGTGGGGTAAGAGAGTCACTAATCAAGAATTACTTGAGCTGGACTCACAGAAGAAGAACCAGTTGCTCAGTCTGGACCATCTTCTTTCATGAATCCTTAAGTATCTTCTCAGAAGAAATCTTGATCAAGTCATGCACAGAACAGCAAAAGCAGAAGGTTTTAGTGTCTCTTTTTCAGAGCCTCCATGTCCCATACGTAATAAGTCCACTCCTCAGGATAAAGATACATGAAACCTCCTCTCCTCACCCCTTCTGACACCATTTAGATAGTGCAGGGTCCTACACTTTGGCCATACAGCACTGCAGACTGGAGGATGATTGGCTGGAGAGCAGCCTGGTTGAGCGGAACCTGTGAGTACTGGTTGAGAGTTGGCTAGACATGAGCCAGCAGTGTGCCCAGGTGGCATGGAAGGCCACTGGCATCTTGGCCTGTATCAGAAATAGTGTGGGAGCAGGACTAGGGATGTAATACTGTCCCTGTACTGGTGAGGCCTCACCTCAAACACTGTGTGCAGTTCTGAGCCCCTCACTTCAAGACAGATATTGAGGTGCTGGAGCAGGTCCAGAGCAGAGTGACAAAACTGGTGAGGGGGCTGGAAGGAAAGTCTTATGAGGAGAGTCTGAGGGAGTTGAGGTTGTTAGTCCATAGAAGAGGAGACTTAGAGGGGACCTTATCACTCTCTACACCTACCTAAAAGGAAGTTGTAGTCAGGTGTGGGTCAGGCTTTTCTCCCAGGCAACTACTGACAGGACAAGAGGGCATGGTCTGAGGCTGTGCCAGGGGAGGTTTAGGTTGGATGTTAGGAAGCACTTCCTCACAGAAGGGGTGACCAGGCACTGGAATGGACTGCCCAGGTTGGTGGTAGAGTCACCATCCCTGGAGGTCCCTAAGATTTGATGTGGCACTTGGTGGCATGGTTTAGCTGATGTTGTGATGTTAGGTCATAGGCTGGACTTGATCTCAGAGGTCTTTTCCAGCCTCAATGATTCTGTGTTATTCTGTGAAATAACTTGCTCCTTCTTCCCAGCTCTGCTAATGGCTGTATTGTAGATATTTCTACTTCTGAACTCCACACTGGATGTCATCTGTTCTTCTGTGCTTAGTTTGGTTTGAAAAAGTTGCTAAGTAAATTATTTTGCAACTGTAGCTCACAATTCTGTTATGTTGGGCCTATTAAATGACAGATGGAGTGGTGTCTCTGGCATCCTTTCCCATTTACATTTAGCACAGGTAAATTTGAGAACAAAATTTGTAAGTTGATACCAATATTAGTTATGTAGCTTTTAACTGCCTGGATGCTACTAATTCTCATTCCTTGTATTTTTGTGCCCTAAGTCCAAGGATCATCATACAGGAAAATTCAGAGGAGAGTTGTCTCCCCAGTGCCCTGTCTGTACCATGCAGAAGACCCCAGAAAAGATTTTATCCAGGGTCACTTCTTAAGCGCACTGTTTACTGTAGCCAGTGTCAATGGTTCCTTGTGCTAACACTCCTGATTCACAGCTCAGGTGGGCATTCTGCATTTTCATATCTGGATGGAATATGAGAGGAGTAAGTGAGACTTGTGGTTGCATTAGGGTTTTTATATCCCAGCCTGACTGCAAAGTAAGACAAGGATTTAAAGGGAGCTGCTTTTGAGCTACAAGTTGCAGAAGAAAGTCAAAATAATATACTAGCATCCTCCTCAAGTCTGGGGCTACAGCTGCAAGAACCACAGCCATAAAGTATCCTGGTGAAGCTTGCTAAGATCCATCATGATAATAAAATCAATAATGGTAAATCAGCCGTGTGCTAAAAGAAGCATGGCAGTAGAGAAGTTGTGCTTAGTGTCATAGCTGCCAGGATACAGGCACTGGGCATGTGGATACCAACCAAATATTGGAGAATGGCACCTAAAATACTACTCTGCCTATGAGAGATTTGACTAACCCTGATTGGTTAGTAACCAGTTGGGCTTCACATGGCACTTTGAGAGCCACTACCTGACTGTAATAATGGCAAAGTCCTAACAGATGCTCATGGCATAAGATGTAACTTTCCTCACCAGCATTACTTCCAAAATGCTCAGATCTCTTCTCTAGTTCTGGCAAAAACTGTGGACAGAAATGTCAGCTGCTGCTGAAGTCTTTTCTGGGTTGCTATTCTGGTTGCCATTCAGATAACTGCAACTGAAAGCAAAAAAAACCACCTGCTGACCTCTTACTGCCAGCAATAGTTTGCAACCTCTCTGTGCCAATGTGTGTCTCATAGGTGAAACCAGGTTTTTCTTCACACCTATGTTAGGCTTATTTTGGTTTGGGCATATTACTGTTCACTTTTATCAAAGGAGCAGAAGCTGTGCAATTTTAGTCATTGACCTACTTTTGAAAAAGTCTTGCCCTGTGGCCTTGCTTATAAGCATGATTTGGCAGCTTTGCCTAGTGCTGTCAGACACTTGGAACAGGTGTCTGCTTTCTCTGATCCTTGAGATTTTCATACTGTTTTCAGATTGTTTCAGCAGCCAGACTGAACACAGGGTTTCCTATAACCGACATTATTTCAATATACATTTCTTCAAGTTCTTATTCTGCAGATAAACTAGCAATTAATAATAAATTAGTATTTCTCCTAAATTTGTCTTCTATCTCTTGTTCAGCCTGTAGCAATTACAGTTACACTTCTGTTACCTGAATTTTAAACCAGCATCATGTGATGTTTTCAAGATCTCTGTTGTCCCTGAATGGAAAGACATTTAGTGCACCCTCAGTATTTATGAATGTATACTATATCTTTTTGTGAAATATTTCAAGGCAAGGTAAAGCAAAACTTTCCAAAGATTATGTTGAAAGAGCATGGGTATGAACTATATTATTTTTAATCTTTCTGCAAATGAAACATTCATTGCAAGAAAATCAGTGTTGGCTGTTTCACCTAAATTTTTTTCCCCAGCATACACATATGAAAGATAGTCAAATTCTGACAGTGTCTAAAGTATCCACATTATAATTTCTCAACATACATGCCAAAAATTAAACAATATCAAGTGTCTAATGAAACATGTGATGTTTAGATTTCTTCAGCATCTGTTTTAATCAGATGCTTTCACTTGCCAGACTGCTACTGAGAACTTTCAGTTACCAGCAGTAGTATTAGTATTTCTCATTAACCTGAACTGTTATTATGACTGCCTTTTCAGTGTTTTCTGCTGCCATGTCTCCTTAATTGCAGATTGCATTCACTTTGCTACATTATGTTATGTTTTGCAGGCATTCTGTTCTTTGCAGTTGAGTTATTAAAATAATAAAATATGCTGTGTCTTATTTAAATTGTTCCTTATTTCTGCCCTTCCTGGTTTGTGTTCCTTTAAAGAAACTTATGTAGAGGTTATGACAGTGCAATCAACCTAAAGTTTCTGAGTCTTGCTCAAGGACCCTTCAAATGACACTGTGCTTTTTATCCGAAAGGTGAATGCAAAGACCCATCAGCAAGGATAGAATGAAATACGTATTACCTAGGCAATCCAATATATATATAAAATAGGGAGTTCTCAAAGAGTAAAGGGGTCGCTGGTTCAAGAAAAACTCTGAGTAATGCATTGTCAACCATCTATTTTGCAAGCTAGACACTAAAGTAAAATTATTTTTTAGTGAGTGCCCCTAACTCAATGCTGTTATTTGAAACTTACTTTAAATTCACATTGAGCGTTCAGTTAGATGGCAAGAGCTGTGGCTCAGAGAGTCAAAAGCTCTGTCTTCAAATTCTGGTGTTATTTTCCTACTTAGATAGACCCTACAGTAACCATATGGGTAAAATCCCATCAAAGGAGGACTCTTCCTTTGTGTGTTGTCAGTGCAGTCTCCTAGGCAACTGTCTGTATGTTGAATCTTAATGATGTAACATTTAAAAATTGTTAACAATTTCTTTTGTGCACAAGATATGCATATTGGAGATGAAGCCCTTGATGAAGAATAAACTAACAGGCTTAGGTCTTTATTGTATTGCTTTTTTATTAGCTACGGTAAAAATAATTTAAAAAAAGCTTTGTAAAATCATTGACATTTAAACATCAGCTTTTTTGAAATTACAGTACCACAAAAACTATAGTGTTACTTTATTCAATATGTAATCTGGAGGCATCTATTTTAAAGGCTTCTGTTTACTGGCCTTTAAACATAAAAAAATACTGTGAGTACTGGAGTCCTGTTTCACCTTATGTATCATGTGATACTCAACCTACAGCTTTGGAGGTTTTTTACCTCCATCACTTTTCACTAGAGAAAGCACATTCAGGCTGTTCTAATGAACCTGCTCAATAGAAGAGATTGAGTGAAGAAATGGTTGGTGTTTCAAGATCCTAAATGCAAAACTGAGACTAACCGAGCTATTTTTTTTTTAAACTAAATGAACAGCAGGACAATAGAAAGCACAACAAACAGCCCACCTCACCAAATACTGAAGTTTTCTAATTTAAGAGCAGTGAGAACCATTCTTCACTTAGTTTTATACACATTCTACTGCTCTTTCTCATACATTAAGAATTTTAAAAGACTATTTATATTGCATTTTCTTGGTGTTTCCTCTACAACTGGCATATTTGCAGAAAGCGTACCCTCTCTATAACCAGAAATTAAAGTTTTACTCTGGGAAACTTCATATGAGTGATCTTGAATGCACAAAGTTTGCTTAGTGCTGGGACTATGTGTGGCAGCATTGGTGTTCTTTAGACTTTCTCACTGTGTAGAGTAATTTTTTTCCTCTCTCTTTTTCATGGTCTTTGCAACGCTGCATCTCTGGTTTGAATACATGTGCTTCTGCCTCTTCTTTGCGATCACTTCTATTGCTCTTGTTACTTTCTCTTTGGCAAAATTGGCAGAGTTTTCTGTTAAATGAATGAAACAATGTATGAAGATTAATGCCTACACTCTTAGCCAACTTTTACATAATCCACAATTTATTCACTTTGAAAAAATTATCATCTAGATTGGACAGCGTAAGAGAAAACCAAAACTTGCTTTAGATCAAGACTCTACTCCTGTCCACAAGGAGATTCTGATACTCCTCATGCAATAGGCTTGCATCTGCCAGTTGGTAGACAAACTTATTACAGTAAATAATACTAAGGCCTTAGAAAGGACCCATCATCCTTGGCATCAATACAACCGGAAGCTCATTTTACTACTGAACTGGAGTTTTTAAGATAGGCTACAAAAGTAGGATTTTTGCCAAACTAGTAGATTAACTAAATACAACATTACTGAAACAAGATCTGGGCTGGGATCCTGTGCTTTTATTGTTTTTACATCTGGAAATAAACTGAATGTATGTATTAGTTTAATTTCTGACTTCCATTTCAATTGTGATAACTGTGTGCTGTTCAGGGGGACACAACTATTTAAGAGATACAAGAGACCAGCATGTGCCATTCTGTCTAAGATGCTATGATCTAAATGTGTGTTATTTCAGAGTATTTAGGCATAATTTAATTTTATTATCAGAAGGGATTTAAAACCTGTACATTAAAAAGATGCACTTCATTAGGGCATGTGCAAGTAGAGAGGTATGGTTTATAGATTAAGAGAGCAGATATCTCCCTCACACTGTGGGAAGAAGTGCTTTCTCAGCTGAACTCCTATTTACAAGGGCTAAAAATACCTTTAGCAAGATTTGCTATTCTTTTTAGTTTAGTTAAAGCCTGCAGAAAATAATGGAATGTAATGAAACAAAGGTAGGCTATAAAAACAGTGAGTTTCCTGACTGTCAATAGCTGCTTATAAAAATTGTCAGCACTGTAATTCTTTATAAACATCACAAGGTTATAAAAAACAAATGTCTTATGATGGAGCCTGAAATACTAAAACATTTGGAAAAGTGTACCAATGGTATGTAATGAACTTTTCAGGGTGATGCATACTTTATATGCAGTCACATACCTTTGCCTCTCTTTTTTTTTCTGGTATTTACTTTTCATTTAAGTGCAGAAGCTTTGCCAGTAAGTTCAAGCACACTTATTCTGTTGAGGTGGACTCTTAGATTTTTAACAATACCAAATTTCTTTCTTAGTGCATTGTCTTCTTTTTGACATGCTTCTTTCTCATATCTTTTTTGCAAGCCTTCTGTGGATGGAAATGCAGGCTTGTTGAGGAACTGAAACAAGAAAGAGTAGAACTTGACTGTGGAAAAGTGCCTAGCAACTTGTTTCTGCATTATACTTTACATCAGAGATGTGGCTTTGTAAGAAGAATTTAATGCAGGAAAGGCCTTGCAAACTAGCCCTTCTCTTTACTTTCTTGTTACTTTAAAATAAGATAATGATAGCATTCATTGCCTGTTTTCAGAAACCTCCCCTTTTCACTTGGGAAATATATTGTCATTATCCTACATTCAGCCCTACTGTTCTCTAAATAAAAACAGGCTGCTGCCATTAAGTGCAGTGATTTTTGTCCTATTCAAGTACTAAAATATTGCTGTATCTCAAGATTGACTTTTTTCCCCCCTCAGCATTATTATTTTTTATTTTTCTAAATGGTAAGAGCTTAAATTCCTCCAAGCCTTGCAGCGATTGTGTGCACTAGAGGTTTTTTGCTTCTCTCACAAAAGTGAAATAAAACCCAAGTCAATTGTCTTTTGCAGCACTTGTTCTGTTATAAATAAGCTGAATAATGCATGTGGCATTCAGGTATAACTAAAAGGAAAGGAATTTACTGATCATACACAGACATTTAGGAGATCACCATAGGTTACTATCTGTTGTTTATTCCCTGAAGAAGGTTGGCACTGCTTGGGCTGTGAGATGGTAGTTACAAAATGTGAAGAGACTTGTTTTGCATCTGAAGTTTTATCTTGGCATATAGGGGTAGCAATGGCTATAAGATCTTTTGTGTCCTGTTTGACAATGTATTGGTTTGATGGCAGTGGATGTGGGACTTCAGACATTAAATCATGGACAGCCCTACATGTAATGAGCCAAACTCTGGTTGTATCATGACCATATATTTCCATTTCTGGTGACAGAAATTCTTGCCTCATTTCATATAGAATGTAAACTTGCTCATCATATATCACTACAGCATTTCCCTTAAATAAAGGAATTTTCAGTTGCTCTCCCATAGGACTGATAGATGAAAGTGAGAACACATCCTTAAAATCCTTATTCTTGATGTTGGTCAGTGATTTAAAAATTCCTGAAACAACCCTGTTACATGACTTTACAATAAGAGTGTAGGAGCTTGCTATCTTTCTGTCTAGCTCTTCCTGTGAAAGCTCTTTCACTGGGGATGTTTGTGAATATTTCTCGTCTTCACTTACTAAATCCGGACTAGAACTGTGTCCTGTTAAGTTTGAGCTGGTTGGTACTAAAGACTTTTGAAAATTCTCCCAAAAGGGCCTGGAAGCCTCTTTCGCCTTTATTACTGGCCATATATAAGTTACATTTGGTATTTCTGTAGTATGTCTTGTTTTGGAGACATGTTTAACTCTGGACAGCATTAGTTCTTGCATTTTAGGTGGTAAAGAAGAAAATGGTATTGATGTGGTTTTGGCTTGAGGTGGTATCTCCAGATCATGTTTTAAAATCTGTCCTTGAGATTCTTTAGTAACTTCAAGAAGTTCAGATCTTCCTGAAACTGATGCTGTGTCTTCCTGGTCAGCATGAGTTGGTGAGAGACATCTTTTTAGATTATGCCTTTTATCCAAGGTTTCATTACTCTGAGAGTTAAAAATTAAGAACTCCCCTCTCTTTGCAGAGGTCATGCTAACATTTTCTAGGATGTTGAAACTTCTGGTAGAAAAATCTTTGCTGGTACTCTAGCATCAGAGCAGATGTAGTATTGGCTTCTGTTTTCAGCAAAGCATTATGGTTTTACTTAATGTATTCTGTTAAGACAGATGGGCTACTGTGATCAGGCAGTTGTATACATCGATGCTTTCCAGAGGAAAGAGAACGCAGGAGTTTCAGTACGTCTCATCTATCTTCATGTCATTCCCAAAGGGCTTAATTTATGCAGCCTAGCACTTAAAATAAGAGTTGATATAAATTAAAATGTGATTATATATCCTTTAATGCAAAGTGACTTTTTCTAGCTAACACAACTTGGAAAAAAAAAAACCCAAACCAACAAACCCAAAACATTTATGAATTAACTAAAGCTTATCTAGCCAGTAAGATTTTTCTGCAATAATAATTTCCAATCTTTAATTAAATAGGCAGTGAGATTTCTGCTTGCTTCAGTAGGAACTTGCTCAATGGTGCAGACTGCTGGGGAACAAGATGCATTTTGCTTAGAAGTATCATTCCCTCATGTAAAAAGATACAATCTTGAATACAATGACATCAAAATTAATACATATTTATAACAAAAACTGGCTTGATCAAAAACATCTGGAATAAATTTTATGCTTTTCTTTCAGATTTATTCAACTTCACCAATCACTCTTAGCTTATGCTACTCCCAGCTGTAGCAGAATTGTATCCTGTAGATTTGTCATGGCTTTTAATAAAGATTTACAAAACAAAAAAAAAATCAAGTTCAGTTGCTTACCTGATATGTATCAAAATCTAAGCATAAGTAATTATAAGAAATAAAAAAACTACAAGTATATAGTTGAATTGACAGTATAATGATATATAACATTGTCTTTCATGTTACACAAATTTTAAATAATTAGTTTGATTAAAAATCTACTTATCCTAGCACTATGGACTTGATTTTGTAGAAAGTAAAAAAAAGCAACCAACAACAAACCAACACTCACATTTTGCTTGACTCACACAACTCTAAGGTATTTCTTAGCCTTCCTGAATATCAAAAAAACCAGTGGATTCTCACCACCATAGCTAATTAACTTACAAAAAGAAATGTAATGAGTTCAGTGAGCTTCTGTTTAGGTTCATATAAATCAACCTTCCTGAGTCCTTTTAAGTAGTAAAAATGAACAAATTGAAAAACAGAATGGCATTTCCTTAACACCTAGGTTACACCTTCTGCATTTATGACACATGCATCTAGATGCAAGCACAACCCCAGGAAACTAGTAAAGAATATTTTTTATCAGTTGTCAACAAATTGATTGTACATACAGAATGAGTGAGACCTTCTGTACAAGCAGAATGTTGATCCAGTTGTTTTCCTTTCTCTCTTTAGTGTGTCCTTTGGTTTTTTTATTTTTGGTTTTATGGATTCTATCTACATCCAACATTGCAAAGTAATAGAGCTAGAACAGGTCTCCTGCCCCAAATAGTATCTGCATTAGCCTTTGCACCATTTTCATTATTCCTTAGAAGTGGTCTGTTAAATACCCATCCTCTGCTGTGCAACCAAAGGAATGGCTCCTCATGAGTTATTGCTGGGCAATAAGGAACTTATTATTACCTTTCAAGCAATAGGAGAATTTCCACACTATCTCTAAACAGAAACAAAAAAAAAAATATTCTCAAGGACAAGAACTGTTGACACATTTAAAAAAACCCAACAAAATGACAAAGTCTCAGAAGCCCAGAGATACAGCAATTAAACTGAAATATGTAAGGGAAGAAAAGTTTGTGGATTTGAGGCAGAGAAATCCTGCATCTGGTTAAATACTCTTATTTCAACACTAGTTCTGAAAGGGTCACACAGGTCTATAAAATATCTATGACTTTGTGGTATACGTTACAAAATACAGACATGACAGAGGTCACTAGATCTGCTCCGTGATCAGGAACTGAACGTGAATGGTATATGTAAATGAAAAACTTCCTGGGAGCTAAAGCCTCACTTGGCCTTCTGCCCTACCTCTGAAGGCTGTGAGGACTTTTTAATGGTTTTTATCTCTCTCAGGACTCTGCTGCCCGCCTGTAGATGAGGTTCTTCTTGCTGAGTCTTTAAGCAAGGCTATTACTCAGTCACAGAATTTTTTATTAATCTTCATGGCAAAAGCCTGGCAAGTGGAGGAGGGGGCATTAACTGTGTTTTACTTACAGGTCACTGGCATTTATCAATACTTACAAGAGCTGAAAAATCACCTCGTCAAATATATCATTCTGCCGCATAAGTTCACTGGTCTGCACCAATTATGCGGTAGAGAACTAATTATGTATATACGTTCAGGGTCCTCGCATGCAGCCAAAAGCCTTCCTCAAGCCTGCAGTTTCAGGCACAAACTCTGGAATTCCCAGTAAGAGTGATGCGAACTGGGCCAGGCTGGAATGGTAGGAAGGTGTTTAGTTAATATTACAGTTGGAGCTTGAGTGCCACGATAGAGGAGCAACACTAGACTCCTGCAACAACTGCCAGCTGTGGCTGTCAACTGCCAGCTTTGGTCACCAGCTGCCACTGAAGTTTCAGTGGCCACTTGGACATCTTGGCTCCAGATGCTGCTGATGCTGTCTGCGGATACATGGTCTGTGCCACACACTCTCTTGTACCTGCCCACCAACCTGACCTTCTGTGCTTCACCAAATTCCTATTTTTATCAGAGAGGAGCTCCCTTGGCCCCTAGGGTCCCTCCTCCACCCTCTCTGGCTGCACAGCCAGACTTCAGTTTCCCTCATGCCTGGAGCACTCTACCTACCACTTAATAGGCCCTAATTCTCCATCCAAGCCACTGTTGTGTGGAAAGGGAAGACATTACCTAGGCCAAAACTCCTTTCCTACTTTTCCTTTGTGCTGCTTCTGCCCTTGCCCCTCTTCCCCCACTCCCCGCCCTCACTACCAGGCCATATGTAGGAGACAGAGGAAGAGCAAACTTGCCCTGCTGTGGCAGAGATGAACACAGAGGCCTGTAGTGGTAGTGCTTGGCAGTCCACTGCCATCCCAGCCTGTTGAAAGCCTTCCTTGAATTGAGGAAGTCCTCAAGCTAATGGGTGTTGCTTGTGCAAGCTCCACCCCTTTCTCCTTGGCTGTCAGGCTCTGGGCAAGGAGTCGCTCCCACGGAGGGGCCACTCCTGAGGGCTTGCCAGGCATTGCCATGAGGCAACTTCCCCAGCCTGCAGGGAAGAGGGATCTGTGCTCTCTGCTGCTTTGCCATGCTGGGAACAATGCTAGAAAATGTTTGAGTAAGTAGCCAATTTAATCCAAAATGCTTTAATTGGATATTCACAGAAGCCAGAATAATTTGTGTTAATAGGCATCTCTTGTGATTGTCTCATCCTGCCCTGCCACAGCAGAGGAGTTTATGCAATGAGTTGTGGCCTGGTTCAAGCCCCGCGTGATGGGCTTTGAAACAGCCTACAGTTCCAGAAAGCTGTGGTTTTGTTCACATCCATTTAGTAGCTAGTCTTGGGAAAACTACTCACAGCAGAGTCAGACATCTTATTTTACCCTAAAGAGCAGAACAAAACTAAAAAAAAACACGTAAAGCAGAGGTTCAAAGTGGCAGATGAGATGCATGCATTATGAAAATAACCTCCTGTCTTAACAACCTCACTGCGTTTCTACAGCAGTCGTTAGGTTAAATTTATCAACCTGAGACATGACTTTCCCGAGATTGTTCGCTGTCAGTCACTGTCTGACGAGCATTTCTACGTTTAGCCAGAGGATGTGTTTCATACCTGTCAAGCGAGGAGAACACCTACTACCTCTGGCTGTCCACAGCTCCAAGGTCAGTAATGTTCAGTATTTGCATTTTTCTTGCTGTTTAAGGATGCCTGAGAAATCAAGGCCACTTCTTCCCAGTCAGGTAATAAAAGACAGTCCTTGCCCCAGAGAGCTTATGAGGCAGAAACTTCAGAGAGAGAATAAGGATTTTTACCTTGTTCCTGATGACCTATGGAGCTTTGCTAAAATGATAGCCTGCTGTGATGCTGGCAAGAGGAAGGAGCATAAAACTACTTATATGGCTCTAGCACAGGTAGCTGTTTTATTGTGGGCAACCTCAGAAATGACCCTGGCCTTCAGCACTCTCTCTGATCATTACAGGATGTTCAATATTAGCTACTTACATGCCTTTCAATTTATACGTGTGGGTAAGAAACAGGTGATGGAAAGGAAAGTAAGAGATGAGCTGGAGAACAAGGTGAAGGACAAAGTGAATCTCTGAGAGTTTTGCTCTGACCTCCCAACTTCTCTTTGTCACCAGCTTTTTATTTTGTGTGAGCTGAGAAGCAGTGAAACTAAAGAAACAGTACAGTGAACAGCTTTCAAAGGCTAAGAAATATTTGTAGGAAAGATGGGAGCTGTAGTGCAGCTAGGTTGTTAACCCTAGATAATGACACCTAATTAGGAACCATAAGGTCAGTGGTGTTCAGATTATGTGTGCATGTGCTGAGGGAAGAGTGTAACATGTGACAATTTGTACAGAATTAATTCCAAAAAGAAGGAGTAATTTGGCACTTCACTGTACCAGAACTACTTCTATCTCTCAGCTGGTGCATATTCCTTTAAGCAGAAACCTGGTACACTTCCTCAGAACTTGCCTTTTCTTACATACAGCAAAGCTGAATTTTGTCTTTTGCTAATACTCAAAGCTCAGTACAGTCACAAATTATGAAGGAAGATGTGTCATCTTAAAGGTAAAATCCTAAAGTCTGCCTGTATCAGAGCCCCTGGGACTCTTACTGGAACTGTTTGCAGTGGCTGTTATATGTAATAGAAGTGCAGCAGAAGTTAAGGTGTATATTGACTGCACCATTCTTACCAAGAAGGCATCCCTATGTAGGGTGGAGGAAGAGAAGCACAGCCCCTTGACTAGCCCTGTCTCTGCTAAATCTTCAGTCTTTCCCTCCCTACAGAGAGGTGTTCCCCTCATATATTTTTTTAATATGCTTACCTTGGCTTGGTGACATTTAGCATGATATGGATGGAGTGCAAAAGCATGATGTTTAGTATCTGCTCTGGGCTCATTATCATATTTAAGGTTGTAAACTTTTAGTATCCATTTTCCAGTTAATTGGGCAAAGTTTTTTCTTAGTGAATATTGCCTTTGAAATGGTGTTTTGAAGCTGCATGTTTTTGTTGCTTTAGCCTTGCTTCACTAGTTTTCACTGGAAAATGTCCTAAGACTCCCTCCTTCAGCCACTTGGCAGGCCAGTTCTGCAGATCTTTATTGACAGAGATAACATATGCATCTCTTGGTTGTAAACATCTCAACTGTCCTCTTGAAATAAGCTAAATTAACCTGCATTCCTGTCACATGGCAAGCTGGCCAGTCATCCTGCAACATGGTTGGTTGTCTAAGGATTTTTGAAAACCGTTTTGGTATAACCCTTGAAAAACTCTTCCGTGTAATCTGCCTCATGGACCCTCTCTCTTCACCTGCAGCGCTTTGTATCTGTCTCCTCATGACACGCCCAACGACCTTGTCTTTTTTACCAAAAGATTACTTTAAGAAGAAGAAAAAGGAAAATAAAATCCATCGTTTTCTCTAATGAGTTTTGGCAACTTTGCCTTTCTGGTAAGAGGGCTGCAAACTTGGGAGAGAGGGGAGAAGATTTCAATAGCAACCCTCTATT
Source organism: Psilopogon haemacephalus (assembly GCA_013396835.1). Classification (NCBI taxonomy): domain Eukaryota; kingdom Metazoa; phylum Chordata; class Aves; order Piciformes; family Megalaimidae; genus Psilopogon; species Psilopogon haemacephalus. Next base: position 49,384 of record VWZI01006526.1, read on the forward strand.
TATATTTTTCACATTGACATGAGAACCTGCTAATCAGTTGGAAAGTAGTTTAGAGCAGTTAAGTCACTGAGTAGATGATAAGGCTCAATCTTGGTGGGTTTTTTTGTTTGTTTAAAAAACTTTAATTGCTTAGGGAAAAATTCCAGTTTCGGTGGCTTTTGGACCAAATCCTAGCATATTGAGCACTTGCTGGTAATACACATATATTTACCTATTTAAGTGTTGATCTGTGACACAAAAATGCAATAAATGACACAGGTTTTGAAAACAGACGGCCTGCACTGGCTTGTGATAAATTCTGGCTGTGAACAATCCATATCCTCCAAGGGGAAACCTGAAAAGTGGGAAAAGACAAATACCCCTGTACAGCCCAAGAATAAGTAAGTTCTGACCCGTTGCAGGACCAGAAGAACACCACATAGATGTGATATTGGGCCTGCAAAGAAACAGATGAGATCTACACAAGACCCAGAAAAGTAGAGGGTTTGTAGCGTTTCATGTGAGCGGCTAAATCCTGCCAGTGCAGACACTAGAGTGCCTAAACTCTGTCAGATGTGAGCTCTGCTGGATGTAGGCTGCCCTGCACAAGTCGATGGGTCAGCACATCCTTTCGTACCTCTGCTGTCAGAATTTTCCATTACCCCGAGATGCACATTCCAGCAAAGAGCCGTTCCTGGGAAGCTGTAGTTCGCGGCGCTTGTCAGAAGGTGGCAGAGGAGACTGAACGGTCTGCCCGTAAACCCTGGAGTAAAATGGACTGCTTTCTTAAAATGTCCGACAGCGTCTCCCTTAGTTCCCAGCCGCAACAAATGTGTATTTCATAATGAACTTAGGTTCCCCAGCTTTATTACGGCACAGTAGTATCGCGTCTTTATATATATATACACACACACACTGTTTACATATGGATTAGACTGTGTCTGGGTGACAGAAGGCCCAGGTAAGTAGGTATTGAAATGCCAGCTCTTTGGAGAACAACAATAGAGTGACAGAGGAACTCCTGCTCCTGGGACAGAGTGATTATCAAAACCCACGGTCTCGTACACAGGAGAGATACCCTTCCAGCAATTGTGTGTGAGACAGCTTATGACACATTGAATAAGAGCTCTCGAAGATGTAAGTGCATTAATACAGCTGTGGATCCAACCAAGCAAATCATAAGCAGCTCTATCTGGTGACCCTGAGTTCACTCGATCTCATAGAATGGTAAGGGCTGGAAAGAACTTTTGAAAATCATCGAGTCGAACCCACCTTTCAAAGCAGGGTCACCTAGGGCAGGTCACACATAAACACATTCAGATGGGTCTTGAAAGTCTTTAGACAAAGAGATTCCGCAACCTCTCTGGGCAGCCTGTCCCAGTGATCTATCACTCATATAGTAAAGAAAGTTATTTCTCATGTTGAAGTGGAAATTCCTCTGCATCTTCCACAGTTGTACAGGTTGGTTACACTCAAATATCTTCCTTTTTAAGTGTTCCTGCTTGTTGTAGTTCTTTGGTCATGACTGCTCCTCAAAGATTTTATCTATAATTCTTAGGAAGCTGGATGTGTCAAGATCAGCAGCTTTATAATAAAGTTGAGGATTAGATCTCACACTGGCAGACCTTTTGGTCTCTGTATAGCCATAAACTACTGAGTCACAGGAGTATCACCAGCTTTTCTTAGCACTAAGTCCAGCTTCTTGTGCTTGGGCACAACAGTACAGCAAGACTCAGTAGCACGCAAGAGCATGGATTACTATTGTAACCTCTCCTGTAGCCCAGGACACAGCTCCATCTGCATGATATGATTTCTAATCTTAGGAACAAAGCCAGCCATGCAGAAGTTCTGAAGAAAAAGAAGAGCTGGAACAGAAGGGAAATGAGCAAAGGGAAGGAAGGGCAGCTGAGGATAAACTGAGTACTAGTGCTAGCAGTTGTGACAGTTCCTGCACCCTCAGCTTTAGTTACTTATCAGATCTGGAAACCCCCAGGGTCTGGGTTATTTCTCTTAACTGTAGACAACTGCATTCACATACATGCACTTAAACCTTTTCTATCTCATTGGCATCTGAATTCAGAAGTATTTAAACACTGAATTTATTCTTGCCTTAGTGTCTGGCTCCTAGAAAAGGGAGACTACAAGCATGTGAGGAGCAACATCAGTTATTATCAATCTGCTTTATAGAGTAGAAGTGCTGACATCAAGATTATTCTGGCCTCAGGGACCACAGGGAGATAAGGGATTTTTAAACAGAATGGAAATAAAAGTCACATAAAGCTCTGCTGCCTCTGTCTGGCTTTGTTTCTCCATGCCTTCTGAAACGTACCAGCTGCAATGTAATGACTGTACACTGGGCTTGAGAAAAGCCTAGGGTGAGAAGAAGATAAGAGTATGCCCAAACATAGAGAAGTTTGAGACTGCATTGAATTTATACTACTGTGGGAAAAGCAGCTGGCACCAGGGTAAAGTTTCCTTGTAATGTAATGCCATCTGCTGGGACTTGCTATTAGCTGATGAGGTAGTTCAAATGGACTTGGGAAAAATGAGTCCAACAGGGCTCACAGCCATTCTAGCACAAACTGAATGCAATCACATTTTCAGTTAGCAACAATGTATGATTTGACAGAAGTAGTTTTTAGAGACTTTTTGTTCCTTACTAATATATTGCCATGAAATGTGTCAGTGTGTATAGATCCTATGCTGCATTCAGACTGGCTAATATTGTGAAAAGCTTTTCCCTCTAAAGTGAGAAATTAAAGATGTTGTGTCATAACAGTGCAAAGAAAGCTAGCGTGGTGATGCTGCATAAAGTACTACAGGTTGCCTAACAACGTGCTTCCCCAAGGACTAGCAGAAGCAAAAATAGAGACCACAGCACTTGCTCAAGATTGTTTCTTGAATATGAAGGCTGCCTGTTGCATAGAGATGTGAAAGGGCTGATGCCATCCCAGAACAGAGATTCTGGCACATTGTTTTGGTTCCTCCACACTCCCACTGATGTGGGATGCTTAAAAGAAACCAGGCAGTATCACAGAGAGCACCTATTTCAAGTGAACAAGGTCAAGCCATCTTCAGGTTAGCTTGCATGTTGTAACTGTAGGTACCAGTTTAAGATTTTTGACTGAACTGGGGAATCCCTGTTTCATGCAAACTTGCAGCCCTGGGAGAAAGCTTAGCTCCATTCTTGTCTCACAGGTTGGAAGTGGAATTTGCCTAGTCATTTATTGTGCTGTTGCTTTTCCTTGTATTTGACACCTGACCAAATATAGTCAGATTATTAAGTAATAAAAAATATGCTGTAAAGAGAGCTACAAGGTCCCAGAAACTTTAAGTTAAGCATGAGTCAGGTGCTGGGTTTACCTTTGTGTCACTGTTAAGTGAAGGACACATTTGTTATTCTTGTGTCATCCTTGCAGTAGATAGAGTAGTAAGGATATACTTGTGCGTGAACTGGAATTTCCTACTCAGAGTGATTACAAAAGGTACAATCCTGTTTGTAATCTGGGTTTGCTGATTGAGATCGCTTATATGACTGGGAATGTAAGATGCTGGTGCCAGTCTTCCCTGAGCTCAAGTCTTATCCTAACATGTGACAGCCATGTCACATGAGGGCAGACATGGAACTGGGATTTTTTTCATGAGACAGTTTTGTTCACACACACTGTATCTGATGACAACATACTGGGAAGAAACTACTCTGGCAGTAGGTATTTGGGCAACTTTCTGCTTTTAGTTCCTTTGGTCCCTGGAGAGGCATGGGGATGAAAAATGAATATTTGGGTTTTGAGAGGTTTTTTTTGAGTCTTCTGCTGTTTCAGGTAGGTTGACTGTTTTATATTGCTGTGTAGGTTTGGTTTGTGGCACACTGGTCATGTGTAGTACTGACACAGTGATGTCTGACCTGGAAATCTCTCTGCACTGGGCACATTATACTGGATCTTATTTGATAACAACCTTAACTGTATTGCCAGCCTCTTTTCTGCTTTTGAATGCCTTTGTGTTGGCTTGAGGCTTAAATTCCGTTTTGTGTATTGAAGTATCAGGCACCTTTGCAAATACATATTTGAGTTCTACTTTGAGGGATAAAAATCTGGCTTGAAACTGTAATGAAAATTCTGAGAAGTTATTTTTTACAGTCATCCTTGAGGAAGGAATTGCCTTGCTTTGAATACCTATGTGATTCCTTCTTTTTCCTGTTTGAAATATCCTTTCACGTTGATGTGTTCCATGATATTAATATTGGTGGTGATCTGGGTGATGCTGAGTGTCTCAGAGGCATCAGCTTCATTGTGAGAGCATGACTGAATAGTCTACTATGCTCTGTAGAGGTTTCAGTCTCTTTCAAAAACAGGGCTTTAAATCCTATTCCTGTCATGTGAGGCCTTCTATGTTGAGGTATACATAACATTTACAGGCAGCATATGCGAGAAAAAAAATTGTTTCAGTTCTGTAATGAATGTGTTGACTGTGAAGATAACAGTTCTTTAAAAAAAAACTCAGAATGACAATACATCTTTCTTTTTTTGAAATATCTTAGTTTTGAAATATCTTAGTACCCTCTGAATCCCATGGGAAGGGTATGCTTTGGTGACTTGTCATGCTGGATGCTTCAGGTTGATTAGATTTGTTGTTTCAGGATGGTTATTACTTTGCTTGGTGACAGCCTCATTTAGGTTAAGATTATTTTAAAAAGTCCTCAGCACCTGGTCCATCTACATTTCTGTGACATGGTTACAGTGTCCTCCATCCTTACAAGTGTTAAATTAGAAGAACTGCTTTATTTATTTATAGATATCTGATGCTGAATTGATACAGAATGCTGTTTAGCCCATGACAGCATTCATGTAAGAGTATTATTGCTAGCATGACTACATCTGGCTCATGACAGAAGATTCAGTGTGCTTTAATGAATTAAACTGAGATTTTTTTTTGCTCTAGAGTATTTATTCTCCTGGAGTGCTGATATCTGCCACATGCTCTGCTCCTGCCTAGACAAATGTGTTTTGAGTGTGCTAAGACACAGGCAGAGCAGATTGTTTGAAAGACTAATTTGTTTTGTCAAGGTGCACAGTGAATGTATGCTTCTTTTACTTCCATTTTTGTGGCCAAGCAGGGCCAAAGCAATTAATAAATGACATTTAGTTGGCATAACAGCTAACAGTCAACATGAACATATGACAATGTGTGAGACAGCATTTGTTGGTGCCAATTTATTTAAGATTTCCAAGCTTTAGGTTTCAGACTCATAGCAAAAAAAAAAAGAAAAACCAAAACAACAAAACAATTAATAGAGTTTTCTTTAAACAATGCTCTTTTAATTCTACTGTCAAGTATGATGGGAAGCAGTAAAGAGCAGGGCCTAATATACAGGTGATCTCCTCCAAAGAAGCATATATCACTAGGATTTGGGATCACTATTGTTTTCCTCAGGTCTTGTTGAAAGGCACCTCTTCCTTACTTCATTTAAGCAGTACTTGCAAGTGGTAGGGTGATATTTACTAAAGGATATAGCAGGCAAAAAGTTAGCTTCTTGAACAAATTGTGTGCATTCAGAAGTAACTGTAGAATCTAGAGAGTAAGTCATACCTTTGAGCTGTTTCTTACATGCTATTAAAGCAGCAGGAATTAAGTTGAGCTTTTTTACATGCCTTGAAGTAGTTTGCACACAGCCAGCAGGGCAGTGTTGAGGGCTGAAGACACAGAAACTTAAAAAACCCTGTATAATTTCTTGTTGTAGGAACAGTTTGCTGCAATAATATGATCCTCAGAATATCTGACATGCCCGCTTTGAAAACACCTATGAAGTTTTCTTGGATTGTATTTTGTTGTTGTTGTTGTTGCCTCAGGCTGCTTAAGTTTTGTTACAGAGGTGTAGTTTAGTCATTACTGCACACAAGCAGACATCTCAAACTAGACGCTCTTCCTCCTCAGAGGTCTGACCTAGAAAGGATGTTCAGATCACACCAAGCACATGTGACTTTACAGTTTCCACTGCTTCTGTTAACAACTGCTGGAAGAGTAACCTGAAGATATACAAGTCCATGGGACCTAATAAGACGCATCCTAGAGTCCTAAGGATATTAGCTGATGTAGTTGCCAAGCCATTCTCCATAATATTTGAAAAGTCCTGGCAGTCAGGTGAAGTTCCTGGGGACTGGAAGAAAATATACACTACACACATTTTTTAAAAGGGTAGAATGGAGGATCCTGGGAACTACTGAGCTGTCAGCCTCTGTGCTTGGGAAGATCATGGAACAGACCATGCTAAGGCACATGGAGGACAGGGAGGTGATTCAAGACAGCCAGCATGGCTTTACTAGGAGAAAATCCTGTCTGAGCAACCTAGTGGCTTTCTATGATAAAGTGACTATGTTGATAGATAAGAGACAACATATGGATGTGATCTATCTGGACTTCTGCAACGTCTTTAACACAGTCCCCCACAATATCCTACTCACCAAGTTGGAGACATAGATTTGATTGTTGGAATGTTCAGTAGATAAGGAATTGACTGGATGGTTGCATCCAGAAAGTAGTGCTCAGTGGCTTGAAGTCCAGATGGAGAGCAGTGACAAGTGGTGTCCCTGAGGAGTCTGTACTGGGACCTGTGCTGTTTAATATTTTTATCAGTGATATAGACAGTGGGATCAAGTGCACCATTGGCAAGTTTGCAGATGACACCAAGATGAATGGTGTTGTCGATACACCAGGGGGACAGGATGTCATCCAGATGGACCTGGACAAACTGGAGAGATGGGCCCAGGTGAACTTCATGAAGTTCAATAAAAGCAAGGGCAGGGTTCTGCACCTGGGTCAGAACAATCCTCACTATCAATACATGCTAGGGGATGAGGTGATAGAAAGCAACCCTATGGAAAAGGACCTGGGAATGCTCATGGATGAGAAACTGGACATGAGCAGTTTGTACTTGCAGCCCAGAAGGCAAATCACGTCCTGGGCTGCATCAAAAGATATGTTGCCAGCAGATCCTGAGAGGTGATTCTGCCACTTTGCTCTGTTGAGACCTCACTTGGAGTACTGCGTCCAGGTCTGGAGCCTTCCATACAGGAAGGACATGGACCTGATGGAGCGGGTCCAGAAGTAGGACCACAAAAATGATCAGGGGGTCGGAGCACTTCTGCTATGAAGACAAGCTGAGAGAGTTGGGGTTGTTCAGCCTGGAGAAGAGAAGGTTCTGAGGAGACCTAATAACGACCTTCTAATACCTGAAGGAGCCCTAGAAGAAAGCTGGAGAGAGACTGTTTACAGAGGCCTGTGGTGATAGGATGAGGGGCAATGGCTTCAACCTAGAAAAGAGCAAATTTAGATTGGATATTTGGAACAAGTTCTTTACCGTGAATATAGTTGAACGCTGGAACAGATTGCCCTGGGGAGGTGGTTGTGGCCCCAGTCCTGGAGATTTTCAAGGTGAGGTTCGACTGGGCTCTGGGCAGCCTGATCTAGTTGAGGATGCCCCTGCTGACTGCAGAGGGGGTTGGAATATGTGACTTTGGAGGTCCCTTCCAACCCGGACCATTCTACGATTCTTTCTATGATTCTGTGATTCTATGATTAATGCTGCCTCCCCTATCACACAACAATAGCCTGTTGTGTAGGGCACTGTCAGCAAGAAGAGCTGGCACCTTTGCTTGCAACAATTGCTTGCGCAGCTGCTGCCTCCCAGCTGTAGCTGGACTCCCAAGCTGATACATTATGAAAACAAAGCAGCTTTGTGTTCATTCTTCACCAAGAAGAGAAAGGAGGCAACACCAAAAAGCCCAGACTCATTCTGCAAGAAAACCAAGAAGCTCCAATGTCTGTCCTTCTACAGAAGAAGCTTCCTATGGCCATAGGAAATGTGGAAAGGGACTATGGACAACAAGTTGCATGTGGTTTAGGAGCTGTCTCTCTAGAGATCCTATCCATATTGGACCTGAAACAGCATATGGAATGTTGCTTCCATTTTGTTGGGCCTGCCTGTGCTGGAAATTCTTTGTGAGATCTTCTGAGGTTCTTAAAATGTTGCATTTGCTTTCTTCTTTATAACAGCCATGTCATGAGGACACAGCTTCCAAAAGATACTGACTTTCACATGTGTGATACTTTTGATGTGATGCGCAAATTGCTATGGTTAAGGGCAGGTAGTCACCCTTACTTAACTGCATATCTGTTACTCTTGGCATTTATTACCTTAATTGTTAAACATCAGCTGTCTTATTTTAATGACCTTTTAAAAAAAGAGTACAATAGCTCATTATTTCAGTTTTCCAAAGAGGCCCATTTTAGAGGCTCTTGCTTAGCAGATCTTCTAATTCATGTTCAATGGAACTTATTTCCATGACTATTAGGATCATTTGCAGAGTGTTTCATGTAACACAGTGCAGGTTTGCAGTGAACCCTTCCCGAAAGCTTGTTTTTCTGTTGGTGATGGTCTTGTATCACAGCAGCCCTGGGACCATCTGTGGATCAACTTGCATCTGTGTGAACAGAAGCACTGTATAAAACTGAAAAGGTTAAATGAAAGGATCTGCTGCCAAGAGAAATCTCTAATTTATTAAGAGCAGCTTTCTTCTTTTTAATGTGTTAACTCAGAATCACATAATTTCAGGAGCTCAGGACATGCACACATACATCACACATAGGAAAGCCATTTCAGATACTTGAGGAGGATATAATACGAGTTACTCTGAAATGTCACAATCTCATATTTAATTCTCCAAATATCCTAAGTGTGGCTATTTTCAAGGCAGGACAAGGTATATACATAGACAAGCATTCAGGGCTTCTGATGATAGTGGTTGGATTTTTTTTTCTTGTTGGTTGGTGTTGTTGTAGTGAAATGCATGATAAATCACCTCTCTGCTTCTATTTTGCTGCTTTCCCATTCTGTACATTATATTCAAATTACCTCTGTGGAAGAAGACTATTTTGATGTACCTCGGACCAATGCTGAGTCAAGGGGTAGTGTAGGGAATTAAGTTTGTCTTCCTCTAATTGCCTCAGCATTGTTTGCCTTCACAAAGTGTTTCACACCACTGTCCCAGAGAGATCTCTGCTTATCTACAAGACTGCAAGTTCTGTGCTGATGCTGGGGCTCACTGTGACAAGTTTTTGTGGGCTTTCGGCCTTCTCATGGACAGGACTCCAGCTAAAATAGCACATCCTCATATTTGCCTTCACACCACTGTCTCAGAGGGATCCCTGCTTATCTACAAGACCACAGACTCTGCGTTCATAACCAGTGGATGCTGGGGCTCACTATGACAAATTTTTGTGGGCCTTCTCATGAACAAGATTTTCAAAAGATGGCTGACATGGCAGTTTCTCAAGGTATTTTCACACCATTACCAGAAGCTCTTTGACAACAACAGCTGATAACCAGACAAGACCACAAGTTCTGCTCAAGAGTGTTACCATGACACCAGAGCTGGTACATGTAACTAACTGTGGGACCAGTGCTGACACCAGTCAAACATGCTATGGCAACTGAATGGGCCAGTGTGACTACATATGGGACTGGAAATGGTATAAAACCTCAGAGACAACAGGGAGAGTTTGAAGCTTCCCCATCAATCAAGACCTTCAGGATCGGCAAGACATCTAGATTCACAGTGGTAATTATCTTTGCTTTGCTACCCCTTGCTTTTTTTCTTCCCCTTTTTCTATATTTCTCACTTTTCCTCCTACGTATGTAAGCAAAATAAATTCAAGTGTTTTCCCCAAAACACTTGGTTTCATTTGGAGAATCCATAAAAGAGTCATCCCTTCTGCAAAAGCAGACTGAGACAGCTTGCTTCTCAGGATAGCAAAGAGGGCATTCAGTTCTATTGTTACTGGAATAAGCCGCCCTCTAGAATCTTATGCTTTAACTCTCCCCAGGCAGCTGGGGTGCATGTGACAGAAAGGTTCTACCTATTTAATAGTGATATGTGAGGATTCATAATTTCTGCAGCCTTCATTCTTTGGTTTGAGGCATACACTGCATACTTCAGCTTCACCTGGAGGCAAGGCACTCTGCATTTAAATGATAAGCAAAGCCAGTATGTCAAGACAGCACAGCAATAAGGAGATGATTAGCATCATTAAAGGGATTTACAAACTCAGACAGAACTTTCTGCAATTACTTACTGAAACAAATTCATTCCAGTTTTTATTAAATCTCTCAGACTGCCTCAATCAATTCTCTGAGAGGGTATGAATAAGCAGGGATTGCCTTGATCACTCATGTGGTAAAAAGGTAACCTTGATAAGGTTGCCCTGGAACCAGTTCTCTCGGTATACTTTTATCTTAAGGAAGACAGCATTACCATAACTTCACCAGTTCCTCTTATCCTAAGGCAAGCATGCCAGTGTAACTTCTGGACACCTGTCAGGTTATGCTGTTAGCATAGGGACTGAACGCAAGTCACAGATTTATCGGTGCAAATGACATATGGTGTTACCTTGGCCAACAAAGACTTTTTCCTATGCTTGCTTTGTCTTTTGCTGTGTTTTTTCAGAGCCTCCTGCTTGTGGTAATAACCCTCACCAATGCCAGTTTTTCATTAAACTCTTTCCCATAGTCTAATCTGTTGCCCAGAGCAATAGCCTGAGGAAGCCTGGGGACTGAAAAGAGATCTAAAATTAAATCCCTGCAGAGAAATTGCCTTTGTTCTCTCCCAGAGAAATGAAATATGAGTATATCCTTGGCGGAAACAAAAGCACCTGTACCACAGAGAAACGACATTGCTGTCGTTCCTTGCCCAGGAGGGCACAAGAGGGTGGAATGCTGCTGCGGACAACAAGAGACCCTGTTATGAAAAGCAAACCGACTGTGCCTTACTCTTTGCTTTCTTGATAAGCACTGTATGGAGCTTGAGAGCCATTAGCCTTATCCTCAGGACATCAAGCAGAAAGCACCACTGCCATTTTGAAGCATAGATTTATTTAGGTTTCTCCTTTCTTTACATTTCTAATTTGTCTCCCAAGTTCTTCTGTAGGGATTTCTTTATTACAGTGATGTATGTACCCAAGCTGGTGGACTGCATGGCAAATAGCTGTGCTTTGTGAACCATTAATTTTCCACATTTCTGCTAGAAAAAACATTTTTCAGCAGCTTGGCAGGGGAAGGAAAAGGCCAGCAGAAGGGTGAGGCCAGACCATTTTTTTCCCTCTGCCTTGAGAAGTACCTTTGAGAAGACCTTTATTTTCTGACAGGAAATGCCTGAGAAACCAAACAAAGCATTCCCCACCCTCTACCCCCCCACCCTCTACACTCCCCTCCCCCTCCTCTGGGAGCTCTGTCCCTGTGATTGAAAAGCACCAGTGTATGACAAGGGCACAGCCATTAGACTTGCCCGTCGCATTTTCAGCACCTGTATGCAGGGAGATCCTGATTTGGGATGCACAACTCTGTTCACTGTCATTATGGTCTGACTGGAGCAGCAATGCTGAAAAATTTACAACTTTGATACGTCTCCAGAAGTCGTGTGGGTCTCTGCAGAGACATTGCTAGGATCCAGTGATGCTCATCTGTTCAGTACCTAAACTGTGGGACTTGATCCTACTTGGTAACGTAGTGAGTTACTTGATGTTGTTTATTCAATGTCCAGAAGAACACAACATGGCCTTTTGCCCTTCTGGTTGTTTCAGAAGAATTATGAATGTATTGCTGGTATTCAGGAAGCAGTGAATTTTACATGCAAACAAAATAGCTTTGTGTCCCCTGTACCCTGTACAGTTTCACACCCAAGCTTCCACATAATGTCTGACGATTGAAATTTTGTAAGATAACCATGTGTCTCTGTGAATCTAAAGTGACTGCACAGCTGTGAGTATCAGTTAGGTTTTCTGCAAAGACACCAATGTGGTTGCCTTTTTAATTGCACAAGTTGCTTTCCCGAAACCTCACTTCATGGTACGAATGTGGCTGCCATGCAGTAGAGATACTGTCAGGTGATTTGAAATTGAAAAATCCCCTTTTTTTTTTTTTTTTTTTCTTTCTTCCTCATTTGGCTTTGTTGTTTAACTTCTGGAATTCTTTTGCTACTTCTGACTTCAGGTTAGGTCTCTGCTGCCTTTATTTATTGTTATGCATTAGAAAATAAGGAGAGCCTTAATTGATCTGTGCAAGGACAAGCTGCAGTGCAAATTAAAAGTTGTGACATTTTGCACAATGTTTAGAGAACTTGTTGAGGAACTGTATGACCTTCACATTAGCCTTTGTTTAGAACCGTATCATAATTCCATTACTCCAGGCTGCTACTTTGTGAGACTGGAACCTATTCTGGAGATTTTTTTTTTTTTTAAACGAAATGCTAAAGGCCTTTCATGTACAGAGATCACTGATACAGAGCCTGCCTTCCAGCCTTTTTTTCTTTTGTAGGCACATTCCACCTTGTAGCCTTCTGTGACATGGTAAATGTGATCAGAAAATGTCTTGAGTCAGAACAGGTCTTTGCTGCCTGTTGCTGCTTCTCCTTGTCTTGAAAGCTAACATGTATAAACCTTTGAGGGAGAGCAATCATGAAGATTGTTTCTTTCTGATATTGGCCCTTACAGCAGGCCTGCAGAGGTATGCTGACAGTTGAGCTACTGAATGTAGCAATTGAAAAATACATTGCTGACAAGTAGACGTATTTTTACATTCACTTAAGCTTGGACATTGCATAATATGAAGTAATATGAAAATTCATTGTGCCAGGCTTTGTTGTAACATCACCTTTCTCAAACTGGCCATTGATTATTAAAAAAAAAAAATCCCCATAAATTCCCACTCTTGTCCTGGGGACAGGGAAACATGCTGCAACAGGACAATTTAAAAAAAATGTGTTTGGAAACTAAAAGTAATTTAGCAGATCTTGAAGGTTTTAGGTTGGAGCTGATGAGAAAGGAGGTAGTAATTTCCATCTGTGGAGGAAAGCAGAAGACCTGTTGAAAACTAAGCTACCTGTTAGATAACTTTCATGAATTTATCAGTTTTCTACCTTTTTATGCTCGTTACCCACAATGCTGCTGGTACAAAGTAATTCTGTTTAGGTGTAAGTTTGCTCCTACTGGGAATTTTTGGCACCATCAAATTTGAGGACAAGAGCTTTACCAGTTATGCATAAATCTAGAACAGCAGGCACAAAATTGGAAGGAGAGATTGAAATGAGATAGCAAAGTGTGTATAGATATTTTTGTGCCACCTGAAAGTACCTGAATAATTGAGCATGCTACACTGCTCAGTTTGTAGTGGGCATGACATGTTGACAATTCTTATATGCAATGCTGCTACAACAAGGGTTGATTCGTTTTCTGATGGTACTATCTTACAATTCCTTTTTCACAGTGTTCAACTATGTCTTTTTATTGTTTTAAAGAGGAGACTTCTTGAAGTATTTTTGAGAGCTGAAACAAGCAGTAAAAGCTTGCGCTCTTCTTCCATCTGTGTAATTAGAGTCAGATCTCTAATGACCAGTACCATGAGATTTAGTAATTTTTGTTTGGGTTCTGACCTCATGCTTTTGTGACCTTCCATAGCCCAGAAATGACACAGATACATAAATTGAAGGATGTGCTGAGAATTTATTCAGACTTTTGTCACTGAATACTCTTGTGATGGCAAAGCAGCCTGCAAATTCCTGATGTAAGCTGTTGTCCCTTTGAACTATGACAGTACTAGCAGGATGGTCTACAGTCTCACTGGGGCTTGGAGCTACTGTGCACATTGTCTAGGTCATTTGGGCAACTGGGACTTGTTTTTGATCAACTGAATTTTCAAAGATCTCAGTGCTGCACTAAAATGTTAGAATGATTTGTTTTGGTAAATATGAATAGTCATGAGTTCAGAGTAGCCTGGCATGACATCTGTGAAGTCAGGAAGCCTGTATGGAGTTCTGAGAAAAAATATTGCTGAGACTGAGGGATATTAAGTTTGTGGAGTACATCACTTGTTTTACACTGTGTTACCAGGCACTTTCTCTATAGGAGGGTAGGGTTCTGCCTCTGGAGGACACTGTTACTAACTTGCACATGTTCTCCAGCCATTGCTTCTGAGGAAATGTTTCTAATAGGATTCTGACCACTTGACACTACAAACTAATCTTTTGGACACCATCCGGACTGCAACTTATGGGGCTTAAGACTTTACTGTGTGGTTACTGTTAAGGAGTCATCAGAACTGTACTGTGACCTGTGACTGGCAAGTGAAATTAATCTGACTTCAGCTGTGGAAGACAAGAAATGTTTCCACAAATGTATTAGCAATAAAAGGAGGACTAAGGGGAATCTTTGTCCTTTATTTAATGCAGAGCGGAACACAGAAGTACAGGATGAGGTAAAGGCTTAGATATTCTATACCATCTTTGCCTCAGTCTTCAGTAGGGAGACCAGTTGTTTGCTATGTTCCAAGCCCCTTGAGCTGGAAGATAAGGATGGGGAGCAGAATGAAACCTCCATAATCAAGGAAGAGATGGTTAGCAAGCTGCTTCCTCACTTAGACATATACAGTTCTATGGGCCCAGATGGCACACACCCAAAGGGTGATCTGGCAAAAGTGCTCATGAAGCCACTTCCTGTCATTTATCAGCAGTCCTGGCTAACTGGGGAGGTCCCAGTTGAGTGGAAATTGGTGAATGTGATGTCCTTCTACAAGAAAGGCTGGAAAAAATGATCCCAGAAACTACAGACATATCAGTCTGACCTTGGTGCCAGGGAAGGTCATAGAGCAGATCATCTTGAATGCCATTACACAGTGTGTGCAGGGCAATGAGATGATCAGGCCTGCTTGATGAACCTGATCTCCTATGACAAGGTGAACTGCTTAGTGGATGAGGGAAAAGCTGTGGATGTCATTAGTTAGTGTTTAGTAAAATATTTGACCTGCTTCTCTCAGCAGTTCTCCTGGAAAATTTGGCTGCTTATGGCTTGGATGGGTGGATGCTTTGTTGGGTAAAAGAACTGGCTGGATGGCTGAGCCCAGAGAGTTGTGGTGAATGGAGTTAAATTCCATTGGTGGCAAGACATTAAGTGGTGTTCCCCAGGGCTCAATGTTGGGACCTACTCTCTTTAATATCTTTATTGGTGATCTGGGTGAGGGGACTGAGTAAGTTTGCAGAAGACATCAAATTGAGAATGTTAATCTGCTTGAGGGTTGGAAGGCTCCACAGAGGGACCTGGACAGGCTCGAACAATGAGCGGAGGACAGTGGTATGAGGTTAATTGCTGGATCCTGCACTTGGGTCAGAACAAGTCCATGCAGTGTCACAGGCTTGGGACAGAGTGATTGGAAAGCTGCCCAGGAGAAAAAGCCCTGGTGGTGCTGGTTGACAGCCTGCTGAACATAAGCCAGCAGTGTGACCAGATGGCAAAAAAGTCAACAGTGTCCTGGTCTGTATCAGGAATATTGTGGACAGCAGGAGTTGGGAAGTGATTGTCCCTCTGTACTCAGCACTCATAAGGCTGTATGTAAAATATTACGTTCAGTTTTGGGCTCCCCACTACTAGAAAGACATTGAGGTGCTCAAGTGTGTCCAACAAAGGGCAATGAAGCTGGTGAAGGGCCTGGAGAACAGGTCTTACTAGGAGTGGCTGAGGTAACTGGGGTTGTGGAAAGTGGAAGCTGAAGGGAGACTCATTGCTCTCTACAACTATGTTAAGGAGATTGTAGCAAGGTGGTTGTTGGTCTCTTCTCTCTAGTAGCAAGTAGCAGCAAGTGATAGAATGAGAGGTAATATGGCTGCAAGTTGCACCAGGGGAACTTTAGATCAGATATTAGAAGAAAATTCTTCACTGAAAACGTTTTCAAACACTGGCATGGGTTAAATCACCATCCCTAAAGGTGTTAAAAAGATGCATAGATGTGATGCTAAGGGACATTGTTTAGCAGCAGACTTGGCAGAGCTAGATAATGGCTGGACTTAATGATCTTAAAGGTCTTTTCCAACCAAAATGATTCTATGATTTTATGATAATATGGGATGGGTAGAAGGCCAAGAGGGAAAACTTAGGCAATATCTTTATATTAATGATTCTTGCTTCCAGATGGTAGCTTCTAACAGCCTCATTAATTGCTTTACTATTAATATAAATCCTGTTCAATTCCTGTACATATTCCAGCAGGCATAATGCTAGTAATCTCCCATATTATTCATCTAACCAACTGCAAAGCAGTCTAACAAAACTTGGTGGTACTGCAAATACACAGGTTTATAGGAGATTTAATAAAACTTGTGACAAGTGACTTTTCTGTTTCTTCCTTAGAAAAAATGGCAATGGAAGAAGTTCCATATTGTTAGAACTTCTCGTCTTGGTATTTAATGTGACGTGTCTGGGCACAGTGTGCTAAAGGCAGCAGTTAAAGTTGCTTGTTGTCTATAAATGGTACCAAAATTTTGATTCCTGCTTATTAGGATTTCTATGAAGCTACATACATGAAAAGAAGTCCTAGTGGCAGATTTTGGTATTAAGTGTATACTGCATTTTTCTGTGAAAATGGGCAATAAGGTAAGAATCAAGTAAAATATCTTGTAAAAAAAGATGAGAAATTCCAAAGTGAGGTGCTCTGATACTTTTAGAATAAAATAAGTAGCTTTAGAATTTAAGTAAAGCTTCTCTTCATGGCAATTGCTTCTTTCTATTTTAAATCATCAGTCCTGTTGCATTCAGTGAAGAAATCTGCAGAAGTGTTGTTTGTGAAACTGTGGATTGAAGGCCAGATGCTATTGCTTACCTCATTGTAACCCGTGAAGTCAAAAGCTTCCTTTCTAGTAAAACATAAAACCAGCTATGACAACAGCACATGCTACTGAGAGCAGTTGTTACCTCAGGAGTTTCTGTTCTCATCTCCTGCCAGTCTTTATCTTTTCCATTTAAATGTTGTCTGCTACTTAATGTTCTCATTTGCAAATTACAGAGAACAAGTATCTGTCCATGGAGAAATTACTTAGCAGTAGACCTGGTTAGAAGTTTTTTAAGATAGAAATTGGAGGGTGGTGGTGGTGTATTCTTTTGTTTAGGACTCCTGTAGTCCTAGAGAATGTGAGAGCAGTCCCTACAACAAAAAAAATCCCGGTGACTATGGCAGTCTCCTGGGAAATGAGCAACCCAGGGTAGTCCTTGCGTCCTAAAACTAGGATGTTAATCCGAATCTATTAAAGAGGAGCATGTTGCACTAGTCATAATGGTTTGGGTAAGTTACTGATTGTTGATCAGCCTCCTTGTCAGGAGAATTGGGAGTTGCAGAGTTCTAGTGAAAAAGGTGCCTACTGGATAAAGAGATTAGTGTAATAAACTATGGCCATCTTAGAATTTATTTACAGGATACTCCAAACAGTGTAATACTTACCTGAAGTTTTTTGAATGCTTCCTTGTTTGGAGTCAGCTTCCTTGGGTTTTTTTGGGGTTTTTTTTTAAGTCCTTATTTTGTTTTTACCATAGGTTGTGTAGCACACACTTTGGTGGGAGGCAGACTAGGCTGTTATGCAACTATTTCCACAACCAACATTTTCTGCTTCTATGTATATATCGCTTCTGTCCTTCCCAGCACACTGCTTTGTCTACAACAGTACCTCTTTCTGGAAAAGGGTTTCTCTTGTAAGCAACAGGGTCTTTATGCCGAGATTTGTTTGTTACTTCTGAAACCCATTTCTTGGGACATGTGAGGACCTGGGCTATCATGTGTTACAGTTCTTTTTCCTTTTGTATGTAAAGTTTGCCAAGCTGTACTGCAGTTCAGATCTGGTGGGAGGTTGGAAACCTTGCTTTATATTGAGTAACAATAGCAAATAAACTTCTGAGCCATATAACATACTACTGGTATCTGCTAACTCTGGCTGTGCTGGCATTTATGGCTGTATCTAGAGCCACTTGGGGGATCGAGGAAAAAACCTACGGATGAGGCATTGAGACTGAAAATATGGGTGGGAGAAGGAAAAACAGGCCAACAAGTCTCATTATTCTGTAATAATGAGAGAAAATAATAAACATGAGAGAAAAAATGTCTCTTCCTTTCAAATCACTCTATGCAAATATCCAAGTATGAAAAGTTTCTACATTCAATCTTTCTTGCCTGTATCAAAAGTTTTGTAGGACAGAAATTTTTCTAAACAAGACTAATTACTTGTTTACATAAGAACTGTATCACTGCAGAGTTACAGAATCAGCTATTTTCAGGTGCCTTGTACAAGAAATAAACCTGAAGACCTGTAAGCCATATGAGTGTCTACGAGTGCCAGCAACTAATGTGAGTTACTCACGTATCTTACTGCACCTTGCAATTACAGAATCCAAGAATGGTTTGGAAGGGACCTTTAAAGATCACTTAGACCTTGCCATGGGCAGGGACATAGTTCACTAGATCAGGTTTCTCAAAGCCCTGTCCAATCTGGCCTTGAATAATCCTTGGCATCCATAGGTTCTCTGGGCAACCTGTTCCAGTGTCTTGCCACTGGGATCACAAACAATTTATTTTCTTTGTTTTCCAGGACATGATGAGCTTTTGGGGCACATTGCCAACCAATGCCCAATTTTTTATCCACCAGTATCCCCTAAGTCCTCTGCAGCAGGGCTATTTTCAATCTATTAATCTTCCAGTGCGCTTGGGGATTGCCCCTACCAAGGTATGGTGCTTTGCACTTGACCTTGTTACACATCAAGTGGTTTTGTATGAGCCCACTCCTCACGCCTGCCCATGTCCTTCTATGTAAGGCCTCCCTTTCTTCTTGCAGATCACCTGCACCTCTCATCTCGGTGCTATCTATGGACTTGCTGAGGGTGCACTAAATCCCACTGCCTATGTCACTGATAAGGAGCCCAGTGCAGGCCCTTGAGTGATACTGCTAGGTGATTTTGCTTTGGCAGGGGGGTTGGAGGCAATCATAGAATCACAGAATGGTTTAGGTTGGAAGGGACCTCAAAGACCATCTAGTTCTATCCTCCAGCCATAGGCAGGGACACTCCCCACTAGATCAGGTCGCTCAAGACCTCATCCAACCTATCCTTGAATGCGTCCAGGGAGGGAGCATCCACAACCTCCCTGGGCAACCTGTTCCAGTGTTTTACCACTCTCGCTGTAAAGAACTTCTTCCCACCACCTAGTTTAAATCTCCCCTCTGCCAGTTTAAACCCAGTACACCTCATCCTGTCATTACAAGACCTTGTAAATAGTCCCTCCCCAGCCCTCCTGTAGGCCCCCTTCAGATTCTGGAATGATCTCTGGAGGTCCCTTTCAACCCCTAACATTCTGCAATTCTGTGATTACTGGTTTTCACATTGACATGGACTTGGACTAATTTTTTGGACATGACCATTCCTTCTCTTTCAAGCTCTCATCTTTCCAGTGTATAGGAAACCATGTTGCAGAAGTCTATATCAACAACCTTAGAAAAGTTCAGGAAGACAGCTGTAGTTTCTCCCCTTTCACTGATGCAGTCACTCCACTGTAGGCCACTGGATTACTCAGGCTTCAGGTTTTCCAATTTTATTACTGTACATAAAATCTTTTGTCTTCAGAGTTTCTACTTTGCCTTCTGCCTACAATCCCAAGAAGAAGTGGGGAGCTCAAAATGCAGAGTGAGGCTTTATGGCCTTGATTTTGTGAGAGTTCAGACATTTATTTTAGAATTTTAACAGATACTGGTAAGCTTCTTGGTTTGGTTTTTTTTTTTTTTTCTTCTCTTTAACTTTTTTTCCCTAGTATTATGTACCTAGTCTGTTGTTTTCTCTGGTCTGAATAATAAGACAGTGTTCCAAATAGAAACTGGTGTCCTTTGTTTGGGGACAAATTATAACTGCAGAGATAGATGGAGTTCCCTCCTAGGTTCAAGTGTTCACAGGTAAACTGTATCCTGGAGAATGTCATACTTTTGTCTGACACCAAGACTTGCTGCCAAGGTTCAAATTTGGAGCATGACAATTTTAGGAGTATGAATAGCTTGCACCTAAACAACAAAAGAATCCAGAAGTTCCTTGTCTGTACAGCTAAGTGACACAATGTGATTGATGTCCAAGTGCCAAACCTGTCCTTTTCTTCTTTTCTTCACAGGGCCGGACAATATTTGAGGCAGTTACATAGGCACCTTGCCCCATGGTGCTGCACGTGGGCACTAACTGAAAGAGTTATGGTTGTTGTGAGCCAACATGAAGAACGACCATGCTAACTAAATATTTATGCCATAGTAGGTACTGTTCAAGCTTGTACCATGCCTCTGTTTTATTTACAACTATAGCCAGCAAGGCTGCTTTATAGCCAGAGAGCCTGTTCAAGGCGAACATGCAGGATGGATACAGCCTGAGCAACATAGAGACTGATGTGCCTAAACTAGCAGGATTTAAGCTTAATGTGTCTCAAATCTAAACTGCCCTATAAAAGATCTGTGTTCCAATAGCTGTGAAGTTCACTAGATGTCCACAGTCCCTCAGTGCCAGTGCTGCTAAGACTTCAGAGCGTCTTACTTGGAGGCAACAGGCAGTCTGTCTGTGTGGCTGGGTATGCCTTTGGCATGTGCAGACTGTGAGCTAGGGTCTAGTATCTGTGATTTAATGCCCCCAGAACCCAACACTGATGGAGACAGACCAGAAAGAATAAGAAAAGCATACATAAGTACGGAAACAAGACTTTTTTATTTCAGTGCAGTACAAAGAAATAAGAGTAACTTTGCTTTAAATGAAAGTACTGAAACTAAAAAATTAAGCAGATGAAATATATTCGTGTAGTAGTAGGAATCCTTGGATATCAAAGCAGTGAAAAATGAAAGCTGCAGCATTAGAACAGATATTTACATAGTTTTAAACTAATGCATTGTTTCCTTGATTTAGTGTTATATCATTGGTAACTTAGCTTTCAGCAGTATGTTGTTACTACTGACAATGCTATCTTAGCCATCTGTTCCAGCCAGTGATTTCCTTACATATAAAAAGCACTGGTACAGCAGCAGCACGCCTTTACCAAACCACCTCTCCAAAACCTCAGCAAAACCAAAGTCAGCCTCTTCTTTTCCTTCTCTTCCAAAGGAATGAATCCGCTCAATTCTGTTAATCTCACTGAACTTTGGTTACGTATATGTAACACTGCAAACAGTGGGCCCAGTTCACAATCAAATAACGCAAACTGATTGGATTAAGGTAATGAGAAAGTATTGTTTGAAGAAAAAAAAAAGAAAGAAATGAAAGATTGCTACATTGTCATCCTGCAGCACCAAACACAACAGCTCTGCATTTTTAGACTTTTACAACCAGAGCACTATTTTTCAGCTTGAATCAAGACAAGTAATCTGTTTTCCTAGTAAATGTAGGTAAGTTACCTTTTCAAAGGTATCAAAACATACTGCCATAGTAGTTGCAGCAGTCAATAGCCCCATTTAGAGACTCAGTGACTAAATTTTTTTAATAAGTAAACATTAATTACACAGGTATTGCTGTGAACCAAGCCCATTGTCTAAAGGAAGCACATTTCCTGCCCAATTAAGTCTTTGCATAAGAACATATTTTTATAATGGATTTCAGTTGCTGCTGTATAAGTTATTAAAATCATGTCTTCCTGCTTCAAGTTTGTACCAACACAAAAAAAAGAGATAAACATGCAGTATTATGTAGAGTCATTTAGAAAATAATGTGTAAAAAACCCATTCAATATCTTATATTAAAGCATTTACACTGCATAGGCATTCATATAAGGATATAGTGTAATAAAACTCATCAAATATACAAGCATGCAGCAGTTGCCTTATATTCACAGTTCTAGAAATGACCGCATATTGATTTCCTCAAATATAAACTGGATTATCCAAAATAGATTTTGCAGCCACTTCCGTTGGCAGTGGCAAACTATGTTGTGTGCATTGCAGATACTGACCTATATAACAGGCCTAAGCTATGCTGCTGTATTGTACACATCTGTGATAAATACTGTGTTTTGAAATACGAAGGATAATGAGAATTATCCATACTTCTCATAGTAGAACTTGGAGACTACGCAGTGCTTGGACAAAATATATAAGCATATTTATTTGTATTCTCCTTAGAGAGTAACACTGCAACCTTGCCACATATCTAGCTACTGCATAAGCCAGCCATGCAGTTTTCAAAATAAGTTTAGACGGATTTTTCTATTTAATATTGTATTCCTTCAGAAGAGGTATAGTAGTAAACTTACACAATAGATATTTTGTTCTGCGAACTTTACGAAAGACTCTTGCTACTTTTAGACTGTGTAGGGAAGTAGAATGCAATGCCAAAGTCACATTCAGAGATTTCAAATGTGTTTGCAGTCAGGTCTTCTTTCTTCGTTTACTCTTTTGAAAGTGGTGATGTTGTATATGATGGCAAACTTGGACCCTCTGAACTGTCACAAGATGACAGTAGACAGATTAGAGCCCCCTCTGTGGACAAATGCCACGTGGAGGGTAAAGTTGAGGTCATGTGGCTTGAAGTTTTCTGTGGTTTTTGACTTCCTTGTTATTGCCTAGCTGAGCAGCTTAACCTGGTGTGTGACCCCAGGACAACAATGAACAAAGTACCTGGAGGCAAGTCTTGTGTTAGTTGTATAAGATTTGAAAAAAACTGGCTGCAGATCCTGATACATGTTTCAAGGCAAAACTGTACTGAGGAGTGTCACTTAAAAACCCTTTCCTCAATTCTCCAGTAGTGCCTCCACTCTGTTTTTGCCCTGACTCCTCTTGTCTTCATACACAGTAATGTGTATCTTTAAACAATATATGCATGTACTTCCTTCTTCTGAGCATTTCAGCTAAAGCTAGTGGAAGCAACATTGCAGGATGTTATAGCACCAACGATGAAAATTGCAGGGATTTATCCCAGTGTACAAAGCAGCAAGGGATTCAGAAGCAGCATGTGGGAAATAGCTTGAAAAGGAAAAAGACAAGAGGCAGGGGGTACATAACAGAAACATTTGCCAGTGGAAAAAAGGGAGTGAAGAAAGAGACTAGGCAGTGGTTGCTGTTCTCTCTGTATGACAAAATGTTGCCCTTTGTTTTTTAAAAAAGTGAGCTTTGGCACTATGTGGAAATGAAAAGGCCAGTAGATGGCTTTGGTATGTGCTATGAGAAACTGTTACACTAACATACTTCTGTGTTGTGACCAGGAGCTCTTTTCATTATTCTGAGTCTTTTCATGTGTGCATTTTCCTATTTTCTAGTAAAGGCTATGTGGCCCTTCCCAGAAAGAGCTGTATTATTTTCTGTCAGTTTCATTTAAGAGTGGGACAGCGGTGGGACAAGTCACTGTACTCAGGCACAAGCTCTTCTGGCACAGATACTAATTTTTCCTTCCAGTCTGTGTCATTTTGTGTATGTGTGAGGAGTTTCAGCTCTGTGTTTGGAATGTGATGTAAGGACATTTTGAATCTGAAATGAATATGGGGGCATCCGAGTGCTTTTATTGTTTACACTGGCACTTGGAAAATGGGCTTGCAGTTTTTTAGTTGGCTTGCTTTGCTGCCACAGATACTGCTTCTCTGCCTTTCTCCAGATTTGTTCACTAAATTTCTGTTCTGACATCTGAAGACTCAAAAGTGACTATTTTTTTGATGATTACTTGGCAGGAGGGGCTGCATAAATATACACAGAACCCCATTCTGTTTTCCTACCTTTTAAGCTGTATACATCCATAGATGGACATTAAACTTTCAATGCTGAAACCTTTGTACAACACATCAAAGCTAGCAATTCACATCTCTGTTGTATTAAGAGGAGCAGTTTAGATGTGGGGACTGCCCACAAATGTAGCAGCATTTTGGTTTATAAACTCCATTAGTCTGAGTTACTGAACTAGCCTCTCATTCTTTTTGCAATTACATATATATTTTAGTAGGAATGCATTCTGGTTTTGGTCCTGATTTCTTTATTTTAATATTTGTGGTAGGTTCTTTGGGTTCCTCACTGAATCTGTCATTCATTTTCCTTTGCATATGGAAAATTCTTCTAATCTAGTTTGGAAATGTCTTTGAAGAATCTGGAGATTGTTAAAAGCAGATGTCACAGCTGTCTTGAGTACAGTGAGAAGAAAGAAAAGATCTCTCTTGAGAAGTCTGCCAGTTTGCTACAAAGAATGTGGTACTAAGTTGTGAGCCCTGAGTTCTCACAGGTATGCACCACCTTTTGACAATAGAAGCTGAATGCCTAAGACCTTTGCATTTTAAAAATACCTTATCAGCTGTATTTCTAGTAGCAACCCAGGCTATTCCTTTAAAAGAGAAGAGAGTGCATTTCTCATTTTTACTTGACTCTTCAACCACTCTTACAAAGTAAGGAAATGAATTAAATTCCTAAATGGGTGTCAGATCACTCATATTTTCATGCTAGTTAGTCACAAATTTCAGTCTTTACAAATCTGCTTTTGTGGTAAAGAATGGTTTACACTAGAGCAAGGCCAGCAGAAGAGGCATTTATATCATCCGAAAAAAACCTTATATCTCATTTAAATTTTGCCAAATGTTCTCCTCTTTGCTATTTCTTCTTCTAGAATTTGTATATATGTTTCTTCAAATGAAAAATTATGTGAGGCACCAGGCATTATGTGTTTGACCTCCTTTATTGTGCTATCTCTCATACCATAATAGGCAAGGGATATCTCAAAAGGCAGAAGTATATTGAGCAGCCAGCAATTTTCGGAAGCAACTAGAAGTATTTAGTTTTCTTTGCTTCTCACGCAATGACAAGTGAAAACCTGGACTGGGTTGCTGAAGAAACAGGAGGCAGTGAGAGAACAAGTGAGATTAGGAGAACAGCCCTCTGACCTTTCAAAAGAAACAGCTTCTCCAGAAGTATCCTGCTTGTCTGTCAAGTTTCAGGAAAAGTATTGAATGCAGGTACAGTGTCAATTGAAGAAACACAAATAAGGAATAATGTGGAGTAACTGAATACTGAAGAAATCCATTTGAAAACATTTGTTAGCAAACCACACGTTTTCAAATGGATTACTCCACAAAATGATATTCCACACCATGTATAATGGTGCATGTCTTTACATTTTAAAATAAAGATTCCTCCCCACCATTCAAATCCCCATTACATCACTCAAAGTTATATTTGAAAGCAATTCCAGCTTCTAAGAAATTTTTGAACTTCATATAGTTAGCAGTTTTTTGAGGATTTTTTTTTTCAATGTGAATAATTTGTCTAATTTGATTGTCTGATGCTTGTACCTAGTTTTTCTAAGTTTATTAGGAGTTCAGAATGGTATGTGTCAGATTGGACTATATTTGTATATTGAGATATCATATGTAAATGCTGTATATGACAAAATTTGCAGGCATGGGCTAGGCTCTAAATCCTTATACTGCACTAGAAACTTCTAATGTACAAAGAAGAACCTAATTTCAAATATGGCTTTACTTCTGAGTACCTGCTAGATAGATAATTGATGGGCTTTTATTCATGGTGATTTTTTTCTCTCTTAAGTTTGTAATTGCTAAAGGTTCCCTCCTCATTCTGAAGTTAATAATGGGAATTCATTCATACAAAGGAGAGCAACGGGGATGCACAAGAAAAGCAGGATTTTGTGTGGGAAGGAACAAAATCAGAAAGTAGCTCAGAGCTTTTGGGTCAGCATCCCTTCCATTAACTCAGTCTGATTCAAATTTTTACCTCTGTAGCAATTTTTGCTCCTTCTTTTCTACCCTTATTACATTTTATGGTGGCGCAGGAGGGACAGATACTACTCTGCGAGATGCAACACCTGCTAAGTGTTCCCACATCATTGCAATACATAACATCTGTATTATTCAAATTTCTGGCCATGCAAGGCCACAAGGAATATAAAACAGTCCTCTTGGCCATTTTATTGTATTTTGTTCTGCCCTGAAAAAGCCATCAACCTTGCTTCTGTTCATAAAGGGAAAATGATCATATTCATTTATTCATTTTGCAGGATTAAAAAGGTTTATTGAGTCTTCCTGTAAAATTGCAGTGTAGAATTTGTTGTGAACAAAACAGAGCTAAGTCATTGACTATAGCAGATAATTTACAGACAGAAGTGAATTGTGCTCTTAAAGTCTTGATTTTTAACAAGGTTTTCAGAAACAGGTTGCAGTAGCTTGATTTTTGTCCTATGTGTATTTTTAATTTAACAGAAAACCTGACAGTGTTTTAATGCAGTTGTAGCATATACGTATGGAATAGAAATATGTTTTCATGAAAATACAATTTAAGTTATGGTGTCAAACCACTCAATACAGCTGGATTCTTTATTCAGATTCTCCTTAAAATCCTGATGTCAAGATAACTGAAACACACTATTCTAACAGACTTTTTCTTTTAAGCCTAGGCAGAACTAATCCAAATAGGAGATGCAATAGAACACTCCACTATATTTGAAGACTGGGATTTATCTACTGACCAGCATCCACAGAGTGTAAAGCATGTGAGTTCTTTTTCTTGTCTAAACTATTTTGAATGAGATCTCTTTTACATGCTAGTTTGGCAAGCTTCTAAGGCATTTGTGCGAAGTGATAATGCAAGAGCAACCTGATTCAGCATTGAAAAATTCACAAACAACATCCAGTAGTAATTCAAGTGAAAAACTACAGCTAAGAAAAACAATCAGCCCACAGTATCAGTTGAGCTACTATACTCTGCAGTGTTAAAAGTGAAATAGGTTTACTGGTGCCTTCAACTCAGAGGTATCATTGTGAAGTTTAAATATACCAAGGATTCAGTCTGGGTTTTTTACAGAGATTGAACTGGATTAACAGTGATTAAAAAAACATGGATATACATATGTAGGGAAAAGACAGCAGTGGAAAAAAAATGAAGTGCCAGAAATTACCATCTGGAAACATACTATACACGTAGTCAGTATTTCTGTATTAAAATGAAGAGTTAATTTTGAAGTCCAAAACAGTTTTAAGATGACTTGGCACTCTCTAAGGCCATTCTCAGGAATCAAGTGCATGACATTTAAGATGGGGATATTATAAAGGACTTCAGTTTGAAGAACAAATAGCCAGCTGATCTCTTTACCATCTTGATGAGAAAGTCTCTGATATTTTCAATACAGACACGCTAAAGTCACAAAAAAACACTTGTAAATTCTTTGTCTGGGCTTCTTAGATTGGGGTTAAATAGCAGGTAACATTCCCACAGAGCTTAATAGTTTTTAGTTTTCTGTTTGCAAAACTCAACAAAGTAGTAGAATTTAGGTAGTACAGTGAAAAATGGGTAGGTCTTAAAAGCAGCATTCTAAGACCCTTTTAATTTGTTTTTCAAGGTCTCCTCTGAACTACCATCAGAGCCTGCATTTACTGGAAGGAACACTTTGCCCTGTATTGTATAAAACATTGCACAGCACAGCCTCAATTTCAAAGATGGCATGGTTTTTAATTTTTCCCCTGGAAAAGTTAAGGAGGAAAACATTGGACTTAAATCTATTCCTGTCAGGATACAGCTATGGCTGTTGTGCTGTGTTATATAATCCATGTTTTCCTGGTCTTCAAGTGGAATGTGGAGCAGTTGTGAGTCATGCTTCAGGCAGAAAAAGGTTTTAGTTGGCCCAAACCAACTTGAAATTTAGTATGCAAGATTTGTAAAGTAGCCACTGCATGGTTTTTAAGCTTCAATCTATGCTTACAGGAGCTTCTGTGTTATGCTTTTGATATCAGCCAGGTGTTCAGGAAATTAAAATTTTATTTATTTTTACATGTTGCTAGGTCAGAATAATTCAACTATGCTGTGGATTAGTTAATAAGGAAGACAGGATAAATTAGTGAAATTTACTTCTAGAACTGGTCTTGCATAAAAATGCTCAGGTTTAGATGTGCTTGTGGTTTGGACTAGTATCAGTCATTCAGTTTTTGTCTTTTTGTGACTCTAGTTTTAGGTACCAACCTGTAAATATCACAATAGGTAGTCTTCTTACTTAGGAAGTTTGCTGTATGCCTCAGTACTAGATCCAAGATCTTTAGGAGACTTGACTTGACGAACAGTTAAACAAAATCTTATATGAATAAGGCACTAGTAAATGTTTGCAGCAAACAACAATTACAGTCTACATTCTTTAAGAATAAAACCATTCTGTTTAGGAAATTGCCTTTAATATGACAGAGTTACCAATGCCAGTTAGAAGGAAGTTAGAGAAAGTGCATCTTTTGGATTATGTCTGTGAAAAACCACTGAATGCAAATCCTTGTTAAGTCTGGAAATAGCCTGTTCAATGGTGATACTCTGGGGAACTAAAGCAAGAAGAAACTGGTCTATATTCTGATCCCTACTAAACCTAAGTGAAATCACTGTATTGGATTTGCTCCAGACTTATTTACATAGGTAGACGGATCTGAAGCAGAAATTGAGGCTGCTATGGCAAGTCTACTTAAACAGTAACAGTAATTCAGACCAAATAATTGGCTATAATCCCCTTATACAGCTTCAAGTATAATCTGATATTTTTTAATTTCCTATGTAATGAGGTCCAAAGATGCACTTTGTCTTTCGGCTAATGTGACAGACCAAAGCCTTCTGTTCTTCTTTGGAGCTGCTACTATTCTAAACAGTTACTAAAATATCAATCCATACTTTATACCAAATGAAACTTGAGTCTGCCAGCCCACTTGTAGTATGGCTGACTACTAGGTAACATTAGAAGTTGTTAAAAAATCTCTGAACTCCTCCATTTATAAAACCAGAACATACTGTCACTTCTAAAATTAATTTTACCTATCAGCTCTTTTGAGGGAGTCATTGAAGCACCCAAATTTGTTTTCCAAGCTGATCAGAATGCATTTGTAAACTAATTAGTCTGGATAATACTCATACTGTTTGCCTAGGATCTGTCCAGTAATGCTACTACAAGCTGAATCATTCCTGTGGTATATTAAATGGAAGGCCAGTGGTAACTCCACAGTCTGATTTCATCACTAAGTCCTGCTTTGTAAACAGATATCTTAGCTTTAACATCTGACAAATTTCCATTCCACTCAGATCCTCCAATATTTGTACAAGATGTAATTTTTAAAACTTAAAACATTTCAACCATTCATAATGCAAGGAGGGGAAAACTACATTGATCCATTCTTGTATGTTATTGCCATCAGGTGCTACAATTAACAGCTCTGGACAGTGGGGTTTTTTGTTTGCTTGAGTTTTTTTTGGATCTTTTGCAAGGACTTAGTTAATCTCAAACTGTAACATCACCCATCCATGGGGACCTCAGAAGTTTTCCAAATAACTAACCTTGAAATATGTGGTTGGTTTTTCGTTTGCTTGATTTTGTTTTTAGCTTTGACTCATAAGACTGGCGCTGGTGTCATAACTTGTCTGAAATATTCACCAGAGATTAACCTGTACTAATATTTATTTCTTTAACAAAACAAAAAAAACCCAGTAAGTAAACAAAATGCTGAGGATCTTTGTCCCATACTTGCTATATATATTCTAAATTATATACAGAAGCAAAAAAGTACAGAAAGTTCTCTTCACAAATATCTTTCCTTCATAGCAACTCAGGATCTTTAAAAAAAAAATTCTTTTAGATATTGTTTTTTATGACTGTCAGAATACACACTTTTATGTGTGTGTGTAGGCTAATAAATGGCATGTGTTTATCTGAATATCTGAAAATACTGGCCATTTGAGATGTGCAGAATTTTATCTGTAAAGGCTAACAACTTTTTTTTTCTTACATCATTATTTCACTAGGATGACGCAAATCTTGGCAATTGCAAAAGAAACAAACATTCTTTTGAAAAAGTGTGCCTTTGGCAGTCATAGCCAGTTTTGTGGTGTGCCTCTAGCTGGCAATTTGAAGCTGTGCATATGTTATACCTGATTAGAATTTCCTAAGCTGTGCTTACTTCAAAAGAAATTAGGAAATTTTTTTTAAGGTTTAAATGAAGTCTATGTTTTGAAAGTCAAGGTGGATTCTCAGCTTGTTCTTAAATTAGTATATTTGGACATGGTTGGCTTTCCTTGCCTTTTTGCTCACTGCTTTTGAAGTGTGCCTTCATTAATGTACAGCCAGGTGAAAGAATTCTGCATTTTGGAAAAAGTTCTGTGAATATTTAACAAAATGCAGAATGCAGCTTGCTTTCATGGCCACATTTCTTCAAAAGAAGCAGAGGGGTAGTACTTAAGCATTTTTACTATGAAACTAATCTATTACAGCTCAAACTGGAGAAAATTCTATTGCCAAATATTAAGTTTTTCACACTTGTATAAAACAGTTGCTTCTCAATGCAACTCAATTGTGTTTGTAGACGCACACGACTAACAGCAACTGAAACTGTAGTCTAAATGAAGGCATCACATTTCTGGTTATGCTGATGTACTTGCTTATATGGATAACATTTTAACAAAAACTGCCATTTCACTAGTATATTTTTCAAGTAAAAGTTAGGAAAGGAAATACTTCCAGGTCTGAAATCAAACAAAACGGCTATGTCATCATTTGACAATAATTATTACATTAATTTGCATAACCCTTGACCGTCCTAAAAAGCAGCATTTAATTTTTATATAAGTGTTGGTTTGACAATGTCATCAACTACTGATTCAGACTTGATCAATATTTAACTTGGGCAAAAATTTTTCAGGACACTTTAAAAAAAAAAAAAAAAATCAGTCCTAGCTCAGAGTCTTTTCATTGTCAGATGAAATATGTATAATTAGAAAGAACTGTTGTGTTGAAAGGAATCCACATACTTTGATAAAAAAATCCATTTATCTGAGAGGCTTTAGAGATTCTGATTAATTTGATGAGGCCAACACCAATCCCTTAAAAGCTTTTCATACTTTAAGGAGATTAATTAATTGCCAGTCATGTAACTCTAGTGTATTTTAAGTCTAGTTAGAAGACATAGAATAGTGATAATCAAACTAAAGGCTCAAAACTAGAAAGTATTTGCATGACTGAGTATTTATTTAAAGGAAATTATTTATATGGGTGAAACTACTTATTTCTTTATGTTTTCTACTACAGTAAACATTTACTTGTATGTCAATAATAAGTGATCATAGAATGCCATTTCATAGCCTGAATCTTGGTTTTGCCTCAACGTTCCTTCTAGCCAGGATGACAATTAGGGGAAGTCTTAAAACTGAAATAGAAAAATTGACACATGCTGTTAAATTCAAACACAGAACATTAAAGTTAACATGGAAGAGAAAAATGACATTCAGTGTCAGAAGTAAAAATTTGAAAGTCTTAAATAGTTCAATATAGAGAATATAGGTTAGACAGTTTTTATATAAGTGTGCTTTTTCCTAAAAACAACTCCCAAACTTCTTTTTTTGCTTTTTCTTTAAGTCTTTTGTCTTTAAATATGAAAGAAGGCTACACCCCAATGTAATTCTTCATTGCCATACTAAACAGTAAGATAGTCTTTCTAATTCACGTTGCTCATGGCAGTCTTATTTGATGTTGCTTTATTAAGTTTGTGATTAAAGCAGTTTGGGATTTTTGTTGGTTGTAAACTTTTGGCATAATGTGAATACCAGTCCCTTTCAAAAACAGCCTTGAGTTGCTTAATGATGCTTGTGCTGTTCCCCACGTCTGCTTGGTTGATTACAAGGCCAGCTCCAGCATTCTGTGTAAAAGCATTTCCTACCCAATCAAAATTACCTACAAGTAAAGGCAGGAATATACAATGAGTTTCTAACTTTAAAAGACCCCACAAAAAATTATCTTACTAAAGGCAAACATGCATGACACAGCATCACTTTCCTAGTGCCTACCCGGGCAGCAACAGAAAGAGGTTTTCTATACTAGCAGGACAGAAAAAAACTCTAGTACGTACCAGTGTGTAGAACAGTTAATTTCATACATGAAACCATGGTGTTTTATTTGTTCAAAACTAACTTGCTCTTCCTTTTGCACATATTATATTATTACTACATTTACTTTCCTCATGGGCCTTTTCAGTGCCAAGAGCATTCATACAGAAAAACCTGAAGTATTTCAATTTAAAGTATATGGGATGGAGAGTCCTTTCTCCATAACACAAAGCCAAATCAATAGATCTTCTACAGGTTACCTGTTGATAGATACTATTTCAGGAAAGAAACAGGTTTTACTGGTTTATGTCACTCATTATCACCTTTGTTGAAATCTAAGGTAATGAACGAGCATTTCAAATACTGGTGGCTGAAAGGCAAAGAGGATAAACTGGATTGATGGAAAACAGGTAAACCAAAGTGCTGTAGTTGGTTTTTAAATTTTTTATTTTCACTAGGACTATATCTATTTAAGTTGCACAAGAATATGCAGTACTTTGGGGAAAAAAAATTGTTACTCGAGGTCATCTTTTGAAACAGTATCTGAACATACATAAAATATGAAGGTATCTGAGAAATTTCTACACTTCCAGCATCATTTCAGCTACTTCAGCAGAAAACGCTAAGAATGCCAGAGTTGTATAGAATGATAAATTAAAGCCTCACCATAAAGGGCATTTCTTTCTATGCTTTCAAGTAAAAGACATATCATGCCCTTAATATGCACTTGCATTATTTTCACACAGTTTTGATGATTTTTTCTCTTACTTACATATATCTATATATAAGTATCTAAGAATCTAAAGAAAGAAAAAAAAAAAGCCCAACAACTCAGCTGAGAACCATGCTGTGCAGAAAAGCTGTAAGTTACTGAAATTTGATTTGGCTAAAGGAAGGAATTTAAAAATAAGTGAAAAAAAATATGGAGGGGTAGGGGCGTTCATAAAACATTCAGGAGATGAGAGAGGAACAAGGTGCAATATTTGAAGTGAAAAATAACATTTGGATAAGATAAGTCACGTGTGTGTGTGTTTAGAGCCCATCAAAGTGGGATTTTCAGAGTAGCTCTTGGTTGTATATCTATGCTGCTTGGGATTCTCCATTCTTTGTGTGCATGGGCATGTTTCTGTTTTGCAGCTTTTGCCCTCTCACTGACTTGGCAGTCATTGGCTTTAACACCTTCAAATTAAGTTAAGGTGAGGAAATAAGCAACTAAAGCATCAAGCTGCAGCATATTACAATGCAGGTTTCTATTGCTACAATCTCATGAGGTACTTTTTCTTTCAGTAGTGTTTCTCTTATCCTGCAGTTCATGTACAGCTAAAGCAGTAAGATTTTTTCAAAAGGTAGCTTTCAATCTGCATTCAATGAGCATTGGACTGATAATGAACTTCACTTCTGTTCTGCTAGATGTCATGTAGTGCCTTTAATTAAATACACCTTTAACTGAAAATATCAATTAGATATGTACCTAATGTTAGGGGGTTGTCTGAAATGTCATTGCAGAAAATGGAATAAGACTTCAAAGATGAAATGCATTTGTACATTATTTACCAGGACTGATCATAGCTTTAGTATTAATGTGGGAAACAGAGAACAGTCCATCCCCATTAGATTGCAGAAACAAGAGAATGTGTAAATAATCCAATTTATTGCTGTTTCATGAAATGTATTACATTTGTGGCTTTGATCTGTTTTTAAATACTCAAAACTGAATACTGCTTTTGAAAAACTGATTTATAGTGAAAGGAAGAGTTTTTAAATAAGGCTCAAAGCTCAAGCTTTCTCCAGATTCTCAAAGCAATGTGCTATTGTTTTAACAAGCACATCAGCTGTAGATTCTTCATTTACAAATGGGTGTTATTTCAGGCTTCTGGCTACAAACTAGAATTTCTTGAGATTACTTACCAATGTACGCAGCTCCATCAGTCACCATGTATTTGTTACGATTTAATTTGGGAAGGGAAGTGTTCTTCTGTTCTTTAAGAAAGCATGCACTCTCTTCCTCAAGGTCAAAGAATTTCTGCCATAAAACAGAATGGAGGAGTGCAGGTTAATGAGAACTGCTTTGAAACAGACAGAAAAAATGTAGTGTGTTCTTTACTCTTTATTGAAAATGAGTTAGTGCTACAGAACAGCTTGAGGTTTTTAAGGCCAAAGATTAATTTTGTAAAACACCAGACAGTATCTCTTACTTCATTCTCATAGCTTGTAAAACTAACTATGCCATTTGGAATTATACAAAGTATATAGCTACTGCATACCAAAAGCAATACAGGGCTAGGTAGTAAAGGCTAGGAAATGAACAAACACACACCCTCCACTGGCAATGTGTTCTGCATTGTAAGAGCCAGGAACTTCTCTCCAGCTCATTTCCTCATCCATCAAGGAATGCTGGAGTTTGGAATGTGCTTCAGAATCCTGATTGGCAGGTACCCAGCAGCTGCCTTACACACTGCATAGTTTCCAAAAGGAAATGTCCTGATTTCAGGAATTTAGAAACTTCTCAGGATTAACTCTGATTATGTCGAGATCAGATTTATCAGAAAACAAGAAGAAACTGCATCTGTTTTACCCTAGAGGGTAGAAGTCTGAGTTAGATCTTTTAATATTTCTATTTTTAAATGTTGGAGTTACATGCACTCTCTTTGCATAAATAAAATGGGGAAAAAAAAAAAAAAGAGAGAGAGATTCCCAGTACAAATCTAAGTATTATTTCATCTAGGAAACTAATTGCTAGATACAGGTTCCAAAACCTAAAGTAGAAAAATTAAGTATTTACTGCATGGGAAACTTTGATTGAGGTGATGGTGCTGATACTCAGAACAAACCCAAGTCAGAGTATGCTACTGCTTAAAGTAGCTGGCTATATGCTGTACCCACTTTAAGACATTGAAACACAGTATTAAAAATCCACCACCTCAAAGCTCCTTGATCATCCTTGGGGTTGTGTTTTCCATAATGCAACATTTATCTCTTGAACCAGTGGGGTTTTTTTAATACAAAGTGAATCCCTTTAGGTTATAATACGTCTTTCAAAATAATCTTAAAACTTTAAAAATCCAATTGTATAAATACTGAATTAATTATTAAAATGCAGTGATCTCAGTGCTAGACTAGATCATCAGTTTGATTAAATTAAATAAGGGTATACATACAGCACACAAGCAGTTAAGTTTTAGAAAGCATTCTTTACCCATCTAATGATGCAGGTAGGTTTCAAGTTGTTTTGAAGTAAACTACTTGACTATTGCAAAATGTGTTGATACTGAATACCAGGAACAAGAGCTTTAGGGTTGATACTAAAAGCACTTCTTTCTTCAGAACTGTATATAAATACAGAAATATATCTTCTTAATGACCTGTATTGATCATTACAGTTTGGTTTTCCATGAAGAACTTTCCTCTCAATTCTAAACAGGTTTATCTGCAATTAGTATTACCAAGCCTAATTAAAATGGTAGAGTAGTCCAGAGCTATTCTAGCACATTATTGCTGTGGACTGTGTCAGAACCTCGCTTTTCTCCATTGGAAAATATATTTGGGTAAATTTTATGATGTACCAAAACTGCTGGAAGACTTCTGTGTAAATATCAAGGCTAGTTCAGGCTCCTAGCGATTCCAGCACTGAGGAGAGTCTCTGTTCTTTGACTCACAGCCCCTGCCTCTGATGATGACAGTTTATTAGAGCTGAAACAGGTTTTTAGTTGATTTGAAATAAAATTCAGAGAGCTTGCATTTTTTCGGTGCCCCAGCAGTGGATGGTACTGCAGTGCAGTTTTATGATTGATAACTATCACAAATTTGTTCCCTTAGGCAGTATCTGGATTTTGTATGTCATTGCATGGTTGCTTACCTGTACATGGCATTGCTATCTTCATTATTATCAAAATACTTAAAAAAAACGAGTTCAAATGCTAGCAGAATTCCAAAGAGGTTTTTGTTTATTTTTAAATTTAAAACCAACCCAAACTCTTTGAGTGACTGCTTTATCAAGGCCAGTAAAAAAAAATATTTTATGTAAAACTGTAGCATTTGTCCCTTAAATAAGATTTATGTTGTGTGTTCCTGTTAAAGCTGCATGGAGAAATCATACCTTTACTTACAGATTTTTAACATTGCTAACAATGACAGCTTTTAAATTACATTAAAAAAAAATCAGAACAAATCATCTTAGCACCTGTAAAGGAAACTTTACCAGATATTATGGGGCTAGTTCTTAGACAACATCAAGACTGCAACTGTGTGCTGAGGAACTGCTCTAAGAACATGGACCCACCACAGAAAGTATGCACTTAGCAAGCCAGAGAGGAATCTGAATCTTTCTGAAGGGACCTTGAGTCCATCAAGGGTACTCACAGTAACTCTTCACAGGGATGTGGAAGATACTGTGTGGCTTAATACTAATATTGACCAGAATAATCTAAAGCTGGCAAGCTGATCACAGGATCATAGAATTCTTTTGGTTGGAAAAGATGTCTAAGATCATTGAGTCCAACTGTCAACCTAATACCACCATGGCCATTAAACCATGTCCCAGAGTACCATGTCTACACAGTGGTGACTCCACCACCTTCCTGGACACTCTGTTCCAATGCTCAACCACTCATCAATAAATAAATTCTTCCTAATATCAAATCTAAACCTTCCCATCAGAATTTCAGGCCATTTCCTTTTGTTCTATCACCTGATAGTAAGGAGAAGAAACTGACCCCCAACGCACTCCAACCTCCTTTCAGGTAGTTGCAGAGAGCAATGAGGTCTCCCTTCAGACTCCTCTTCTTCAGACTAAATAATCCCAGTTCCCTCAGCTGCTCCTCAGAAGAGCTGTTCTCTAGACTCTTCACCAGCTTTGTTGTTCTTTTCTGGACCTGCTCCAATACCTCAATGTTGCTCTTGTAGTGAGGGGCCCAATACTGAACACAGTACTCAAGGTGTGGCTTCACCAGTGCTGAGTACAGGGGCATGATCACTTCCCTACTCCTGCTGGACACACTATTCCTGATCCAGGCCAGGATGCTGTTGGCCTTCTGGCCACCTGGTCACATTGCTGGCTCATGTTCAGCAGGCTGTCAGCCAGCACCCCGAAGTCCTTTTCTGCTCCACAGCTTTCAAGCCACTCTGCCCCAAGCCTGTAGCATTGCATGGAGGTGTTGTGACCCAAGTTCAGGACCTAGCACTTGGCTTTGTTAAACCTCATGAAGTATTCAATGCTAGGAGACAAACATAACTAGCTGGTCTCTACCCAGTGTTAAGAGATTTAACAAAATATTCTGTATCTTGATGTAAAAACAGTAATGCACAATAATCATATAAGCTTAGAGCTGTCAAATTGAGATAGATTCAGCAGATGTAATTAATTGAAAAATTAATGTTAGTGTTCTGTTCTTTGTAAGAGAGCAAAATTCAGATTCAGGCAGGAAAAGATAGAAGTCTTGAAAATGTAATCTGTTCTCCAACAACAGTAGAAAATCCCTTAACTCCCTGACAATACAGACACCAGTGGGGAAACCCTTCACACACACAATATACAGATGTAGCTTAGATGAGGAACTAGTTCAGCACTGGCATTAAGTAGCACAGCCTAAAATTCTTCAATACATGCCTTCAACAGAAGTGCTGAGTTAATAATACATCATCTTCTGCTAATATTCCATTAATATTTTTCATTCTTATTTTAGGAGCTTAAAGCTTTAAAATTAAATTAATGCTTAGAAGCAAAGGTTTCATAGTTAATTCATAAGATTCTGTTCACTTGTAGGGAATTTCTGGCTTTCTGATAATTAGGGGAAAGTTCTGGGATTTTTCTGTTTACCTTACCTTAGCAGGAACACTTCTGCACAACTCAAAAATAGCTAGATAAGGAGGTTCAAGAACATGTGTGGTAGATATGTCTGTTCCATACCACTCCTTGGTCTCTGGTTATCTGATGAAATTTTGTTCTAGTTCATACTTTCTGTGGGCCCTTTAAAAACACAGGCCTTTCTCTGCTCAGCACTGTACCTAACAGAGCTTGTCCCTTTTTACTGCTCTTGTGAGAGTCAGACTGAGCTTTCTTGCACATAAGACATATTTACAGGTTCAAGAACACAAAACTTAAGGAGTACTGGAATTAAGATCCCAAGAAACACAACGAGGAGCTCTTCACCTTGAGTCTACCATTTATAATTCTTACTTAAATTCCATGACCACATGTGGTTGGTTCAATGCACAGGACAGAGTTCCCTGAGCTCCAGTTTGGTATGCAGTTTACTCCTTGACATTTGGCTGTGTATTTCCAACATTTATTTAGTTCTCCAACAGAGCTTTTTTCCTCCTAAGTTCTTCTTTTTCAGAACACTTGTATTGAGCTTGCACTCTCAAAGCACTTTCATTTGAATCCGATAATTATTAATGTTTACATGAACTGGATGCTGAGTGAGATGTTGAGGAACACATAATGAGGGACTAAACCTTTTTCTAACTGCATAGCCGATGTTAATTGCCCAGTATTATGAAAGTTTTGTGGCAGAAGAGGAAAAATTTCTTTTAGATAGAGCACACTGTTACTATTCAGTGTTCACAAGTGGGAAACTGTGTCTTCCAGTCTGTGCTTTCCTGATCTCCATAGCAGAATGAAAAACTGTGTCCACAGCAGTTGGTGGCTGTTTTTGACCAGGACACTAGGTGTAGCATGTTTGCAGTGCCATGTTTCTAACTACATACTTGCAGTTATGCAATACTAAAACTTCCATTAGCCTGGTCAGAGAACAGAGGAAACAGAAAAGAGATTCCCATTTACTAGAGAAATTCTATCTGCACAGCCTTCTCTAAAAAGGCTGCTGCCATTGCAAAAGAGTGTACCCTGCAGCTGCGTCAAGTCATTGGCCCTTGCTGGGAACACCCTAGCCAAATTAGTTTTTATGTAAGCATGAAAAAAAACAAGGGAAACAATCATGACAACGCATATCATAGGGAGCAAAAGCTAAATCAAAGAAAAAATAACTGAATATACTATATAGGACTCAGGCATATTATCCCCAAGAGAACAGAAGGATTATGCATGCAGGCATCTTGTGCCATTTCTGTCAGAACTGTATTGAGGTATTGGGACAGTGTAGCAACTTCAAGTATAATTGCAACTGGAAATTTTAACTTAAGAGAACCTTAAAATTTCAGTGTTCTTGTGCGTTCTCTCATACCGAAAGCAGAACCAAAAGGAAAAAGTAGAATTTTAAAATAATTTTAAAGGTTTTATTCTTTACCTTGTTAGCCTATTCCTTCTCCCCCATACACACATATAGTTTTGTGTCACCTTGGTCCTGGCTAGAACAGATGAACACAAAAGAAAGGCAGTTTTAACAAAAACAGGGCTCCTCTCGCATATTTTGTGAAGTAAAGGAGTGTCATGATGGAGCCTGTGGCAAGGCTTAGGCCAAAATCCAACAGATAACAATAAACTCTGAACTTGTACTAAGGCTTATTTGAGGCAGTGACATAACCCAGTGTGTGCTGTCTTGTATCTTTACAACTATTTAAATCTGAGGTGGTCTCATTTTTTTAGTGGAAGTTCTACTTGTATTTTCTAGCCTATCTACCTAGAATAGATGTCTAGAAATAATTTTCTTATCCCTTTTAGCATTTTATACTTCATGAGATAAATTCTGTACTAAAGATTTTACTTGCTGTAAACAAATGGAAATGGATAGCCATACTTAGAGCATTAGGTGCCATTTAAATAAAAATAATTGTGAACATATAAATAGAATTTTGATGGTAAATGTGGAACAAGCTACATGTTACTTTAAAATTAAATGACTTAAATAGACTTAGCCACAAAGGGACTTTTTGTCTTAAAAACACACTTCATGCTGCTCCTTACCTACCAAACTTGGAATAACATCATACCTTGTAACAAAAATCCCTGTTATCTTGGTATGAATAAATACCACTTTGTACACTTAGTACTTGTTTTCCACAATAGTTGTTGAATTTAAACAGCTAAAAATATTTAATGAATTATTAATTTAAGAAATTAAAATAATTCAGCAGATTAAGACAGTTATCTGAAAAAAACCCAAACAAACAAAAGGAAGTTAATTCAAGATGAAGTGATTCAAGAGGTTTTCTTTCCAGTTTGCTTCAACTTCCTAAAAACAAACTGTATCAAACTGAAAGCAAAACTTACCACAGACTCTGTTCTCTAACACAGATGTAATACAGACAGCAGTTCTGACTCTCCTGTATTGTATGTCTAATATGGTCAAATAATGCTTGTTCTGGTCCTTATAATTCTGATTTTGTAGCTAAATTTAATGTAAAATCTTCTTTATTTTTTCTCATACTTTGTACTTGTCTAAAGGACAAGCATATGCTTATGCAGCTGAGCAGTAAAATTACTTTAATCCAGACTGAAACATGTTCTTGCGCTGTCACATTTACTCTCATCAACCAGTACAAACACGACACATAACTATGATTCACTGTTAGTTTTGCTGTGAAAGACATGATGTAGTGTTTGCACGGACTGCTACAGAATCTGTGTTTTGGCATTATTCTATTTATCTATCTTAAACTCTGTTAATACCAGAGTAGAATCAGTCAATTATATTACATTTCCTATTTTATTTATGATACCAGCAGAAAACACCTCTCAGTTGTGAAGTTTTCTTGCCTTCTTCCATGGGGTAGGAAATGTCTTAAATATCAAAGCAATAAAAGTTATACTTACAACTTTCAAACTACAGCTTGGAACTTCAGTGCAAATAGCTTTCAGAGATGAAACAAAGTTAAAAGTAAGGGGATCTGTGTCTCTTGAGAAACTTATGAGAAGTCGTACTTTAATACTTCGTAAAACTAATGCTTCTCTTATTTTCCCATCTAAATATGGCCAGTACCTGTGGAGGAAGAATACAATATATTTAGAGAACTTTTTAAAAAATAATTTTTAGCCACATCTAGACATCATAGAGAAAACTTAACATGTGTGAATTTAATTCTCTATTTGTTGAATGAATGCTGTTGTCATTTGTAGGGATTCTCCGTAAACCTATCCATCAGCACCAAAATTTTCACTGTGGAGACAATAAGACGGGATGGTTGAACACATCTTCCATCTGTGTACATGCACGGAGAGCTCTCACACAAAATACAGGTACTTTTACTGTCTGTGGGCTGGGAGAGACTCTTGTATCACTGGTCTCTGTTGAGAGCAGTTGGCAGATCTTGCTGTGACAGAGAAACAGCAGAGGGAACTACAGCTAGAGTGTACTGCTTACTGAGCCCAAACAGAAGGACATGAATGGTTTTCTGTTGGTTAACACAATAAGAAAACAGGAACAATGAATCCCTCTCCAACTACTCCCTCTATACTGGAACCATACAGCTTGGGGACTGGAATGTTTTCGGTTATTTCTTGCTTCAGAAAAGGAAAGCTGTTTGTTTGTGAGGGCCTGCATCCTTCAGCAGCAGATGAAGGTATGTTGTTTAAGGAGGATGCTGCCTTCTTTTCCCGATGAGGGTTCTAGAAGTTCTGCCATGAATGGGATGGTAGCTTCTATGGTTCTGTTCTCATGCTTTCTAGTTAGCTTTGTGTTTCTGATCTTTGGTGGGAGCAGGTCAGGACAGGGAGAATTAGACAAAGAAAATGAATGTTTTCTTTATTCCAGCAGTAGCAAGGCATTTGGTGTAATGAAATCTGAGCTCTACAATGTCAGGAGATAACTTACAAGTGAGAACTAGGAGCTGACAAGGCAGAGAACCTGTGGTAGTGTCCTAAACACAAAGCCATGTTGTAGGAAAAATGTTGAGGAATTCACACAAGTGGCTGCTCTGGATCTCCCCAGTCCAGTAGATTTCTGAATTTCTCAAGCAAGTAAGGAGCAGTATAGGAGACAACATCAGCTGCAACACTCTAATGGTTCAAGGTACAAAGAGCCTTTCCAACTTAAAGGAGAAATGCAAGGGGTGTGCATTGTGAAACTGAGGTTCCTACTGCACTATCCATGAATCTTTCACTCTAACAGAGGCCCTACATAGTGTGCTTATTGGAAAAATCCTCTTGCAGACTTGAAACAGCTTATGTTTGATATCAGCCAAATAAGTTATTTTTAAAAATCCAACAAAACACCTTTAATTATGCAAAACTGGAAAAATGCACACAGTGCCATGTTTGGTTTGGCTTAACTGTGTTCAAACGAAGTGCATAGATGGAATGGTGAGCTTTTCTAGATGTGGAATACATTGACAACTGGAAGGACCACTGAATACTTGCCTCCTGAGTTGGATGGTTTTGTTATATTGTGGCTCCAGTTTTGGGTCTTGAGTGCTTATAATGGTCCATATAAACAGGATGCTTAAAATTTGATTGGTTTAGTTTGTTTTTAGCTACTGTTAGCTAACCAAAATTGGATACAATTCTAATGTAATCTACATTGAATTTGGATTTTTCATGTAATTTAAACAAAATATTGACATCTCCCACTATGTATATGACAACCCACATGTTCTTCTCTCCTAACATACACACACACTTCTCATGTTGAATACCTGTATGATGCTCACAAAATGCCAGCAGCTGTGATATCAAGATAGTGAACATAACGGTATAAGAAATAGGATTAATGTATAAGCAGGTTCTTGTGTTCCTGAGTCTCAGTCACTTGCAGATGGTCGGACTAGACACTTTCTAATCTCCTTCGATAGGCAGATCCAAAGCTTAGGACCCAGAATTGTAAATATCTTCTTAGGTCCCAATTCTGCTCCCATTTAAGTCAATGGCAGAACTCTCACTGATTTCAATAAGAGCAGAATTGGGCCCCAAGAAAATGGTCCACAGTAGTAACTAATCTCCTGTGGCTTCACTTTCTGGAGCAGACTTTAATGGCACTCCGATAACATTTTAGTCCTGGACATACACACTCACCGTTTAGCATTGGTATCGATGACAATAGGCAAGTAGTCCATGACAGCTATATACACAAACTGTTTTGCCTCATCAATAACACTGTATATAGCTTCAATGTCCAAGACTCTGTCCTTTGGGCAGAAGAGTTTAGGTGAATTCTGTGAAAGGAAAAGTTCAAATATGACACTTAAAGTAAGTGATTTAATTTTTCTCTTCCCCTCATGGTTCCTGAGATGGCAAGTAGCACCTTTTTTTTTTTTTTTTTTTTTTTTTTTTGTAGAGAATATTAACTGATACCTTCAGCTGTCCCGTTAGAATACTCAAAAGGTATTTGCTTAATTTTCCCTTGGGAGCCTCACCATTTTGATGCAACTGTGGGTAAAATGCAGAAGACACAAACTTCAAAACATCTACTGTTACAGTGAGTTTCAGGACTGCTGTAGTGGGTGCTCCGAACTCCCTTTTCCCTCCCCCTTTCCCTCCCCTCCTTGCCTTCCGTAAGCAAAGGTTTGAATGGAGGAAGGAGAAGG
The DNA here is from genome assembly GCA_013396835.1 of Psilopogon haemacephalus. Classification (NCBI taxonomy): domain Eukaryota; kingdom Metazoa; phylum Chordata; class Aves; order Piciformes; family Megalaimidae; genus Psilopogon; species Psilopogon haemacephalus. The sequence goes on from VWZI01006526.1 coordinate 92,463, forward strand.
TGCGAAACTGATTTCTTCTCCACCCCCTTGCAGGCTGGGATGGGGAACAGCAAAAGGTGCCCTTTTTCCACGTGTACTGACTTGTGGGAAAGCCTGTGCTGGAATTTGGGATGATGATTGGCTGGATTCTTTGTGCCCAGTACATACTGGCATTAAACACACTGTCTAGACAAGATTTAAATAGAGTGAGGGGGGAAAAAAAGCATGTGCAGCTTGCTTTTGCACAGTTCTACAGATCTCATGCAGTCTTGCAAGTCTGGCAAGTCCATTAGGTCCATTTGAGAGAATTGCCTGCGGCACCAGGATCCAGCTTCTCCCCAGACCACCACATCCTGGCTTCCTGCTTGCTGTCCTGAGCTGGAAGGACCCTGCCTCTGCTGTAAACTGCCACTGTTGGCAGAAACATGCCAGCAGTACGGCTCTCCCTGCACTGCTAAGGCAGTGCCGCTCCACAACAGCTGCCTCGTGGAGTGTCTCCGAAATCCTACTCCACTTTTGCGAGTAAATCAGATTTTCTCTAGGTTCTACTCTGATTTTCTAAGTGGGGTAAAGATATCTTGTGGCTTAGACTTTACTATTTTCTGACCAAAATTGCCCATTAAGTATCCTTGTGGAAATTCCCAACCAAATTAGAACCTGTAAATAGAATTCAGTTAGTTTTGGATATAGTTTTGGGGTGGGGCTTTCAGGAAAAAAAAAAAAAAAAAAACCTATATTTTTGTAATTCCTGCCTTGTCAAATTAATTCCCAACTGAATCAACTGGCTAGCATTAGATATTGCCACATGGTCCTAATGTATCACCTGTGACCAGGAATTAAGTCAATTATGTTAGTTCTGTTTGAAGTTCAATAAAAAGCCATCATTTGCTCAACCACCATTGCAGGGAGATGCTGCAGTGTTGTTAGAAACTTATCTTTAAAACTTAGTTTCTGGTATAAATTTACCCTTTACCTAGTGATGAGCCAGTAAGTGGTAAGTCCAGATTTCAACATTTCTACCTTGCATTTAGGGCTACTGTAGGTGTCAGTCAGCAAGGTGAAGCCAACAGGAATCACCCATCCATGGCAGAGTGGTTCAGGACTTTTTTGCTCTTCTGCCCAAGCAGTGAGAGAGAAGCAGAGCTACATGCCAAGTTGCTCACAGATAACACAGTTACTGGGAGCAGAGGTTCTTAAAGCCACTTTATCAAGCTGCAGCAGGTGCCACTTCTCCCTTCCCTTTATAGCTGGCCCTGCCAGGCCACTGCCTTCCTACTGCTATATCATCTTCTCACCTTTGTTATCTACTTAGGTTGCAGCTGACATGAAAATGAATATGTTTTCTTTATGGACAGATCCTGGTGGTTTGATTAGTCTTGCTTTCTTTCAATACAATACTTATCATAGTTTTTTCTAACCATTGAATGGTGTTCCTAAGGATTCAGAAAATTAACTAGAGCAAGATTTTCAAGACCAATATTCCAGGTTCATTCCTCAACATGTAGAGAAACCACCAAACTCTCTTACATTTTATCAGCCAATCTGGAAGATGATTTTATTGCTAAGTAACACTAAGCCATGATTCCTGAGTATAACAAAAAAATTAAACAACTGCATGTTATGCCACTTGTTGCACAAATGTTGAAAGTGAAATACATTTTCAGAGAACAATTTTTGACTCAAGATTTTGTTAAATATAATTTACGTCCATTATCATAAACTTTTGGGAGGCTACTGCACTGAGATTTTATTCCTACTCTTTTACTATTTTCTTGAATAGAAGTATTAAATTACAGAACAGCTGGAGAAAGGAGTTCTTATATATTAACTTTTTCAGATGCATTCAATATGAAGACCAGAAAGTGAGAGACATTTTGAAGATAATTAGGAGAAAAACTTCGTTACAGCTCTCACTGTAACACATGCATTTCTGTATTTCACTTGTTACCCTGTGGCATGGCTGACACCCCACTGTGGTCACCGATTGTTTTAGGACCTATTAGTTGTATCATACTTGTTGTTCTGACCAAATACCCATGATCATCAGCGGGATGGAGCACCTCTCCTATGAGGACAGGCTATGAGAGTTGGGGCTCTTCAGCCTGGAGAAGAGAAGGCTTTGAGAAGACCTTGTAGTGGCCTTCCAGGGGGCCTACAGGAAGGCTGGGGAGGGACTATTTACAAGGTTTTGTAATGACAGGATAAGGTATAATGGATTTAAACTTGAAGAGAGGAGATTTAGGCTAGATGTTAGGACAAAGTTATTTACAGTGAGGGTGGTGAAACACTGGAACAGGTTGGCTGTGGATGCTCCCTCCCTGGAAGGGTTCAAGGCTAGGCTGGATGAGGCCTTTGAGAGACTTGTTATAGTGGGAGGTGCCTATGGTGGAGAGTTGGAACTAGATGATCTTTGAGGTCCCTTCCATCCTAAACCATTCTATGATTCTATGACACCTCTTTTCACCTACCAGAAACAGGCCTTTATTCTCAGTGGGAACAGTGCCTTGCCATGCTCCTGCTCAGAAAGGTGGCTGCTCCAAAATGAAAGGGAGGAAATGCAGATGTGCTAGAAGGATCAGCAGAGCATTAGGCAAGGGCAGCATCATCAGCCCTGCCAATGGACAGGACAGTGAGGGTAATAAGTGAACTGCCTGGCTTATGAATATTTTCTTCTTGACATTAGTTCAGATACAGACAGCAATGTTACTTCCACCAACTCTAGGACTCCCTTTCATAATGGCAAACATCTAGAATTTTCTAGCAGGTAAGACTATTTTCAGGAAGGAAATTCAAGTAGTTCTTTGAGTGGGATTTCACTGGTTTGAGCTTCTGAGTACCAGTGAGTCCTTCTTTTTGCTTCCAAGACAGAGGAATTTCAAGACAGAAGGCTTTTACTTTCCATAGAAAAGAAAAAATACCATTCACATGGAAGAAATGGACTCTCTGCAAACTGCAAAAGAGCAGTTTAGGATTTCTAGAGTCTCTCTCCCTCTGTCTTTGCCTAGGATCTAGACGATGTTTGAGGTTCCTTCCAGCCTAAACCATCCTATGATTCCATGATCCTGGATTCCTTAATGTTGGCCTGACCCAGCTTTTCTTACTGTGTGCCCCTCCAGGTCTGGTTTACAGCAGGATTTCTCCACTTCTAACAGATTGCTTAGAAGGGAGTAGGAGTCAGGTCCTTAGCTGACTGTCCAAAAGTCAGTCTCTAATTTAAGCTGATCCTTAAGACTCTAGTATCAGCAGTAATGTATGTCTCTTCAGATGGCTATTAATTCTGGCTGTCTTAGAAACTTCCAGATTTTCACTCCAAAAAAGCTCTTAGTCTCCACTGGTCATAAAGGTGAAAAATCCTGGATGCATAAATGCCATCTGGCTCCCAGCAAGTGAAGTAAACCCTGCCCTGTATAACCACTCATCTGGACCAACATGAGTGCTGCTGCACACTTAAGAGCATGCTATGTGGCTTGTGTCCTTTTACACATAACTGGCTATAAAACAACGGAGGGTTGCCCCTTGTTTCATACAGAATGGTAAATAACTCTTAGCAACTTCATTATATTCCCGACCTTGAAGGTGTTAGTTTAAGTCATGTAATTAACTCCAAAATGAAAGCCACTGCACAGCTTTCATCAGTTCTATTGTTCTATGTACCTTTTTTCCAGTCTTCCTACATCACTGCCAAGATGCAGGGCTGCTCTGTTTCTTCTCATTAAAATTAAACACAGAGACAATGCTTCCATGGGGACTGATGCTTGAATTTTAAAGTTTTTAGATGTCATAATTTTATAATAAAACTAAAGTAGATTATGCTATACAGAAGTATGAATGCTTTTAATGGAACAGTGTGAAGAAGACAAATCCTTATGTATATTGCACTGTTTAAAATGCAAGCTCTGATATCAAGCTTATTCTGTGTCATTTTAGATGTCTGGTTAAACAGTACATTTACTCCTAGGCCATTCACTTTCTATCTAGCAGTATAAATAAATAACCTAATTTGAGGAGCCTCCTTATATTTTGAACACAAGAGAAAGTGCCAAAGATTATAGAGAGAGGGAATTAAAATCACGGTCAAATTAAATCCTGCATCATTTTCAGTCATAGTAAACTGCAAGTATGAACAATGTAACAGAAAGCAGAGCAAATAAAATGGTATTGGTCTGTTCTGCACCATGAGAAAAGTCAACTAACTTTAAAAAAAACTTTCAATGACAGACTTCTCCACAGAAGTAAACCTATATTAATAGCTGTTCTCCCAGAAAACAGAATGATTTGGTTTTCCTGTATTATGAGACCATCAAACATGTTCTGTCTTGTATGGATAACAGATGTAGTGGTGTTATCTTTATAGCTGAGTTTCCTGTCACTTGCATACATTTCAGTTTTAGTAGCTGCATTTGGTTAAGGACATAGCAGAAATGTACATGTTTTTTAGTTAGAGACAGTTTAGAAAAACACTTAAGAATGGGCTCAATTTGTACCATGCATGTTCCTAATAATGGAAATGGCTTCTCATGGCAATTGCTCCCTGACAGTGTGTTAGTGAAAAGAAAACATTATGCTGGACTTACTGCAAGGAACTGTGAGTATCTCCATATTGGTTAAGACATTTGAGATTATTTTGGAGATGCTGCTAACACCTACTTAACCCTGTCTCACTACTCTATATAGTTTGTACAGGACAATATTAGGAGAGTAAATCAATATTTAATTTCCAGGTATTCAAAAAATCTGGTGGGTTAAATAAGTTTCTTACCTCTGCAATTCATTTCAGAACTTACCGACACATAAGCTTCTGATTTTGTCTCGTTCAGCTGGAGTGTCAGTTTATTCTGAGTATCGTACACTCCATACAGTCTCTTAGACCAACTTGGAGGAATTTTATTCTTGTATCTTAGTGAGCTATATAGGGCAAATATCCTTTGTAAATCCAAGACCAGGCAGCTACAGTTGTATACAATGACACCAAGTTCCTTCATCTGTGGAATTAAAAGTTTGTATCATCAGTGATATTTTGGGTCCATGGAAGCACACAGTAAGAATGTAAGCATGTCTGAGGAGCATGTTCCAGATGGGTTCCTTGAGCTCAGTGGTAGTATTGTTGACTACAAGAACATTGCTAGCAACACTCTTTTAAAGGCAAACACATAAGCTTCAAAGTCATAAGCAGGCAAAACTGTTAAGAGGGTTTACATGTTCACTGTATGTCAGACTTGTATGTCCTGACAAAATACAACATCCTTTCTGCTGGAAAGTGTAGGAGCACATACTGCTACTAGTGACACATTCTTACTTCAGACACACTTTATTTTCTGTGGGTTCTGGAAAAGATGAAAGAATTGAACTTAAGAGTTTTCTTTCCTAGAGAAGAAATATTATGCTACACTTTCAAACAAAAGGATTAACAAACAGGTGTTTAATAGTATCAGCAGCTAAATTTACTGTGCTGTTAAATCCAGCATGATCCAGATATGGTATACCCAATCTAGTGGTTTGGAGCACACTAATATTCCCCACTATCAGAACCATGCATTAAGGACATTTTTCAACTGTATGGCATTACCATCCTGGACAGGGTATTCTGGGTCTTGTATTTCCAGGTCCTGAGTATGTGAGTGCATCCTTGCTTGTTTTGGGATTCAGGTGGTATTTTATTCACAGAATCACAGAAACATTCAGGTTGGAAAAGACCCCCAAGATCACCAAGTCCAACCAAGAACTCTGCTCTACAAGGTTCACCCTAAACCATATCCCCAAGCACCACACCCAAACAACTTTTAGACACATCCAGGATTGGTTACTAAACCACCTCCTTTCCCTTTCTTTCTGTTTCATATATATACACTGATGTGATCTGGTACTTTCATAGCGAGGAGTAAAATATTCTGGGAAAAATCTCTCTGCCTTTTTTTAACCCCTCCCTTTTGGAAAGAAGGAAGAGAGGAGGCAAGAGTGGAAACGGAGGAAGTGGGAGAGTTTTTGGTTATTTTGCTCTCCCACTAAAACCATAACACCCAAGTAATCAAAGTATAACCACATGCACACTTCACTTTCTTCCGTTGCTTTATAATAGCTCAGGAAAGCACTGCTGTGGGCACAGGTGTTACTGACCTTTCATTATCTACACTTCACTTGAGTTCAGTCATCTCCAAAAATAAAGCATGAAAAAACCCTACATGTATCTGTTGGAAAACAATATGCAGGATGAACAGTTAAAGGATCCATGCTGGTTTTCTGCAAGTAATGTCTCTTGGTAGCATGTCTCAGAAGTCTGCCTGGGATGGTAAAGAAGATAAGGGGACTAAAATCTCTCTAGCATGCTTATATTTTTACATCTAAAAATACCCCTTGGTTTTATTCCCTCAGATGAGATCTCCACAGTCACATGGAGTAGTTTCTGGTAGGAGTGTATCTTTTTGTAAGGCCTGTCTGGACTCCACACTAACATTATTTCAGAGCTGGTTCCTGAGGAATTCTCCCTGATTGCAGATGAGAAGTCTCTGGAAGAGTGGTCATAAGAAGCAAAGTGAAGGATAAAGATGAACCTTCACTCTCTTTCTATGGTGGCTGAGAGGAAAACAAAAAATTCCAATACTCCAATGAGAAACAAACTCAACGTCTGTCGCTTTCTTCAAGTCGCTGACTTGGAATACAACATACACAGAGACATATTATTTCCAAAATTTACTAATGGTTGCAGCTACAGGAATATTACCTAATATTCTTACCACCAAAATCAGAATGCCTCTGCAAGCTTATTTAATTAATAAAAAATACAGAAATCTTAAATTATCCTGCACAACCTGAAATTTGTGGACACTTGGAAAATGCAGACTACTCACTGCACTGCAGTCTTTCATTTGTGGATAAGACATTAAATACATGTTGATGATAAATATAAATTATTCCAAGCTATGCCAACATCCTAGTTGATCACTCTATTTGGAGTAAACTCTTTGGCTGTTCCTCTGGGTGCAGTATCTTTGAGGACACTCATATACTCAGTTCCAGGTGGTTCCTATACAGTATGTGCTGTTTGACTCCAAACATTTTTAACTGCACATTATCAGGCATGCTATTGCAAAGGACTTGCTAGTAGTATTCTGTTACATGTATCTGCATAATGTGGTTTAATTGGCTTTTCATGGCTGTTAGTTGATTCTGACATAATTATTTGGTTATAGATTTCCTTTCATTTATCAGTCTGATTATTACTATTCTACTTCCATTAAAAACAAAGATAAAATAGTGTCCTTAAAGCACATCAGAAGCTGACAGGATCGCTTCTGCATGAGAAACTCTCTTTGGAGTAGGAGCATTTGCAGTGCATCCTCTCCTCATGAATTAAAGGATTGCTCTTCTGCCTAAGTGCTTCCTTATGCACAGAGATAGAGAACAGGCCAGGGGCACTAATGGGTTTAAGTGTGGTTTTTATAGCTCACCACTGAGTCTGACTGCAAAAGGAAGCATTAGCCCTGCCTTACTGCCAGCCTCTCCCCCTGCATAGGACACACAGACCAGCCCATTTAGCACATGAACTTGACCCTCCTCCCGTGGGAGCAGGCATCTGCAGGACCGGAGGTGGTGCCCTGTCTGAGGCCCTGCCACTCACCCACTCGCAGTGGTTATGTTCAAATTGAAGACTGGAATGAAGCCACTTCAAAAGCTGTATTTGCAGCACAGCAGGAAACCCTGCCACACCACAGCCTTCCATCCTTCAGTTGGCTTATCTGGTGGCAAGTGCCGACCAAAGTTTTTCCTGCCTCTGAAGCCACGATAGGAGCTCTCCTCATGTGTATTCCCTGGAACATGGTACAGACTGGTCTCTTCCTTTCCCTTTCTGGGAAAACACAGTTACCCTCTTTACTCAGCTGCCTGTTTTTATTAAACTTTCATAAACTTAAGTCAAATTTTACTGAACCTGAAAAGTAAGTTCAAAATTAATGGAAGAAAGCAGACAGTGATTCCCATGCTTATTGTGCAGATCTCATTTTCTTAGGAAAGCAAGCTAGATGTCAGCCTGTCACCTCCTGACCACAAAAATACTGTTTCAGAAGCATCTGACACACAGCGCCTATTTTACTTCCATACTCAGAGGTGAGGAGAGACTGCTCTTTTTCCACTTAATCACAGAGCCTATCATCCTAGAGTCAGTGCAGAGAGGGGGCAGCAAGGATGTGCTAGTGAGAGATTGAATATGAAGTAGCATGCCATCTAGATCTGAAAAAGGCTTCTGCTTGAGAGCTGCTGTCACTGCAGACTTTTTTTGAAAAAATAAGTCTCAGAGGGGAAATAAAAATCCCCACATATATTGAAAAAATCAAAACCTGAGCATTGTTTCTTGGCTTGTAGTGACTGAAACTGAAACCCTCAGCCAAGAATCATCTGAGATATCTGTTAAGGTAAAATCCTACAAGGCTAAAGCCCTTAGGGCACTGGAAGTATTTCTTCATCCTGAGTTTTAAAACCAACTGACACAGTAATGAAAACATTGTTTTCTTTTTTTTTTTTTTTCCTTACCTTAACCCAAAGTAAAGATGTCAAGAAATCAATACCTTAGTAAAACTAAAGAAGATAAATATGAAATTGAGAGAGTCACAAATTTGATTACCTCAAAATGGAACTGAAGTATTTGGATGTTAAGGTTGTAGAGTTGCTTGTGAGTGACATTTTCAGAGCATGTGCTGGTAGCTAGGGACATAAATATTCTTCTGGATACAGTATTTTATGACCTCTCATGAGCAAGCTTCTTTTCCTCTTTGTTAAGAACCACCATGAGTGAAATTCTCAAAGAATGAAAAACATGGGATCTGTCCTTGTTCTTCCCCTTGCCATGTATAAAGCAACTATTAAAAGCTACCGAAAACCAGTTTGTCATTCTTGCCAATGAGGGCTTTCTTAAAGCCTCAGAGAAGGGTATGGCTACACAGGACTCAAGATGTGGCGGCTTAAACCCACTATACAATGATGGTCTAAGTACAGAAATCAATTAAGCTACCTAAACTGAAAAGCAGCCTTAGGAAGGCTTTTTGAATATATTTGGATCCTAGGTTAGACACGGTGCATGGTGTGTCCTTATCCTGCCGACTAGACAGCATGTTTTATATTTTCCTTGAGCTACATTGTAAGAGACAACTCCACTGTGTAGGCAAGGTACTACTAGATCTACTTAAGAGCGGTACAAACTAGTCCACAGCTCACAATGTCTGAATTGTGGCAATCATAGCAAGAGCTCCTTAAGAATTTCTTTTAAAGTTTTTAGTAATTGCTCAGATACAAGCCTGATCCTGAAAATGACAGGCAACTCTCCTCAGACACTAACTGTCGTTTGCCCAAAAGCTGTGGCCACTATCAGGTACTGTGTATCCACTGCCTGTGCTACAAACTATGGGTTAATTACTTGTCTACTGCACACTAAATTTATTAAGTAGACTTTTTGCATACAGGACTGTGTGTGCATCTGCCATTTACCTCTGTTTGGAAATATATATAATTTTGGTTTTAATTCTGTGATTCATTTTTTAATGACCAATTTCCAAGTGAATGACTGAGCACAATCAGAATTACAACAAAGTAGACTAATGGAATAATAAAAACCATGCTATACTTATCCCTCAATTACTAAGACCCAGAAGCACCGGAGATTTTCATTATCATTTAAAGAAAAATAATACACAATGTATTCATTACCACCCTAAAGCAGACCAAACATATTTACAGTGGTAAACGTGTCTTTCACTAAAATATGCTCTATTTGGACAGCCTGCACTCCAAACATACATGCTTTTTCATTTGGTTATCAGTCTTACCTGCCCCTATTACAAGCTTTGCTTATGTTTTCATCTAGTATCATATAATGCTCAGTGAATCTTTTCCAGTCATGCACAGCATCATCTTAAGGCTGCCTTCCATGCAGTTGCTCTTTACTGATCACTAAAATGTGCTGAGCAGATCTATGTACCAGTCCCCTGCGATGCACAGGAAACATCTGAGTGGTGGCCTCTGGCAGTGGAGGGGAAACACGTTCTGATGAGAGTGACATTCACCAACAAAGAGACAGAGAGATTTGAGAAAGCAAAAAATGTGTGTTTGTGCAGTATGTTTGATGTGGCTGCCGCAGCAGACCTTGCTATAGCAGGATTACAGAAGTAGTGCTCATCACAAATTCATTGTGTATATAAGACCCCATTCAGATAGTTATCATTTTGCTGTAAGCCAAAATCACAACCTAATACTGAAGAGGCTGAGAAGGCTGCAATGCTGCCTGAATCTTCTCTTACAAAACCTGTGAGGCCTTTGGAGTCCACTAAAACAGCGAAAGTACCTCAGCTAACAGTTCACTAGAAATTGCAATCTACCCTCAGGCATTTTGAGCTGAAATACTCTTCCTGTGCTTAGCTACTAATACAGAGCAGAGGCTTCAGACCTTTGTTATGTTTAAATAAAAAATAATTCAATGAAATCCAAATCCAGCACACTGCTGCTTTGCTCCAAGTTTCCCTTTTTCCTTCCACATTGGTAAGAGCAGAGGAACTACATTACTGTTGGGAAATACTAAACAAAAAAGATTGACACAAATGGTAAAGTGTTGTATTCTCAGAAAGTTAATAAAACTCTGTCCAGCTTAAACTACCTAAGAGTAAATAAATGCAAAAAATGCAAAATTTAATTGAATGTCAGAGATCCTCTAGGACATGGTAAGTGTAAGAATTTCCTGTTATTTCAAGAACTGCAAACTGCTTGTGATGATATCTTAAAGAATTCAAATGTTAAATTTGGATATTAGCCATTTCATTGCATCTCTTGGTCATTTTCTAGAGACACTTTCATTGAATAAATGGTATTTTGAAATTCCTAGATTCAACTCTTAAACATTCCCCAGTGAATAACTTTGCAAATCTTGCACATGAGTATCTGTTGTGGCTGGCCTGAAGTCCCATAGTTGCTGTCATCTAAGGCCAAAGGTTCATTTTCTATCATTTTGCATTGAAATGTTTTGAAAATAACCATAGGCAGAATTTCTACTGAACTAGAAAAAGAAGGCCCTTCCGCTTGACATGAGAATACAGTCTCAGCTGGGAAGTCGATCCTGTAACTGTCAATGGAAAATCCACATTCCAGTTGCTGTGCTGGAAATAAATCTGGGCATGGGGAGTGGATGCATTTAGCAGAGAGAGCACTCAGTATTAGCACTGAGTATCATATAAAGCTGTGACATGCTTTTATTAAAGAAAGAGACATAAGTGGACACTATGCCATTGGACCTGATGAAATGCCTTTGAATGGGCATCCACTAGCATCCACAGGTCTTTAATTCTCTCTTTTAGAAAGTACCTTTGATAGATTTAGGTCTGTGATTCTTGCAGAACAAAAATTACAACTGCAGACATTATTTTTGCTGTTATTACCTATCAGCAAAAGACTGTCATGATAAGGCAGCAGAGAGACTTTAGAAGCTGATAGTTTTTGTGTCCTATTCCTTGTTGTGGTGGTCCATATGTCAGGAACACAGAACTGCACAGCGATGCTCTTCCAATTTCCACTTCACCTTACATTCAGGTGATAGTCCTGCCATTATCTTGCATAGCATGCTGGTCTTCAGAAAGCCATTCTGAAGAGAATTAGGTTCAGCACCTCATTTCTGCTGACAGGTACTGCCGTCCAGATGAAAAGGAAGCTAGACACCCAGGCAGAAGAGAGGCTTGTTTTAAAATAGTGTGGTTTATAAAAAAAAATGGTGAGGAAGAGGCACCAATGCATCTTCAAAGCATGGAGCAGGAGTGCTCTGTGTCCTTGTCACACTGGAAAAAACCCTTGTAACAATTTTTCAGCCATCTGCTCTATTGATATAGAAGACTCAGCAAAATTAAATATTTTTTTTGTCTGAACAATACAAACACAATTTGTTTAAACCCTGGACCGCTCTGAGAGTGCAAGTTTGGGCTTTCTTACCACTGTTGATGAAGCTCAATAACAAACCAAGCTTGACACATTGCCACTTGTCAGAGCGCGCCAGAAGGCAGAACTGAATCAGTTAAAAATTCCTTGCTACATCGTCTATCAATATAATTAATATCACTTGACATAATCACAGTCTAATTTATCATTTTCAAATGACTTTTCAGTTTATAGTTTCATTACCCTCTCTCAAAATAAGTGTGTCTCTTTAGGGAAAATGTGATCTTGCAACTGCAAGAAAGTATTTTTCCAGGATCATATTTGATTTATTTCTTCTTTTAGTGCAGGAAATTTAATTAATGTGAATTGCAATTTGATTTTGTTTATCTTTTGAAACATAGAAAAGTGCAGGCTGGAAGAAAAGGGCCATATTGTGCCGGCCTCCATCTCACTACTGGCAAGCTGCATCACACTTCAATACTAGTGTCATTCGTATGACATGAATCAATTCTCCAGTTCAGTGGAACCATAAAAACATTAAGAATTAATAATCAAAGTGGATGATCCTGCTAGCTTCTGGAAAGGCCTGGACCTTTACCATGTACACAGGTATACACCCCCACTGCCCCCCACTGCCTCTTTCCATCTTTCCTGCATCGAAGCCTGTCCTGACAGCCCTTATCTTGCATTCTCCTCACACAGCTGGAAATCATAGCATGAGCTCTTAGTATTTGTTCTCATCGTATATACTGCTGCAAAGGGCAACCTCTGCTGTACAATGCAGAGAGGAGAGTGCAAAGGACTGACCTCAGAATAAGGGCAATATTAACCCTGAACATTTCTCTCAAAGTGAAGTTTCTTTGTGGCTTTCAGATTTGTGGGCTTCAGGGAAATGCAGCACGCAGTTGACTAATTGGATGCATTATTTATAACTGACACACACAGTGGGTTTTCCTATTGCAGACCAAATAAGGATTAGTGGCAGGCAAGCTGTGCATGCAAACTGGGACAGTGACATTGCATGTGAATTATTACTCTAACTTCTGAGCCTTGCCAGACTGCCAGATCAGAATTAGAAATCTATCTCTTAAAGTAAGCAAAGGGTCAAAAGCTCTAATTAATGTTTGTTTGAGCCTTGCTTAAATTCAGTGTATAGGACCTTGAGGTAAGCTAGGAAACCAAGCAGTTTAGACAGTAAGGTAATTTAACAAAGCAGTACACAGGCAGCCCCGGGAAAATGACTGGTCTATAGGAAAGTCTGTTTCAGAAATCCATACTTGCTCTTTGTCCTATTCTTCCGAGTAGCCACCTTAGATATTTGCAGGGTTTCTGGCTGCTTCAACATGGAAGCAATGTCTCCTGTAAAGATGTGGTCCTGGTATATGCTCCTAGGAAGAAAACTTGGAATTAAATTAATATATGATATTCGTACCTCCTGATCCTAAAAAAAAAAAAATAATAAAAAAAGGTGGGAATACACTGGTTCATGCTTCCCTCATTCCCTCATTCTTTCTGCTAAAGCACAATATTGCATGTACAGGTAAAGGTCACCTGGGTCATCTGAAAAGCCTCTTTGTGAAATAGTGGATTCTGAGATGTCATCTGGCTGCTAATAATAGATGCTATGCACACTATGGCTATATCATCCTGAGAGAGGACCATTAATCTATTTATTGTGTAAGGTCATGGACCTGGGTGTTTTCTACTATATCAAATCGCAGCAGACACTGTCCCTGTGGATGTAAAAATGGGTTATTTCTAAATAGTGTGTCACAATCCTTGTGCAAGAAGCAGAATTATTGTGTGCCAAAAATGCCAGATTTAATATGCCAATAAAAGTCAGCATAGCTTTTACATAAGTTGACACCAAATAGAAGGAAGAGGGGAAAAAACCCACATAAAATAAGTGTGAGACAACCACAAGGCTTGATTCATTTTGATCTGAAGTACTGGATAATAATCACTTTCACAAAATAAAGAAATATCTGAAAAGATACCTGAAAATACATTGTTCCAATTCAGCATTAATACTAACTTCCAGTCTTTAAAGTCTAGAAGATCAAATTTTTTTCTCACAGTTTCTGTTTAACCCAAGTTCTTTGTTACAGCATATACAGTGGTAACAGAACACGTCACAAAGATGATAAAATAATGTTTTCAATACATTTAAGCAGAACATACACAGTGAAACTGTAGTATAAGTTCATGGGGTGCATGTGTGTGTGTGTGTATATATATATGTATGTGGTGCACACAGATTCTGTACCTCTGCTGCGCATCTACTTTACAAAATTGTTTGCTACTCAATCACAGCAATCTCCCATATCATTAAATTTGAAAGAAATGCTTAGTAAGTCGTTATATAGATGAGAGAAACTTCTGAAGATACACTTTACATTTGTGTTTGCATGAGCTGCCTGCCCAATACACATCCCTAAAGCAAGGATTAATAGTTTGAGCAGTCCCAGGCAAACATCAATATTTCACTGTTTTGGTGATGGACATTTACTTAGCAAGTTAAGAAAGGTGACTGTGATGACTTCCAAACTAGGCCTTGATGCTTATGGTGACAATATCAAAATACAAAGAGGTTTAGCAATGCCATTAATCTTGCACATTCATATGGAATGAATGCTTTGTCAGAATCTGTTTTGTTCTGCTCAGTGACTTATGGATATAGAAAGATCAGATTTTATTCTGAAATACAGAACCATTATTCTTTTCATAGTGTCTGAAGTGGCTGTCCTTCTTTGCCCTGACTCATGCTGATTTATGACATATTATTTCAGCTTGATTTACTGTGTGCCTTTTTTACAGGACAATACTGAATCCAGATTTCCATGACAGGATTCCACTGCTCAAGTGAAAGGTCACTGGACTGCATTTGGGAACCTTTTCAAGTAGAGGCAGTTCTGAATGAAGACATTTATCTGGAAATGTGCTATCAAAGTGTATGTGTGTGGGTGGAATCACATATTGGGAATACACTTTCATGATTATTTTAATCTTGTTATTTTAACTGTTTAGTTGAACAAGACTCATCTGACAGGGTATGCTAATAATTGTATCCCTCTGAGAGGAATGTGCCTTCATTTATTAATGTCACTGACCAAGACTACTTGCCAGCAAGTTCTTGTAGATGTAGGAGTCTATTATCTCACAGTAGAATAGACTGTGGTGCGTTAGCTCCTCCTCAGAGAGTCAGCTAAGTTTTAATGAACAAGTTCTCTTTCAGCACAACATGAATCACATTTCTGGGGAAGTGATGGAATTACTGACATTCTTACATTCATGTAAGTTTGCTGATTGTTCAAGACGACCACCAGCTATTGCACCAGAAGGTGGAACCCGGAATCAGACTGTATGGCCTGCATTGTTACGTAGGATGAACAAAATTATTAGCAGTTGGACTCAATGATCTTAAGGGTCTTTTCCAAACACAAGGAATCTATGATTGTAAAAGGCCACACTAGTTGTAAGAGCTCCAACTCCTAAGGCGTACCTATCCTTCAGCTGCTGAACTCCTGTAGGAGGCTCTAGCACAGAAATGCAGCCAATACTTTTGCCCTGTCCATGAAATCCTGTTTGGGCTCAGGAACAGCAGTGTGCAGTACAGTCAAGTTCTGCTGCCCACACTTTGTCCAGGCTGTCTGCAAGCCAGCTCTGGTGAAGAAAGTGTGAAACCATTCCAGTGCAACACCTGCACTAATGCACACTGCTATCTCAGCATGCCTGACTGTTTCAGAGTTTCTTAACAAACACAACACAAATCAAACTACAGGACTTGTAAAAGCAGTTGGCTGGAGGACCTGTAAATTCGAATTGGTCCCTTCTGCTTTACTGACTACTGAAGATAGGCCTTACAGAGGCATGCCTGGAAACCACAGAACCATTGTCATCACTGTGATCGACGCCTTTGAAAAAATTGTCTAAAGGGAAGACAATTGCCTGGTACACATTTGTTTCTGGGAAATCCTCCCAAACAACTTTTGCACATTTCAGTAGTGAAATCCTCAGGCTACTGAGTCTTATCCCTAGGCAATGAACACATTCAAGCATATCTCACCAGTGCTATCTCTTCACCACACTGCCTACCTGTTTGCTTCAAGATAGCAGCAGAGGTCTTTCTATAGTCTTACACACACTTGTATGGATGAATTTCTGTCCTCTGTGCACTGGTCTACAATGAGTGTTCTGCAATTTGTCATGGTTTAATCCCATCCAACAACTAAGTACCACACAAATACTCACTCCCCTCCTTCCTACTGGGATGCAGAAGATAATTGAAAAAAGGAAAAAAAAACCCACAAAAAAACCCAACAAAAAGAGGTAAACCAGACTGACGCCCAATCAGTTCCCAAGTAGGGGTGCCCCTTGGCCAACTCCCCTCAGTTTGTGTACTAAGCATGTCATCATATGGCATGGAATTCTCTTTTGTCTCATTTGGGTTCTCAGTCCTTGCTGTGTCCCACTCCTTAACTTAGTATAAAACACTGGTCAGCAACAAGCAAGTCAGCAGTGTGTTATCAATTGTTTTTCTCATCCTACATCCAAAACACAGTACACTAGGAAGACAATTAATTTTATTCCAACTAAAACCAGGACAGCACCAAATTCTTGCATTCCTTCGGTTTTCTAAATACTTCCAGAACTTGTGAGTCTGATAATCCTAATACACTGATGTTATTTGTCAAATGTCTGAAGGACCACTTGTAAACCAGGACCAAGCACATTTTCTCTGTAGTATCTTCTATGATTCTTACTTATTTTAAGATGGTCCTGGTATGGGTGTAATTAATGCCCAGAGTTGGTTCAGTTCCTGGGGTCCCCCTCCCCCTTCTGTTACAAGGTCCAGGAGGGGTGCAGGGGCAGGGAGCACACCACGTGGCCCCAGGACCCAGGGAGACCTCGGGCTGCACATATGCGTGGGACTATTTTGAACCAATTGGTCAGTCAGTGAATGCTGGGTGCCTATTGGTCAGTTTCACGCATCCCTAGGGGGTATTTAGGGAGGGTCCAGCGACTGTTAGGGGTTCTTCTTCGTTCTCCCCTTGTGCTGTGAGGAGCTCCAGCCACGTGCTTGCCGTGCAGTGACAAAGGCAGCAGCAGCAGGCATCACAGATTGTAGAGAAGTGGCAAGGCAAACCCCCTTCTCTCTCTTTCTCTCTATCCAGGATAAGTCGGTCCTTTTCTGTCCCTTTCTCTCTGGAAGAAGCGTTGTTTCCCCTCGCGCCCCGCGGGTATTCATAGGCGTGGCTGGGGTCTGTTTTGTATGTAGGCTCTCTGTTCCCTAAGTTCTGACTGTTTAAACTGTTTATTCTGGGTTTTAAGCAACTCGTGCGTTTATTTCTGCCAACTGCGTATCCAAAGAACCCGGGGACCCATCCAGGACCCCCCTCCGTGAGTATCAACACTAATTAAATTGATATCTCGCGACAAAGGTGCAGTGATGGCATATATTAAGAAACAAGCAAATGATTGTGAGGTTAGTCTTACTAGAGCAAGAGTTTTGTCCTTTCTTTTGGATTGCAGAGATTCAACTACCTGAATATTCCATGCTGAAGCGAGTTTATATGTCCACACTGGCTATTCCATAAGTGTGCTCTGTAATTTTGTTACTTATTGATTCAAAATTTATTATGGATTACTACAACATTAGGTAAACCTGCTCTTCAGAACTTTCACAGCAACTGACAACAAAATTAAAAGAAACAAATAGATCTGCAATTCCAGAGGTCATAGAGCAATAAGCACACTCCTAGAGGCAACAGAAATAAAATAAAAAACATGCAGCAAGCTGTGTTACTGCCCTCTCTTAAACTAAATACAAACACATAATGTGGATAATGCATGCGAAAATGGAGCACAACAGTGGGAGAGGTATGTGTGCTGGTTTGAGGCTAAGTGGAGTATTTTAATAAGAGAAATTAGATCAGTGGTTGTGAAAAGAAAATAATTAAGAAGCCTATATCATTCATTGATTTGCTGATAGGGGTAAAAAGCCAAAATAGAAACAATTTTCCCTCACTTCGTCCTGGGAGGTTGCCCTATTCATTTCTCCTTTGATCTGATCTAATATCTCCCCTCTAATCTTGGCTAACAGCCTAACATATAAGCTTTGCTGGCTTTTGTTTTTGCTTGCCTGTCTGAGACAGAGAGGGAGAAAGAAGGGGTAGCTTTGAGGCCTTCTGGGCAGTTTCCTTTGTCCAGGAGGGATTTTTCATTTCTGTGTTATTTCTATTTTGTATATAATTGTAAATACTTGTAAATATATTGTGTATACATGCTTGTAAATTCTGCCATGCTGTAAACATAGCTTGATCTTACTTCCAAGCCCTCTGAGTTAGTCTGGTAAATTTCAAATAGTGGTGGTGGGAAAGTTCCTAACCCATGTCAGTATGACAAACAGGAATATCTTCCTAGCACCTCAGAGCTGGGAACTGGATTCACATCAAGAGAAACTAGCCAAGCTGGAGAGGCATGAGGTCTTTTTGGTTCTAAGTACAAGGTGAAGATGCAGCTCCATGCATTTTTCAGTCACTAGGTCATAAAACCAGAAGCCTACAGGAGTAAAGAGGAACCAAGAACACTACGAGACAATAGCAGAAGTACACATGGAAGACAAATAGAGCTGCTACATTACCTGTGCCCTCACCTAGCTATATCAAGGCCTCTGCTGGCAGTGCACATCAATGATTGCAAGAGACAGTCTGTTTGCTTCGTGGAGATTAATTTGTGAAATACTGACTGTCCTGATTTACTGGATGTGATGTCTCAGTTAAATAATAAAGCAAAGCATCAGGCATCCAAAACCACAAACTTTATTCCATGCTAGATGAACACTTCATGTTTTGCACATTTTCAAGGGCAAGGTATCTTCCCACAAAACCAAAAAAAAAAAAAAAAAAAAAAAAAGACAAACCAAACACC
>VWZI01006526.1:111277-121586 GCA_013396835.1 Psilopogon haemacephalus
AAAAAAAAAAGCTGCTAGTTTGGAGGCAGGTATTAGCCATCAAACTGCTCTAGATTCAGTCAAAGAAGGAGATCCTAGGCAAAAGTTCTTAGTGAAAATAGTAACATATTCTCAGCCTGTCCTTTGAAGGACAAGGTGTGGTACCACTACAGTATTGGTTTGACGATACTAGTTTGCGATGCAGTAAGAAACAAAACCACTAAAAAAGGTATTTAATTGTCAAAACAGTTCTGTAATGTCTACTTGGACCTGTTCTTGTCACATTTTCACTCGTTCACCTACACTTGAAGATCTGGGTTACACTTTTATGCTATCTTTATAATATTAGCTAGTTTGGAAATAATCCCATTGAAGTAAATCAAATGAGCAGCACAAGAGTTTGTAAAGGTTGGATCACATGACTAACAATATATCAAGCTTTTTAGAAGTAGATATTCTTTGTCATACATAAGAGATATTACTTAACACAGAAGTATTACTTTAGATAAAATATACTGGCATTATGTTGTAGGTACTTTCAGTCTAACATTTACCCATCTGAGCTTGATTGAACCTTGGTGGTTGATGAAGTTGAAAGAGCTGTGTTTCATGTTACAGGACACTTGAGACTGTGCTCAAATTTACTAAGAGCAATATAATACTGAACACCACTGGGACAGAAAGAAAATTAGGCAAATTATTATAAGAAGAAGATGGTAAGAATTGTCAATAGTCTCAAGTGCACATTAGGGATATAACTGTTGTTCACATTTGAACGTTATCAAATGGCAACTCTCAATATAACTTGTGCTTGAGTGAAAAGATGTAATTCCACTAACTGCTAGACAAAGTATCTTATCTCAGAAGGACCAGATGTGCCATTACGTAACTTCAAAAGACTAATTTAGATAAAAGTTGAAAAAAAGGACTGGCTGATTATAGAGAGCTTTTTGTGCCACACAGTTCTGTAAAGATAGGATGCAACCATCATTAACAGAAATTGCAAATGTGCAGATCCTGTCTCCGTGATCAATTTGGAGAAGTGGTATAGCAAGTTTTTGGGGCAACTGGAAACAAATGAGACAATCATGATGTAGATTGAGGTATATAGATGTCCAGTATGTATTACATTTTGGTTTTATGAGAGGACAATTTTGATCACACAAAGAGAAACTCTGGT
The DNA here is from genome assembly GCA_013396835.1 of Psilopogon haemacephalus. Taxonomy (NCBI): domain Eukaryota; kingdom Metazoa; phylum Chordata; class Aves; order Piciformes; family Megalaimidae; genus Psilopogon; species Psilopogon haemacephalus. The sequence continues at coordinate 112,437 of VWZI01006526.1, forward strand.
GTTCAAGCACACACTTTGAGGAAATGATCATTCCACTTTCCCTGAAAGAGATAAATAAAAAGAAGCATGGATTGCCTTGCCCCTTGGCAGCACTCTGGAGCTTCCTGAATGTGGGGAAAATTTTGATTTGGATCTATATCCCCAGAAAGGGAGACCAAGAGAAGAAGGAATATTCCTAGGATGGGTTTAGCCACTCACTAAGTATGGCCTTTGAGTTGACAGACTGGTTTTTTTTCAGTTGTTGGAGTCCTTTTCCCTATTTATTTTTTCTACTAAGTATAGGGACTAATTTCAGAAAATTCAGAATCCAATATACTTTCAGGGCAAGGATGCACTAGATTATTCATATTTATAATTAAAAGTATAATGTTGTTTATCTACTATATCTAGAGATGCTTAATAAACCTGTTTTGAATAATTACATCTCTTTTAATGTCTTATACTGCTAACTGACTGCAACTGAATTATTAATAGAATATATTCTTATTGTTCAAATGGAATTGATAATTTATAACTGCTAAAACTTTCACATGCTGTAGGAGTCAGTTCTAAGGAGACAAGTATGTTTTACACAAAGTAGGCCACAGAGAGGTTCTCATTCATGCACTCTCTCACATTTCACCTTCTATGGTATTTTGGCCCCGCTGCAGATTTATTTAATATTTTAGTTGCATCAAGTAGAAACCTAAGTCCTCAGATAAAATAGGGCACTGCTTCCAACCTGATAAACAGCGTTGCCTTAAATTATGCAGGTAACAATCAGCAGTTTCTAATAACAATAGAGTAAGTGGAGGATGGAAAAGCAACTGCCTGAATAGGTAATGCTATTGTTTAGTAGTCCTGTCAGGTACCCAGCTGGGACACCAGAGAGTGCTCCAAGGCACTGATGATAGTCAGCAAGAACAAATCATTGATCCTTTGCAATGGAGATGATTAGATAAACTTCTGCTATTCAAAACATTGCCCAAACTAATTTCATGAAAGCAGCAAGGTCAAAAAATTCTACTCATAGACTAAGCCTAATTCACTGAGAATTCATGTCTTCATAAAAAAAAAAAAAAAAAAATGAAGACATCAGGTATTATTCTTCCAGTCCTCCTCTTGATGGATTTACTAGACAAAGAGAAATCAAATGTCTTTCTGAAGTCTTACTTTGCATTGGCAAAACAAATGGCACAAAGAATCCCACAGAGGCATAAAACAAATGGGAAAATGAGAGCAATTTCAAATTATTTGGTTTTTGTTCTTGAAAACACTACGTTTTACAGCCTGGTTGGGTTTTTGTCCCTAAAAAAATTACATCTCACAGGCATTTAGATGAAACTGGCCTGCATTTAAAACAATCGGAAGAATGAACAACCAAAAAACCATATGGACTTAGGAGGCATTTTGAAAAGAAAAATCCTCTGCTGTATTTTCATCTAAGAGAGAAAATCATGGATCTGCTTAGGACTTTTTCTCAGGCACCATCTGAGCCAAAATTTAAGTAGGACTTCTGGAGATACTGCTTTCAGGATGTCACAGGCAAGACAGTGTTAATGACTACTTGTAGTGAACCTGGATACTGAGGTTTATTTAAGGACCAACAAGATGAGACCTTTTGCAACTACTTGATTTTCTTTCACACTTTTCATTCACAGCTTCCATCCCTGCAGGGAGGTGGATGTTGGCTTGGGGTGCTTGGGCAGAAAATTATGTTGGTCCCTGTTGTGTGGCTGCTCACAGTTAGCTGTCTTGGGCATGACCAGACTTGAGTCCTTGGTGCATTCTCTGTCTTCCATTTCCTCACAGCTTCCTGATCTTCAAGATCTCCACCTTCACGATCCTTCCTCCAGCCAGGAACCTCACCTTCTGTTCACTTCCTCTTCTTTTTTTCCAAGACCACATCCTTCTGGTGCCTCTTGTTTTCTGGCATGCCAACACTCATTTTTCTAAACAGTTCTCACAATCTGAACAACTTTTGTGCATAAGTGGAAGGCATGAGCAGCCTCTTAACAGGTGGTTCTGTCTCATGACCCTTCACTAATGTGAGGAGTTCAGACATGCCACTTCCACTTAGTCCAGCTGTTTACAACCATATTCAACCAATTACAGGGTTGCCTACAAGCCAATTACAAGTAGCACATCTCTGTTTGATACCTTGAACATTCAAATTTGGACACTAACCTCCACACAAACACCCAGCCATCTGATACCTGTTAGCATTCACAATGTAAGGTATTCTTTTTCCTGATTCTGCAGCCAGTGAAGACAACAGGATAAATTTTACTTGTTTCAATAATTTTCAATGATAGAGTTTTCCAGGGACTGATTATTTATTGAACATAAATGTATTCTTCTGAAATGGCTTAACTAATCCATCATAGTTGTTTGCTTACTGGATTCTATTACTCAAGTGTGCATAGATTTTTTCAAAAAGTGCTTTTAGTATGAAGAGCTCCAGAAGTGTTTTTTGAGCTGATCAAAGGTTCTGTCTCTACTACAAACCCCACATCTCTTGAAGGAATGAAGGAGTTAAATGCATTTTCAAGTTTTTCTGGAATTATTGGAGGGAGTCACAAAACAAACCAAATACATGACACTTTTTTCATCTCTTCCCTTGCATTAATACTATAACAATTTTATATAATGGATACAACTTATTTGAGTGCATTTAATAGGTTACCTGGTCAAGGAGCTAGAAACTAAAATACAACACTGTGGCTGCCTTGATTCTTGTTAGTTTGGATCACAGGCAAAAGTAGTCAGCACAGATATCTAAGTAGGTTGCACAGCTGTAGCCCAAAGATGTTGCTTCACTGTTTTGATGATTACAAGACTGAATTTTTAGAGGGTGAGGGACTGGGAACCCTGGGAAAATATCAACTTCATCCATTACTGAATGCATGCCAGTGAAGTGCAAAATGGAAGTTGTACAGCTGACCACACAGATCTCCTACATGAAATAAAAAGTGCAAAATAGGATTTAAAATGTTATCTTCACAATTTTCCTCTTCTAGTATCCCCTTAAACCCCATTTTGAAGGCAGAATGCCACCACAAAGAACAAGAAACCATCTCTCCAGATGTCTTTCATCAAACTAACAAATCTGCAAGACTTGTTTCTATAGTTTTTGCACTATTTTATCATTTTATAAACATTTACCAGAAGTAAACTGTACCAGTAGACAGATTATTTTACTGATAAAATCTTACATAGCTTACTATATCTAAGAATGAGATATTTGCCTAAGAAAGTGATAATAAAGTCTGGCTGTTCATAACCCAGAGTTTTTAATGGGTTATGTAATTGTATTTCAGTATGAATTTTTATGAAATCCTGTTTTCAGGGAGTCTAAACTGTAGTTTTCATTTGCCTGTGGGGTTTGACTTCAGAATGAAGCAGATAGCTGACACAGATGATTTCAGCCAAAATTATTAGAGTTTTGGCAAACTTACAACCTAACTGAAACACAGTTTTACTTGAAAACTAATGGTGTACTGTCAGCCTTGCCCATAATTTAAAAGCTGAGAATCCATCAAGTATTAAAACTTTGACAGTGAAGCCACAAAGATATATGGAACTTTCAAGGTTGTTTCTTAAGTAATATATGCGGCATACAAAAATCTCTCCTTGATGCAGAAAGTCTACTTTTGAAAAAAATACTAGCATTGCTGCTTGTCACTGCTGGCAAGTCAAGAAAATGGCAACAAAACTCAGTAAGCCTCATATGAAATTGTTCTAGTGTCCACCTTATAGATGTAGAGAATTCTCCACAAAAACTGTAAAAACAAAGCTAACATCTTGAGGCATGTTAAGTCCTTGATGCTGTTTTCTAAGGAGTTGCTAAAAGTTAAATCACTATTTGAGCTTTAGAGTCAGGCTCCAAGGAGAAGAATAATGCTAACAGACTTTATTTTATCCCTTTGCAAAGGGACCAAACAGCAGTTGTACCTACCACAGTACACTTGCATAAATATTCTCTAGTATGCTGACCTTCTAAATGCTCTGCATTATGTCACAGAAACATTTCTACAAGCAAGAGGTAAGAAGGCTTTGAGACTACAGTGCAAGGTGAAACACTGCAGAGATCTGCTGCCTGTTTGGTGCAACTGCCACAACGGTAGGGAGGTGCTCCTACACGAAGTATGCCATTTACTGGCCCAAATGTACATAAAATTTCAATACAGAGGAAGGAAAAAGCATGTAAACATTTAATACAGGGAAATGCACATGGGAAGACATGACAGCCATGGCCAGTTACAGTCTTAAGCTTTTTATTGCCTTTAGGTATTATTGGGTGAAAAACTGGATGTACTCACATAATTTACACTGAAACTGTAATGCTGAGTAAGAAGACATTGTTAGCTACAGAGTGACTCACACTGGATGTTTTGTTTGAGGAAGAAGGCAGCTGCTGTGCTTGATATGAAAATATTATAAGTTTCTTAAACAGCAAAGACCTACATCACTCTGTGACATGTTGTCAAGATCTAGTAATACCTGCTGAAGTGGTTTGCCGATTCAGCAACCACAAGTTTGGTTACTCTTGAAGTTGGATGAGCTTTTAAAGTGATATGTGACTAATCAACACTCCAGTCTACCATTTCATGGTCCCTTCCCTGCAGGTAAACTAGGATGTAACAAGAACTGCAGAGTGACATGACATCAGCAGTGAGTTCTCTGCCTCCTGCTGCAAAACTATGTAAGCCCCTACTCCACGACTGCAGGCAGTGCAAGTGCGAGGATGTGGGGCTGGACACACTTGGCACCATCTACTTTGCTAGTTGCAGCTAAACTCAATCCTTATTTAGGTTTCTTTGACAGAAGCCGAGAGACCTGATCCCTCCTATGCAGCTAGCTGTGACCCTCATAAAGAGAACAAGGACCCATGGAAGGTGTGTTTCCCCAGTGAGGGCTCTGAACACTGTGGGTTTTAAGACTGTGTGTGGAAAGCGTTTTCCTTGAGGAAAGTGCTCAGAATAAAAAACCAGAGTTCTGTGATCATTTTGCCTCTTATGTGAAGAGACAAGCTCAAGACAGATTATTGTTTTAGGACTGTATATCAGATCCCTCTGACAGTTTATTAACCAGTAACTCTGGGGTAAGGTAATTGGATACTTGTTATCTGATGTCAAAAGGAACCAAGCATCTGATTTCCTTAGGCTTTTCTGAAACCTTAGTGTACATTTCTCAGCCAATTGAAAGCAGATTATTTTTAGCTGTATTTCAGAGAGATTTTTTGCTGTTCTTTAATAGATATTTTCCCAAGCTGCTTCTTACCACTACATGTGAAAATATACTGTTATATGACAACAGGACAAAAAACCCCACAAATGCATGCAGAAAAAAGAGAGTAATAAAATTAATAGTAAGGGATCACATTTGAAACATCATACACAAAGAACTGGCATTGAAGTTTAATGTAGGTGTGTTACAAGAGTTAAGAGTTACTTCAGCATGAAAAGACCAAACTTATAAGGATCTGTAGTAGCTGTGATGCAGATCATAAACACAAACATGAACTATAACAATCTGTATGGTAGATGTGCTTCTTTTCTCCCTGCTTAGTATTTTCACTAGTACTCAAAACTCCAATTCGAAGAGGAGGTTACGAAGCTAAACAATTTTGTGAAGAGCACAATGGATAAACATATAATTTCTAAACTGTTCAAAAGACCAAACTGTATGTTCTTACACTGACTAAAAATACATCATCCTCTTGGTCAAGTCTTTCTCTGGCGTGCTAACAACTTCTTTTCTACCAGTTTTCCAGATTTCTTTGTAAACATACAAAAACTACCTTAAATAAATAATTGCACATAGAAATGGTAAAAAATATATTTATCCACTCTTTCTTTACTGAAAAGGTTGATCTGGTATTATTCAGTTTCTGTCTCAGCTCAAAACAAACCTTAAAACCTTCAACAGAACCAATATACCTTCTTCTTAAAATTAGTAGAAAACTCATTCAAAACAATTCACGCATTTCTGAGACTCTGCTCATATTTAGAAAGCAAGCTTTTTTAGTGCAATTAATAATTATCTAGGACTGCTTCATTTCCCCTTCTGTTATGCAGTTACTGTCTATTTGGAAGTTGTTCCAAATTTTGATTTTCCATATTTAAATGACACATAAGAGAGGCGAGATCATGATAATGACATCAGCTTAGAGTTTCCACAGTGGTTTGTTTCCCAACAGGTTTGCTCATTTTCTTCTCTCTCTTTTTTTTTTAGTAAGTGAACTAGAACTTTCCAAACAACAAAATCATCACAGAACTCAATAAAGGCAAGACTTTTTTTTACAATTTAGCCCGAAGCATAACTGTTGAAGACAACTATTGCAACAAAAAGAAGTGAAATTTATAGTAATATACTTTTACAAACACAGAAGAGTTGTCAAAACCATGGCAGCACAGCTTTGGATGTCAGCACTTTTGTCAGCAAATGATCAGAAAAAGAAAGCTATCCAACACAACTTCCTGGCCAGAAATTTTTGCTTTCCTCATTATACTCTCCAAGGGTAAAGGGTTACTTTTCCAATTAAATTACCTGTCCCAGTGATCTCCAGTCTAGGCTGGCACTTCCAATGTACACGTGCTGTTTATCAACAATCCAGAAAGATGACTGAAGTCGACCTTCATTATATGCTGACATGTTCATATACAGCACTTCAGCACCTACAGGTTTAAGGATAAAACAATAAATAGCATTGTTTAAAATAACATAATTTACATTATTGAAAAAAAAAATTACTTCACATTACAGGACCTCATCTTCCAAAATTTAAAAAGGGTGTAATTAAACATGCCATCAAGGTTTAAAATCAGTGATAAACAGTGTTACTGTCCCACTATTTAAGATCTTAAGATATACCCCAGAAAAGCAGGTAGAGATAATACTCACATGCTGTTTACTTAATTTTCTTCTATTTTAGAACCAAATAATTGCTATGTTTTCCCAGCACTGTATGTTCCTAAAATAGTTTATTTTTAAAGGTCTATTCTGTAACTCAAACCTCCACTATAATAGTGACCTTTAAAATACAAGTCCAATTACAATATCTTTGTGAAACACAGACTTTGTTCCTTTTCCCTATGCCACAGTCTGGGAAGGTAGGCTATGGTGGGTTGACGTCTGTAATAGACCTCAACAAGAGGAGCAGGAGTGGAGAATTAGAGTTAGGAAGTATGCAAAGGCCCAAAAAATGCTGAAACTGCTCTCAGTTCTGTACTCTATGACATTCGATTTACCACTTTGAACTGCATAGTTTCAGGTAGGATCACAGGCCACTGAAATCAAAGGAGTTACTTATCGGGTAAAAGCACATTGGCTACCTCACATCAGTAGGAATGTCTGAAATAGCCCCATCAATATGTCTGCAGGACTTAATCTAGACAATACTTAGTATTAGGTAAATTTAGAGGATTTCTTACATAATTTTTGTTCCTTCTGTACTGCAAGTGCTTGAAAGATTAGCTATTAAGATTAGGCAATTAATCCAAATTAAACATTGCTGAAGGTACAGTAATCTACTCATCTTCACATTTTAGCTGCGACAGTAACCAGGGAGGAGAAGTGCTAGTGGAGAGCAGTAATGGTACCAGCCATCTCCCACTAAATGTTCATGGGATCTTCAGTACCATGAATTCCAGCAATCCTTTGATTAGAATAATTCTGGGATACATAGAGAACTATACATTTCTTTTAATCTAACTCCCTACTCTGTCTGCCTTGACTTGAGATTTTAAGCAAGAGCTACCAGTGCTAAATATTTTTTTTTAATTAAGAAAATTGTAATTCTCACTTGAACAAATGATTCTAGAAGTTCAGACCTCAAGAAGATAAATGAGATAAGGTGCCACATTTCACGAGACACTAACCATACACCATAGGACTTGGAGCAAGTTACAGAATTCAGTTCATTGTACAATTACATTTGCTGTGACCCAGTTATCTTTCAAATTTCTTCTAGGTATCATCCATCCACATTCATCTGTGCATAAAAAGAAAGGTATTTTCCAATTTTCTTAGTATGTGCTGTTGCTGACTTTTAATTCATGCATTAATGAGCAGTACTGTGATAATTAATGAGATAATGTATGTGTAATACAAAATAAATCAGAAAACACTATAAGAGGTGTTAAGTGGTTTAATTCTTCTGCCCAATGAATAAACAAAACAAAAGGAACTCACCCTTCTAGCTAAGGAAAACAATTTTACATGGTACAGAACTTCTAGGTGCTTATCTGAAAACTGTGTTTAACATAGCCATTTGTCCTAGTCATATTTTCTTTCCATATATAAAATTTGCAAAATTAAATAGCAGTAAGAATTTAGCACCCAAAACACACCCAGATTAGTCAGGTTACAATAGTGAAGGTAAATCAGTTGGAAGTAACAATTATCTTACCTCTCATAAGTGAGAGCCTAAAGTAAACACATTTTGTACAATATCCAATGCCAGACAAAAATGCTGATTGCTAAGGTTACAACAGGAGAATCTTTAAAAAGGAATACTAATGTTAAAAATAGTAGACATCATCAGAGACCTGACATAAATTTCAAAAGTTGTAAACCATCAGGATTTGTGGGTGTGAGCAGTTTAAACATGGGCATAAGCAGTGGGATGGGACTCTCATTCCAAAATATAGTTGAGGTTTCAATTACCCTAACAGTAAATATTGCAGGAGATACTACTATCACACACACACACCCAGCATTAAAATAAAAACCTGGAACTCAATTTCTTTTCCTTCTGGAAAGAGCTAACTCATAAGACTGAGGAAACAGTATCTCCAAGTTAATAAAAAAAAAAAAAAAGTCATGTGCTGCAGACAGCAGCTGCTGTGTAGCCTATTAATAAGTCCTTAACTTTTGATGAAAGGAAACGTGCACCAGTATTGACAATTCCAGAAGCCCTTGATATGTTTTGTTAAAATAGGCTTATCAAGCCTTCGATGCAATCCATCATCCCTAGTGTGGTCCAGGTCTCATGAGGAAATTAAGTTGGACTGATCAATATGTGAAGCCATAACAGAACTCTTTATCATGCCGCAGTCTCAATTACGCAAAGCTGTGGGTCTACAGAGTTCAAACAGGAAGCACAATTTGTAGACTTGACTGCTAATAGAGATACCAGATTCTTAAAAAAAAAAAAAAAAAAAACCC
>VWZI01006526.1:121610-183898 GCA_013396835.1 Psilopogon haemacephalus
AAACCCTAACAATTTTGTTTCACTGAAACTTAAATTTCAGAGTGAAACCTTAAGAGAAAACCAGTGCTGTCACTTAAAATTCAAGCTGATTTGCCTGTCCCATAAAACTCTGAATTCTACAGGTTGGGCTGGATCACTCTACTGTAAGAAAAAACAGACCACTTAAGGGATTAAAGCCTGCTTTAGGTAAAACCAGGGATTTCTCTTAAGCAGGTTTTTTTTTTTTTTTGTTTAAGTAGGAAGATTTTGCTCTTTGTAGAATGGAGATGAGGGATGAAGTCTGGGATACCCAGGAAAGACCCTGCCATTGAGCACCTGGACCTTCCTTATGTGTTGAGACCATGGCTCTGAAAGAAATCCAATTCCTGAAGAAGGATGGCACAAGCAAGTTCTATTTCTGCCTGCTCTCAAATACTCTACTAACAAAGCTATGAAAGCTTTGGGGCAAGTTCAACTTCAGAAACAGCAAATTAAGGTTAGGACCTTTCCTTCATGTTTGAATCAAAACACTAAGTAACACTAAGAATTTAATCAAGAGCTCATCATAAATACAATCTATAATGAAAAACTGTATGCCATCAAGCAGCACATCTTGGCCTACCTGTGTTGCAGAATATGATAGCTGTAGATTTTACTGCAGCTCAAGCAAGGTCACCAAGCAGCTATGGAAACCAGGATACTCTTCTCTGTAGGAGACCACAGGAAGCTGAGGCTCATAAGGCTGCCACTCAGCTTAGGGTCTCAAGTTTATCCCAAGAGGCTTTGGATCTGACACCTGCAAGCAATCTATGATGTTGCCAGATTGTCCTGGTACAGAGGCAACATCATTGAGCTAAATCATCTGTCTGGTGGATACAAGAAATCACTTTTAAAGAAGGCCCAGAAAGAGCAACTGTTTAAGCTGTTATTATCACAGCTGCTTTGAAAGCAAACATGCAAATTCTGCCTGCAACAGTTTTCAACAGCACCAGTTACAGGCTAAACTCACTCTGGAGTTAGCAAACATAACGCCCAAGAAACAGAAGCTTCATTTGCTTGTACCACGGCTAAAATTGGCCTTCTGTCTTCACAACTTTCTTAGTTTCACTACAGTTTTTCTGAAGACAGAGAGGAAGAAAAATGGGAAAGTGGGGATTGAGAAGAGTGCCAGACAGAGATATCTGGGAAGTTACAGAGACAGTGACAGTTCATTCAAAACTGGCAGATTACGGATGAGAAAAGCACCAAGAGCCCTCACCTCATTAGCCCTGACAGGAGGAAACAATGGCCCAGCAGAAACCAGGGTCTGACAGCATATATTAGCACCGTGCATCATGCAGAGCCCTGGGAGAAAGGGTCTTGGAGCCAGGCTGGGCTCTGCTACCCCCTGCTAGGAAGGTGAGAGTTGTCGAAGTAAGGAGATGAGCAAGGGCTTTCAAATGCCTCTTGTCCCACATTTTGGAAAACAACTTGTCAAGTGCAGACTGCAGAGGCACAGCAAACAATGGAAGAGGAAGCACACTGGAGGAGACAGATCTACACAGGGCTGTTTGTAGGATAGGGGGAGCGAGGAGGATGTAGAGGGATTGCAAAAGAGAAGGGACAGCAGGATCCAGAGAAGTGCTAGCATATGAAATGAGTTTGGCCAGTCAAGGCAAGACGGCTTAAAGCTCCTGTACATTTACAGTTGAAACTGACAAATGTGCCTGCGTCACATCCAGTCACCATTCCACATGTCACCACCACGCTGGCCACAGCAGGAGCAGCTGCCCTACTCCACTTACCCTATTGTTGCTGTCCATTCACTCTTCTCATCACCATGTCCATAGGCTTTGCTCATAGCATTATTGTTCTCTTTCTCCTAATTCTGTGTATACCCAAGCAAATACTTCAAGTGATGACCTTTAAAAAGGACTCTGAGCATGTGAACTGTGGCCTTTTAGTTTCATTTCACTGCTGACAGTCACCTGGCACACAAAGATACACATTTCGATCTGCCTTCTGGAGGGTGGCCTCAAGCCACAGTTCAGAGCAGACTCAACTAGTCCTAAAGCTCACAAGCCCATGCACAGCTGAGCACAGCTGGTACTAAAGCAGCCTGCACAGTACCTTGTACAGCCTCCCTGGTAGGTGGTGCCATAGATCTGCTGTATTCTTTCAGCTAAATTGAGTTTTCAGATCAGTATAGATGCAATTAATCATAATGTGCTACCTCAGAAAGATCAGTAAGAGATCCATTACTACCCTTAGGTCCAAAACATTTTTTAAAATAAAATTTGCTTACTAGGATAGAGATACGGACTTTCTATACCTGTAAGAGTATGTCTCCTTTCCTTCATTTTCCAACAGACACTTTCCTTTATTTGCTTTCAATTACAAGCTCTAACACAAAGTACACCCATGAACAAAAATAATTTTTATTCTGCCAAGACGAAAATCCAGCTTTTCATACCATACCTGGGTGATGGAGTAGCTGTCTCATATTGGGCAGACACAAATGACCCAAACAGAGGATCATCTGCCCAGAAATTTTTATGCTTTTACCTCAACTGATTGCAAAAAGTCTGGCATTTTTCCAGTAGCCCCATTAGCATGACTTGTCAGCACTCAGAGGAGGACAAGTACAAAAGCAAAGGAATGTATAACTTGACAACAAAGTTATTTTTACTAAGTCTTTGAATGATTAAAAGACAAACTAGACTATTTACTATTTCTGTACTCTTTATGGAATATTGGATTTAAAATGCAATTTAAAAGTCTGCCTGGCCCCACATGGATTAATGCTTTAAATCTATTTCAAAGAGAGAACAAACACTCAAGGACTTTTAGGGAAATCTCTGATGATAACATGTAGTAACTCAAAATTAGCTGTTTTGCTTACATTGCTGTCTGCTCCCTACATACCACCACCTCTCCCTGCCCCTGCTTTTTTAAAACTACCAGGACTGAATCCTACCATTCTGGGATTGTNACCGAATTACGCCCCCCCCCCCAAAATAAACAGTGTACAATAAAAGCCATGCATTTCCCCTCCTTTTATTTTCTTTGCAGGTCAATATGCAAGTGCCACACATGCAAAAGCTGAAATCATAGTTATTCAAAGAAATCACATTCTGGTACAAGCTGAAACAATCCCCCGAAAGCCTTTCTAATACAACTTACATTCACACCACCTTGGTCTGTCTTAAATTTTAGCTCTCCAGCTACCTCATGACAAACATGCCTTCCTTCTGAATGAAATTCCCACTCTCTCCCCATCTACTAAGTGCACATGCAGCTTCACAAAAGAACGCCGGCCCCAAAAGTTAATGCTACCTGTAGTAATACCAGGCTGTTTCTGATGTAAATATTTTTCATTAAAAATTACTGTAACGCCTACTGCCTTATTTTACAGCATCTGAGGTCACTGACATAAAGATGGCTTTGAGGAAATTGGCACACAGGAGTGGAATCTGTGAGTGCAGTTCCATGGGCCCCTCTGATTGCTCTCTGGAAAGACCTGGAACTACAACGAGTGGGCTCCTACATGTGGGGCTGCAGTGTGGGTGGAAACATTTTCTGCCCCCTGTGTACTGCCATCGCCCATATCTACTGACACGCTCCCCAGTCGGCTTATGTGTCCATGCCTGGCTAGAGCTCGGAAGCAAGACTGCTAGAGCAGATGGGCAGCAGCTAAGGATCTCCCTGTGGAGTTGTGATTGTGAGAAGGCAGAGAGAGACCCCAGCTCTGCTGGCTGCCTTCCCAGCCCCCTCTCCAGGCGCTGCGCCAGCTTCTCGCCCAATTCTCTTCCCCCCACAGCAGACTGTAACATGCTGTTGGGCTCTGTTCTGCATGATCAGGGAGAACAATCGGGTTCTACACTTAACATTATTTTTGTGTATTGTTTTTCACACATTCAGTGATTTAAAATAATCTCTGAGACGGCACATCCCCAGAAACTGCACAGTCCACACACAGAGGAAGCCAAGATTCAAGTGTGGGGACTTGAGAGAAAGAAGAACAAATGTCCAGAAAGAAGAATAACAGAAACCATCTCTCTGACTAGAAACAAAGTATTACTGAATTATCATTGGCATGGTTAAAAAGCAACCACCAACAACAGAAACTCCTAGTAATAGTGGCAGGAACAGATCTCATTTTCAGCAACTCTTCTTCCCTCTCCCACCTCCTCAGCTGTGCTCAATTAGTACTTCAGGATTCAAGGAATCAACTGGTTCGGAAAATGTATTCAGGTTAAAACGAAATAAAAATAAAACGGTTGTTTCAAATGCAGGATAATTCATGAGTCCAGCTCATCATGTGGCACTAAACAGTTTTTCTGACGCAGCTGAAGGCAAATCTTAAGTGTGGGAATAAGTGGCTTGTGGCTGGGTGCAACAAGACGCAGGAACTGCTTATGCCAGTGACGCCCTTTAAAAGTACACCGCTGCAATTGCAGCCTCCAGTTCCTCTCAAAACCAAGCCTCTCAGAAATTCCAGATTGTCAAGCCCCAGTATTTGCCTTTTGTCTTGCATAGCCATTTGCCTCATGCAAACAAAGCAAAACGGAAGGCAATGCTGCTATTTGCTTGGGCTGACATTTCCCACGTGCTTACACAGAGGTCCACAGTGCCACAAAAGATCCAGAAAGGACCTGTCAGGGAATCTTCTCCTATGCAGTTTGCTCATTGGATGCAGGATCACAAATTCTTGAGTACAAAGGAAAGGTCAGAATTATTTTTTTTCAATTGCTTAACTTCGGTGACATCTTGGGATCTAGTTAGTTCCCTAGGTTACATTCATCTAAATATGCCCTGATAGTGGCTTTGAAGATACCAAATGTTGGCCTTTGTTGCTAGCTCAACTCATTAAAATACTGATTTCTCAGCTGAGCACCCTGCTGTAGACAAGAGTTTGGCATAGGAGTGTTAAAGCTCTCATCCATGTGAACACATTTGCACTGCCTGCTAGGCTCTTTTGACTTAGCATTAAAAAACAGACACAGAACCAAAATGGTTCCCACCCCATGCCACAGGAGACAAAAGAGAGGCCTGACAATATTTCCTACTCACCTAGCTACATAAAAGTTCTGATTTACTGAAAAAAAAAGCCACAGCTCCATCTTAATTGCATAGTGGGAAAACCATGACAAATACAACAATGCAGAGGTAAAAGGTCTCCTCTTTATTCACAGAATAAAGCACATGCACACTCTGCTTGAGTTGCCCTGTGAACAGCAGTTAGCTCAGTAGCTCACCTGATTAATTGTGTGTGGGAATGTTTCATTAACCTATGCCCAGAATGTTAGACTGCAAGCAAGGAAGAAACTCATATGACTACAGACCTCTGGTCTTTCCAAAGATGGAAATCCATTTTCCAGAGCACACTCACAGATTTCTCCTTTTCACCCACAAGACAGAGTCCATTAGTCCATAAAGCACTGAGATTTCGTAAGAAAAAATACAGAATACAAAGCAGCCCATGACAAAAAAAACCTCCAGTATTTAGAAGCAGGATTTAAAGCCTGATATCCCTTTTTCTAATACTGAATACATAATAACATGATTTTAGGAAGTCCATTAACCTTGTTAACCCCCCATGAGTTTTTATTATTTGCACTTTAGTCCTGCTTCTTAAACCCTGTACTGTGTATTTGACTGCTTAAGATTTTTAATTGTTACTGTAGAATTTTACATTCTACATTTTCATCTGGGAAAAACATTTTTTTTTTTTTAAAGAAAGACAAATTCATGTCACTGTGTCCTTGGGAGGCATCATGCTGCCCCTCAGTCGGTATGCGATAAGCAAGTACCTCACAAACGCAAGCAGCCAACACTGCAGTTCATTATGTGGAACAAGTCAGGAAAGCAGACATGCTTCAGCTGTACACTTTCCCACTTGCATATGGCCTTTCAAATCAGTGAATTCTGTATTATATTTGCTAGAGATACCCTTACTATTTGGGAACAATTTTAGATTTCCCGTTTTAGACTATCTTTAAAAATAAGAACAAAACATTGAGTCTGTGCTCTAGAATTCAGTGTAACTTAAAATTATCCAAATAGCGTTTCCTTTCCCTCTAATAATTTTATTGAAAATAGCAAATATTTCTTGCCTCTTCTAACAGATTTTGTTGCCTAATGCAGCAAACATGAGAGAAATCCTTATTTTTCACTGTCTTGACTCTGACATCAGCATTTTTTCCATCAAATCATTACTTTTTTGAAGCTATTTAAGGTATTTCATATCAATAGCCATAGATTATTTTGAAAAAAAAAAAAGAATGAGAGCACTGATGATCAGTTCAATTCTTTCCCCTTAGCAGAACTCAGCATTCCTCTAAATAGCATTTTCTTGAGTATAAATCTGTTTCATAAGTCTGATGATTGAGTACAGTCTGTGAGATAATTAGTGTACAAAAAGTTTTATAGGATTTAATAAAAAAAATTCACCATCTTTTTTTGCCCTTCATTATTGGAGAGTGGTCTGCTCATTTACTAGATGAAGCTACAAAAGTGATTGCTTTAGAAACTGGGAAAAGTAATTTTCTTAGCTGATTCAGACAACAAAGCATAGTACTGCTTACAGGATGACTATAATACTATCAGTAAAACCATTAGTAAAGTTGGACTGTGGCTTGCTTTCTTTGCCTAATTGTAATTACCTATGTTTTTACTATTAAAAAGATCTATTCTAAATATAATAAAGAGATTAGTAAGCTCACACACTGCTTACTCCACCCCTGTTCAAAGTCTCTTTTCTTTACTTGGATTAGCATTATGTAGCACTAGATTTCTTCATGTCTTTTCTAGATGAAGAATCCAGGAATTCAGGGACTTTTCCTCATCACAAGAAATTAGGATCACAAACTTCTGTGAATGAACAAGGCTAAATCCCTAAAAAAAAAAAAACCAAAAAAACCACACCAAAAAAACCCCCAAAACACAGCAACTATTTATCCCTATCTCTTTTTTTTTTTAACTTATCAAAATTATTTCATCTGATACTTATATGTTGTAAACCCATCAGTATTGGCAACAGTGTGACTAAATGTGCTGACTAGCAATAACGACACTTGTGCAATCATTCCCAAAACATGGTCCTCAAACATTTATAGCTGTGCTTTGGGTTCTGTTGGTTTCCTTCCCATGAAGGAGAATCTCATTTCTGGAAGAAGAAAAAGCATACTGCAGGGTAGGGAGAGAGGTGAGGACAGAGTTATGCTTCCTCAGAGAGCAGTCATAGTTGGTACTAAGGTGCTAGTTTTTTATTTTTGCAATACCTTCATAACACAATTCATTTTTTCCTATGCTCTTTCATTACACAATTGTGACCATTTAAGGAGTGCAGAGGCACAGTCAGAACAAATCTGGGTTGGCCAGCAGTGTGGCCATTTCCTTTAACTACTTCTCCCTTGCCTCTCAGCAGCTTTCCCAACCTCTTTCCTTTGATTCTATCCTATTATCCTGCTAAGACAGCCTTTAACTTTTATATATTTTTTTCAGATCATTCCTATCTCCATTCCAATTATTTTTCTCTTATCTATATTGTCACAAGCCCACCAAGGATATGCTCCACCTGTTGCAAACATTCTTATCTGACCTTTGCCTAAATTAATTACTCAATTTTCTGTTTCTGCCCTTCTCTTTCATCTGTTTCTTTTCCTTTATTTCCTTTTCCCCACTACTTTTCTCACATGTCATTCTTCTTCCCTCTCCTTCACTCTCTTCCACTTCATCCTCAGTTTATCAATTCACTTGTATTCTTGCCCACTCATTCATTGTTTCATTTATCAGGTATATTCATTCAGTTATTCATTCACTCCTCCACTCTCGAATTAGGAACATCTTAAGGAACATATTTTATTCTCTAACTATGTAAGCAGGATGGTATATTTTTCATGTTTGTACAAACAAAGTTATCAAAAAGAAAAGATATTTTTTTCCTAGGAGTTTTAAGGCTAACTACAGTTTTGGGATCCACAGTTTGGTCCTAATTTTATTTTGTTCATCATGTTCTAGAAGCCCTGCAGCCCTACTAACTTGTGACATACAACCCAAGGGCAGACAGATTGCTGATATTTGTCACAGGCTGGGACTCTGGGAATTCCATCTTGCTTTCTTCGTTCAAACAACTAAAGCTGAGCTTTTCTTTTGTACCATGGTTCTAAAGTCCTTAAAAGAACAAAGCACTTCTATAGTCTCCTCTTTTATAAAAGTAAGCATGCTGCAGCTCTGCTGTAGCAGATTCAAGAATCTCACACTTGATTTACTACTGCTCTGACTAGCCTGTCTGATATATTTTTGAGGGCTCCAGCATTTTGGTTTGGCCACCTATATAGACACTTCATATGTTAACATGGAGACATTTTAAAGTCATGCCCCACTGTCAAAATCAGAAAAGTCCACATACTGCTTTGAGTAAAAAAAACAAAAAGCTCATGAGAAAAAAAAAAAAACAAACAACCTTTGTCTCTGAGAAAATGCATAGAGGATACAAATCAATAGGCTTGCCAGCAGCTTTTTAACACAGATTGACTTTCATCCAAATACCTATTTGAAATTTAGAAGACAAAAATAAAAGGAAGCTATAACTCCACAGATCCTCTGTTCTTATCTGAGTGAAGGACACATGCAATATACAGTCAAGAAAAGTGTCAGAACACTGAAATCATGTGGGATTTTAGTGCCCCAGAGGGACTAGATCACAAGTATCATCTACTTTCTCCAGTGCAAATTTCAGTGACTGTCTGTGAAAGGACTAAAGCTATACTACTGCCCTGCAACATTTTCAACTGGTGGAGAACCAGGTCTGTAGGACTTGTCTTTCTTCTCCAAACCACACAGGAAAGACAAAATTAGCTTGAGGATACTAAGAGACTGAGAAGGACTAGTTCAGAGTCGTCTGAGATGGCAGCAACATAGAGGACAGGGTCTGCATAACTACTGCTTCTTATTTCACACTAGCATCCCTAAGAAAGCAAGGCCAGAAAGCAGAACGGGCACATCTAGCTCCAAAAATCAAATTGTGGACTTGGTGTCAACCCCTTCAAGCCACACTAACATGCAGCAGAAAGTGCTGCCACTACTTTGGAAGCCTCTCTGAAGTATCTGGCTGGACACATCACCCAAGCATTTGCCTGAGGGTAAGAGTGTGGGAAAACAAGACAAGAGACAGGAAGAGAAATAAATGTGATTTGCACTCTAAAACATACCAAAACTGGAAATTGAAAAGATTTGATGGTTAGTATGGCTGAATATTGATATGAAATATAGTGAATGCACAGGCAAACAGGCAACTGCAGCATGGAAAAAAAAAAATCAAACTGAGTGATGAAACACTGTAACAACTCCCACCCCCAAAAAAAAAAACTAGAAAAAGACGGCACTCACCATCACTTGTAAGGCTGAAGCCTGCTTGCATACAGTAACAATCAAAAATATACCAAATCATATTAGTCACTGACCAAGGGACAGTTCTAGAAGACAATTCAGGCTTCCAGTGGATATGAAACATGGGAATCCCACAAATGAACAAGACAATATTCACTGAAAAGAAATTAATTCTCTTCCTTTGTAGAACCTTCATCTCTTTTCAGGATGAGAGAGTGCTGGTGCTTTCACATACACGAAAAAGTATGGGGTGCCAAAATTTCTCCAAAGGGACCACAGCTACTGAACAAATGTTTTATGAGTTCACATGGTCCTGGCAGCACTTATCAGCTTATCCACTAACTGTAGGTGGAAACTTGCAATTATCCATATGTTTAAAAAATGTCACAACTAATTTCTGCTAATGCCAACGATTATTGTACTGAAAATTGTCAGTGACTTAAGCCAATTACTGCCATACAAGAAGAATCCACTCCAGCATGTAAGCTATTAAGCAAGATTTGGATATGATCCTTGTGGTGCAAACCTGTTATGTTGGACCTGACTATTTACTACCAGAAAAAGGCAATTTAGCTGTTCATAAAATGACTGGATTACCAACACTCATACTGCCCATTTCTGCCAAATCCATGAATGCACATGTATTAGTAATGGAGTCAAGTGCAAAGACATTTGTAAACTGAAATGAAGTACTAAACTACCAATCAATCCACAATGACAAACCTTTTCCACTGCAAATTTCAAAGCAGAAAAATTACATTATTTCTACTAAACACCTAGTATCTTAACAGTGTCTTTCAGTACATCCAGTCTTAAGTCATCAAGAAAAAAATGTAACATTATTTACCTAAGGGTCTTTAAAATAATGACAACAGATACTGGAAAGCATGTGACTGGTGATATTTTGTAATGCAGAAGTACATTACCAACAGGAGAGCACAGTCCCTTGGAACAGAGCCCTTCCTCTCAGCAAAGGTACTAATTTCTAACTAAAGGCTACAGACACAGACACTGTATCTTAGAACTGGAATTTATTGCTTGCATGTCTGTCTCTGTTGGGCACAGAGCTTTTGGCTTAAATGAACACTTTTCCCTCTCTCTTTGCAAAACAAGCCAGTACAACCCAAGGCCCTGGTTGCTTCCAGAATTTGAATTACAGTGAATCAATTTTGGTTTGTTTTGTTTTACCTCTGTATTGGTTGTGAATGTGATGGCCTCATATTGCTAATTCTTCTATGTTAGAGAACTCTGTAAGGCAGTCCATACCTAAATCTTAAAAGTTACTGCTCTTCAGGCTTGTAAGAGAAAATAAGCTGTTTCACATAGAAATATAGTATAATGCCTAATTTGGGTACATTTGTGTGTCTAGTGGAAGATTTATTCCCATATCAACCTGTAATAAAGTTTGGACTATCAGAAGCTGGTTGTGTTTGTTTGTTTTTGGAGGGTTGGACATCTAAAGTAGGTATCAGGGGAATGTACGTTGCTTAACTCAGGCCCTCATTTGAAATTGCACAGACGGATGGATTTCTCCAGTGAAGTTTCAAAAACCTGTCATACAATCAGAAGCTTAAAACAGCTTTATGGCAGGTAGGAGCAAGACATTTTTAAATGTGTATGGTGGCAGAAGAAGGAACAAAAGAGCAGAGACTGGAAGCCAGGTTTCTTCAGTCCAAAATGAATGTGTGACTACTGCAGAGCCATCTTCAAATGCAGAGATTAGAAGATTTTCTTCAAACTGTTAGAGCTCAAATAGGAGGGGCCAAGGGAATACCACTACCGAATACTCTCTGTTCTTCCCAGTTCTTTGTGATTGCAAATTTTGTTTTACAAAGTTAAAGATTTTTAACATTAGCTGTCAGGTGCCTGATAAGGTAGACAACTCTTCATCAAGTTGACAATTTAGCCTGCAGGCTGTGATTTAGCCTGCAGAAGAGGAGACAGAGGGGATCTTATAAATGCTTATAAATAAAGGGTGGAGATCATGAGGGGATAGATCTGGGCTCTTCTCATTGGTGGCAACTGATACAACAATGGGCAACAGGTGCAAACTGGAATACATGAGTTTTCATTTGAACTTAAGGAAAAGCTTCTTTAATGGTGACGGAGCAGTGGAACAGGCTGCCTAGAGTCATGGGGCCTCCTTATCTGGAGACTTTCAAAATGTGCCTGGACGCGTTCCTTTGCAACCTGATTTAGGTGTACCTGTGCTAGCAGTGGGGTTGGGCTCTGCGATCTCCAGTGGTTCATTCCACCCTATACCATTCTGTGACAGGTTTATATTCTCCTTTTAAATAATTATGAAACTATTAAAACCATCTTTGAAACCAACCTAGAGCTTTCCCATGCACCAGAGCCAAGTAGTCATGGGGCTACTCTTTGCAAGGGCTTGTCTACTTTCTTCTTAAAATTGCCAGTGGCAGCTCTTTCATAATCTGCTCATGGTCCATTGTCCCTATGTTTGGTACAACTTCCCCTTCTACTGAAACCAAATATTCTTGGCTGAATGTAAATGAATGTCATTGTGCTTTACCCTATAAAAGGCTTTCATAAAACTTCATGTTGCCCACTATCCAAACAGTTTTCAGGCCCAGAGAAACTTATCAGGAAAAACTCTCTCTTACTCCTATTTTCATCCTTTCCAGAGGAAATCACAGTTTCTCCCTCCCATATGATGAGCTCCACATAGTAATGGGGTTTGCAGTACATCAAGATTATAGGTTAAAGAAGTGCTTAACTCACAGTTGATTTCGTAAGGAGGAAGTGGACTGATGTTTCCTAGTGTGATGGTTCAGCAGTTACCTGGACCCCCGCCCACTTTGAAATAACCCAGGCTAGGACTCAGTTGGATGGGAGTTAATAAATGAAGCTTTATATTTACAGCAATGCACAATATACAAGCAGATATTTACAATGTATAACAGATATTTACGGATATATACAGTAAAAAGGTAATACAGAAACACCACACCCCACCCAGAGATCAAAGTCCCTAAGAGGGGGTTTTAACCACCCCTACCACCTTCTCCCCTTCCCCAATCTTATCTCACCATCTGTTTTATGCAGCAGATAGGCAAAGGTAGATCGGCCAGGGGGATTAGCAGCAGGAAAGAAGCTAGTGAAATTATCCAGATCCAACTATGAAAAGCAAGGAGAGAGAAAAGAGCCATGCAGTAGCAGCCACAGCCCAAAGCCGTCTGACTTATTTACATTTGGGTTACAACTCTTAAACAATTTTTTTTTCTTTCTCAGTAAAGCTATGAGTGAAGTAGCATCATCAGTGTTTTCCTTTCTCAGCCTATAGTCTAATTTCTCATTCAAATCCTCCAATTAGTTCAAACCAGCACACCCAGGTGATCTCCATCTTTGCTATGATATAACAGAAGTTTATCAGTTCTTCTATGTTAAAAATATGACATCTTCTTCCCATTCCCCCACAGCTAGACAGGAAAAGGAAATATGACTGTGGCCAAAGGTAATAACTCATGCCCCACAAGCATCACAACTCTAAAAATAAGCAGCACCTTAACTGTCCCAACAGAAGCAGACAGAATACAGTACAAAACACATATTATACTATATATATATATATATATACCATTCATTATTGCTGTCTTTTGTGCAGCAATTTCATTTAAAAAGAAGTACAGGTAAAAAACCCAAACACTAAAAGTCCCTAGGCATTACATGAATTCTGAACTTTGTAGTGTCATGGCAAATTAAGCCTATTTGAACCAAGTTCCAGTGGTCCTACTGCCCTTACCAACCCCCAGCTATGTGTTTCCTGTCTCGGTGTTATGCCTGTGAGATCATACACCGAGTACTGCAGAAATTNATTGACTGAACTTAGTTACTCCATTACTTAAATAAGGGTGCTACTCTTAAAGAAAAAAAAAAAAAAAAAAAAAAGGCAATCTGTAGCCAAATCAGTCCCCTGAATTGTCTTACCACTTGATCACTCATGCAAAAAGGAAGGTAGGGGTAACATATGGTGGGGAGGGCAAAGAGAAAGCTGGGATCATGCAACTGCCCAGGCATAAACTGATTTAATTTGTCACAGAATAGTGTCTGTCAGTGTTTACAGTCTAAATTACACAAATAAATCACGAAAATAGCTAGATCTCAATTTTCTACTAATTTCTTTGTCTTCCTGCAATAATGTTACTTTCAAGTTTCTGTGTTTTCTGTTTAAGAGAGTGTAGCCCTGGGCAAATGTGTGTGAACTGCTCAGCATGTAACAGCTGCACACGTGATCTAGTGACTAGATCAGGCCCTAGCACAATGGCTTTATATTACTCTTCAGTTTCAGTGATAACATTCTGTAACTATTAATTGAGTTAGCTGATTTTTATTTAAAACAGAAGAACAGACTCCTCTTTTCACAGCTGCCTTAGCTACTCCTGACAAAAACACCTCACCCATCCCTTGCAAGTATAGGAAAAATGATTCATGAAAAGGGAGTAATAGGAAAAAAGCAAATAGAAAAATAATTAAGAAAAGCAATTTGAAGAAAATAAATCCATTGGCTTGCCTTTAAAAGCATTAACACTATAAGATAATAATTAATAAGGTATTTAGATTCTGTACATGTAAGAAAAGGTATAACAGCCTGAAGGCAATAGGATTCAAATGTTACTGAGCCACAAAGACTGGTACAAAATTAGGTGTAAGTTGTGGGGTTACAAAAAATATTTCAACTAGTAAACTGAACCACAGCTGAGAAAAGGCTAAAACCTTGTAAACAAGCTTTAATAAGGTACTGTAAAGAAGACCATGTTTGTTTACAACCATACACTGGGTTTGGCTTGGAGTTAATTCTCCTCAGAGCACCTTTCCAATACTCTATCTGGGTCTTGATAACACACCAGTGTTTTGGCTATTGCTGAAGTCTGCTTTCCCATCTATTCCCCACGCCAGGAGTAGTGCGTTGAGGAGTGGACAAGATCTTGGGAGAGGACACAGGCAGGCCAGCTGACCCAAACTGGCCAAAGGGGTATTCCATGCCATATGATGTCAGCTCAGATATAAGAACTAAGTGAAAGAAGGAAGTGTGGGAATATTTGTCCATGGTGTCTGCCCTCCAGAGCAACTGTTAGATGTGTTAGAGCCCTGCTCCCTGGGACCAAAGATTGTCTGCAGAAGGGAAGTAGAGAATAGCATCTTTCTGCTTTTGCTTCCCTGCATGGTCTTTGTGCTTTGCCTGTGCTTAGCATTATTAAGTTGCTTCTGCCTTATTACTGACTTTTATTATATTTTCCCGTCTCTCTTGTCCATCTAAGAAGGGGAGTGATACAGTGACTTTGGTGGGCATTTGGCCCCCAGCCAGGGCCAAACCACCACAGTCATATAACATAACTGCAGCTTTGCTGTAAGGCTGCTTTAGTTAAGATAGAAGCTCCCATGTTGGTCACAGAACTTGCTAGCAGCATTCCTTTGTTTTGTAATATTTCCTTTGTTTGTTTGGGAAAATGCTGAAACAGATAATGGCTACGTGTTTTTCTCCTGGTGTTGGTAGCCCTGCTGTTCTGTGGGAGATATGTTGGGGAATTATCGTCTCTTCCTCCCCGCCTGAGATGAATGTAGACAGTTCTATCATGCAGGCACCCAAGGTTCTGGTTCATCCCTATGTGAGCTCTTCAATACTGGTGACGAATATCACTAGCATGTCATTGGCTTTGTGGAACCTGGTGCCATCATGGCATGAAAGGAGACAGCCTTTGGGTGAGGAAATACTGAAATGCACCCTGAGGTGGCTGGTCCCTGGGTCACAGGGTATGTGGAAGGATTTGGGCAGATTCTCAGGATGGTTATTACCTCTCATCTCTCGGACTTTACCCCAGAAGAGTTGAGTAAACCTGGTAAACTGACATGACATCTACAGTGACCTAGACAATGAGAGTATCCCTGCAGATCCAGAAGATGTCACATGCACATGGGTCATGTGGAGAAAGGTGATCCAAGGTGCCCCAGCATCATACTCAAACAACTTAGTGATGATGAATTACATGGATGAGGATACACGGGCCTGTGGAGACAGTACTGGCTGGGCTCCAGAATTTTGAGGATAATCTCTGTACCACTTCATTCCCACAAGCCAGTGCCCATCTACCAGGAATACCCCAAGAAATCATCCCTCAACTGCCCTGGCCAGAGGGAAGGGGAGCCTCAGGTGCATGCCACGTGGAGCACTATGTTTTTTCCTGCATGACCATGGGTAAGACATGAGGAACTGGGATGGTGAACCTAATTCTAAACTGGAGGCTAGCATACGTGAACTGAGTGAGAAGACGTTAGTTAGGAAGGGATCATCTATGAAGGCAGGTGGAGAAGAACTGAGGTTACATCCTTTGATCCTGATAAGGGGACCTCTGGTCTGGCACCACCAAAGTCAGACAGTGAATACACTGATGAAGACCAGGGTCCCTGCCTTCAGCCAGGAGAAGGAAAGGGATGACAGAGTATACTGGACTGTGTGGATTCGATGGCCTGGCACACTGAAGCCACAGAAGTATAAGGTGTTGGTAGACACTGGTGCACAATGCACATTGATGCCATCAAGGCATAAAGGTGCTGGATCCACCCGGAATTCTGGAGTGACAGAAGGTTGCCAGGAGGTGTCTGTACTAGAAGCTGACATAAGCCTAACAGGGCACAAGTGGGAAAAACATCCCATTGTGACTCACCCAGAGGGCCTTTGTATTCTTGGCACAGATTACCTCAGGAGGGCACTTCAAGGACCCAAGGGGCTTTTGGTGTGGCCACAGTGAATACAGATAAGATGAGACAGCTGTCTACCCTGTCTGGCCTTTCAGATCTCTTCATTGTGGGATTGCTGCAGGTTGAAGAACAACAGGTGCCAATTGCTACCAGTATGGTGCACCAGCAGCAATATCGCACAAACTGAGACTCTGTGGCTCCCATCCATGAACTCATTCACCAGCTGGAGAATCAGGAAGCGATCAGCAAAACACACTCACATTTTAATAGCCCCATCTGGCCACTGCAGAAATCTGATGGAGGGTGATTAACAGTGGACTATTGTGGCCTGAATGAATTGATGCCACCATTGCGTGCTGCTGTACCAGACATACTGGAGCTCCACTATGAGCTGGAGTTGAAGGATGCCAAGTGGTATGCTATGATTGACATCACCAATGCATTCTTCCCAGTTCCACTGGCAGCAGAGTGCAGACCACAATTTGCTTTCACTTGAAGGGTTGTGCAATACACCTGAAATTGGCTGCTCCAGGTGTGAAAGTATAGTTCCACCATTTGTCATGGACTGATCTAGACTGCACTGGAAAAGGGTGATGTCTCTGGATATCTGCACTACATTGACGACATCACTGTGTGGGGCTACAAGGCAGAAGTGTTTGAGAAGGAGAAAAAGATAATTCAGATTCTTCTGAATGCTGGATTTGCCATAAGGAAAAGCAAGGTTCCTCACCCCTGCCCATCTGAGAAGCGGAGTGAGCGAGTGGCATTAGTGGGCATTTGTCCACCAGCCAGGGCCAAACCACCATACACAGTGAGTTAAATTTTGCCTATATGCAGACTTACCTTTCACAAAAGAGTCATATATACACATGTATATTATTTGTATACATGTATGAAAGTCAAATATAGTTTTAAAATTAAATGTAGAAAAGCAATAGGACTTCATATATAAATATAGCACGGTCATTTATAGCCTCTTTAGCAATAATTTTGACAACATGATCTGGGAGAACTTGAGGTAATTTAAAAAAAATTTACTAACACACCTTTTTAAAATTAAGACTAGGGAAAACAAATGCTCAGATCTGGTGTTTATGCTGCTCTTAATAATCACTAGTTGTCCCTGAGAGACAGAAATAGCAAGCAATCTCACCTAAGGGTGATGTGAAAAGAAATTCCTTAATACTGTGTTTGCAGAGCACTCAGATATTACGGTGAGAAATAGCACAGAATAACCTGCGAGGAAATTAATCATTCTGCATTCAGTGTAGTATCTGGCAGATGCGCAATAAAAAAAAGCCTGGAGACATGCATTAAATATGAAGATGAAAAAAGATTCTAGTCATTGCCAGCAGAAATAATATCACCTGCATGGGCAACATTTGCCTTAGGCAGTAAATGTTTGATGTATTCCCATTCAATACAAGGGAAAAAATGGATTAATGTGGTGAGATTATAGCAGGCACCAGCCAGGTATTCTACACAAAATATAGAATCTGATAATGTAATTAAAGTCTATCATAAATATATATTTTGGGACTAGTATTTCCTTATTTCAACATGCTTAATTTCAAGATTAAAAAACACTCCCACAGTGCAGCAATTCTCAGCAGATGTACATTATCTCAGCACTCAGAGGCTCCTGCCACCACAGCTCTAGGTGTGTTATGTGTTAGCAGAGCAAATCAATCCATGTTTCATGTTGCAGCTGCAAGACTTCTTTAGTAATCAAGCTACAGCAAGCTCAAAGGTCAGGATAGTAAAGAAATGGAAAAAACAAGGCTTAATTGTGGCAACAAACCTGCATGTTTACAGCTACCTCACATAACTGTACTAATACTGCAACTGTAAAACACATCAGTTATCCACATAAGTTATGCTTTATCTTATTCTGTTAGCTCAAATTGCAAGTTTCTCCTCTGTTAATCAGTAGGGATGACTGTTGGAGGAGAAGGATGTGAAAGGGAACTTCAGATTGCACACTTGAGTTTGAAAAGGTCTGTCACAGGTTCCTTCTGCAGTACTTCAGAAATGGAGAGAAGAGGCACGAAGACTCCATGCACACTTGCCTAATAAAATATGTGCTAGAATAGTCTGCCTGGTAGAAATAGTCTTAACATCTGTCCACATATCAACCTATTCCACAGCACTGAGACTACGACTTTTACCTGGGCTACTTAAGTCAGAAAGGTCACACCACCTCAAAATGTAGATTGAGGTAGATAACAACGGGTTGAGGGACTGCAGCATCCTTGAGGGTTCCTGGGCAGTATGTCAACAGGTACATCCTGGGCCTGACACCCAAATTATCCTTCATTCTGATCCCAGGAACCAGCCTGCAAGCATGGTGCCACAGCTTAAGAGTTTGGGTCACCTAGTCTGCTGAAAAGAAGGGCAAGGCTCTTCCACATTCTCTGGGCAACTGCAGCTGTTTCCCATGTTTAGGACAGCCTAGCCTACTATTGGACAAAATCTGACTCTCACATACAATCTGTCTTGGCAGTAAGAGACCTATGTTTGCCTAGTACAGTGAAAGCAGGCTTAGAAACACATGTAACTCCTAGAGGCCCACAGGCTCTGTGTGTGCTGTCTCTCTGTGTTCTCCATGCTACTCCAAACATAGGGGAACAAACAGCCCAGCTGACTAGCTGGTGAGCCTCAGAGCAGTGTTTGCACCTTCCTCTGCCTAATTTAGACATTGCCAGTAGGAGTATGGGTCTGTTCAGCCAAATATACTATTTCTCCATCTTAGGAAGCTTCGAAACTTGGCTGAGCTATTAATAT
The DNA here is from genome assembly GCA_013396835.1 of Psilopogon haemacephalus. NCBI lineage: Eukaryota > Metazoa > Chordata > Aves > Piciformes > Megalaimidae > Psilopogon > Psilopogon haemacephalus. Next base: position 140,463 of record VWZI01006526.1, read on the forward strand.
ATTTACTGACTTCTTTCCCACAAGATGTAGCATTTCTATTAATAAAGGTGTATGTCAGACTTTCTAAGACAAATCAGACCAGTCATGTGGAGAAAAACAATTAGTTATCTTTATGAATGCGTATGCACAATTACCTTTCAAGGATCAATTCTGACTGATTTCTGAGGATGCATGTTGCCAGTCCTTCACAAGCAAAATCACTAATTTTAGTAGAGAGATGTCCCAGCAGAGCATAGCAAAGCTTAATTACATGTTTGTCTTCAGCTAAGACAATGGTTGAAAATAACAGTAATTTTTTCTCGAGAAGACATGAAAAAGGCTGGCATGTTTTCCATTTCCCATGTTATGAATATTACTGAACTAATGGAAACAGAGACTTTTTAAAGGCTAGCTTACAGATCAATTTGTGTTTGACACAAGCAGGAGGTATCACGTTCATACAAAGGCTGCTCATTTCAACATAAAATTAAGAGACTGGATGATCTTGGAGGGCTCTTCCGACCTGGCTTATTCTATTCTATTCTATTCTATTCTATTCTATTCTATTCTATTCTATTCTATTCTATTCTATTCTATTCTATTCTATTCTATTCTATTCTATTCTATTCTATTCTATTCTATTCTATTCTATTCTATTCTATTCTATTCTATTCTATTCTATGACAGCTAAATCTAATTGAATGTTAAAAGTAACATCTCTTTTCAGGAATACAGAACCAAATAACAATTCACGTAGCTTTCCTGACAATAAAAAGCAATCAACAAAACTCAATACTGGTGAAAGAGCTGGCAATCATCATGTTATAATTAAGACATTCTTTAAAAAAAACAAACTCAAATTTTGTAGAAATAGTCAAACTGAAGCATGGAATGAGAAAAAAACCCCAAACCTCATACATAATGAAAAAACCAATACTGATCTTTGGAAAAGTCCGACATCACACAATGACATCTACAATTACAGAGTTCAAAGAAGATGATAGCAAAACTCCCAAGAATTACTATATCAAACTAATTTTCCCGGATTTTTTTTAATCTCAGAGTGTTCAAATGTATGGATCACTTTGTTTGAATACACTAAAATTTCCTGTCTGAGAAATCAGAACAAAGTATAAGATAAACTGAAGCTAGTAAAAGTGTAATAGCCTACATTCTGTTTGACTGGTTGTTTGAAAAGCTAACAAGTCTGATTAATTCCCACATAAACCAAAGGCAGTGTCAATGACAAACTTTGCTCCTTTTTTAACTAAAACTTGGTTGTTGGGAAGTTTTTTTCTCTTTTATTTGAGAATAATTTACAGAATTGAATATTCACAACAGGGAACTTGGGACATTAGAATCATGGGGAAAAGAAGCCACTTTTTCAGTTTCACTGACATTGATATTAAAGCACCTATTTCTTTTTCAAAGCATCAGGAAAACAATTCCTTATCTGACAAAGCTCACATAATTTTGCACATTATTAAAGGATCAATATCACTTTTGGTTAAGCAACAGAAACAACTAAAGCCCTGGAATAGATAGTGTTATGAAATGGCAAGGTTCTGTAGTTATTACATTTAAATCACATGTCAATCTTGATCAAAAGACTATCTCTATAAGGGATGAGGATTTTCATTAGTTATGTTCTTGCATTTGACCAGTAGGGAAATGACAAGGAATTCAAACATATAAAGATTGATTTTTGTTGGGAAAGGGTGTTTTTTAGTCTCTACCATAAATAGATATGTTATGCTAGACTGCTGCTACACATACCAACTGTTTTGCTTAATTAATTTTTGAGATTTCCCTTTGTGATCCATATAGTAATGTACCAAAAATTATCACTGTCAAAACATACAGGTTCTTTTTGCTCTTTGTAAAATATATCCTAACTTTGAAATCATACTTTTGTCAGAGTACAGGAATAATTGACATGGTATTACTCAGGCAAAGTGTGTATGAGATTGCTATAATTCCTAAGAGATTATAATTTCTTTCAGCCTTTCTTAAACACTCTCTGCTGTTTTTTCATGCAGTTTCACACAAAGCAAGTTGAGTAATGCAGTGCCAGTGTGTAATTCCTCTGTGGATAGGGATTTTAAGGCTCAAAACAATGATTAGAAAGGTAGACACCTGTGAAATATACTTAGTACGGAAAACCTTGTCAGTTGGCTATATCTGTCTGAAGGTGCATTTTCCCATACTTCAGAATCATCAGTACCATAGACACATTGTTTTAATAGTTTGTTTAGGTATCACTCAAAGGAGGTAACTGTCTTGTCACACCAGGTATTGCAGTAGTCTCTCAGGTTATATTGCATATCATTAGAATGGCTATAGTGAGCTTGAAGACCTATCTAATCACTGCACCACCTTTTTAACCACTTCCAAACTGGAAACATCAACTACAGCAAAGAGTTTCAGATTCTGGATCTTCAAACCTTCTGGACAGGCAGATTCACAACTATGAAACAGAGAAAGCTGAAGGATTATAAACCTAATAAACCAACCATGTGCACCCAACTCTGCACTGCATCTTATGTTAAAGGAACATTATGTAGCAGCCAATGGCACAACAACATAAAGACCTTGGTCTTACCCTTTGTTTTCAAGTCGTTTAATACCTTGGATTCCATGGGCAGGATATCGCTCACTAGTTTTATCTCAATATTTCGGGATGCCAGTTCGAGCAGTTTTTCAAAAAGACGCTGACCCTGGGAAGAACATTAAAGGAAAGCAGAACTTGTAAGATATAGAATTGTTCAAACACCGTATCAACAAATTAAAGATGCATGTTAAAACAATGTACAGGTGATGCATGTACAGGTGATGAGTAAATACATTCCTTGATATGGTTAAATCTACCCAAAATGTCAGCATATCAAACCATATTTTCTTAGAGAAATACTGCTTTAAAGGCCAAATTTGTTTTCTTCCTTTCCCCCGACTATGCGACACTATTGATGGCAGGTGACACACAGAAAATGAAGTGTCCAGAGGATTTTAAGATGCATAAACATATTTTGACATTAAATTCCTTCCAAATAATTACTATTTGTTAAAAGAGGTTTAAAAGTGCAAGGTAAAATAGTGTATTACACTTATTCTGTATTGGGGTTTTTTTGTGTAAGTTGTTCTAATCATAGTACAAGATATTTTCAAGTGGTCACATGCTCTTCTTTAGATGAGCTATACCAGAAAGGAAAACAATTATCCACGTGTATTTCATAAGTTTTTCCTTTTTAAAACTGTTATAACTTCAATATTTTAAGCCATATTTCTATTAAAGAACAAAACTGGAATCTTGTACTGATCTAGATATATGTTAAAACAGAAACAGCCAAGTTTCACATAAAATATTAACTTTAAACCACATTTTTCCTTATCCTAGAAGCAAGACTGGAGATCTAATTTTAATTTATCCATATTTTAACTTAAAAGAAAAATACTTAGTTAGAGGCATCTGACTACACAACATCAAGAATAAAGTATCACCTCTATGCTATTAACACAACCACAGAGTCTGCTTTCTTGCTGTCATTCTAGATTACTACAGTAGTGTTAGTGTTAGCAGTTGAATACACAGAGCTCTGAGCTTACACAGCTGACAAAGTCCCTACTGTACCTACACAATTCACTTTAGATCCAATATAATGCTGGCCCCAAGGTAAAGCTGAAACAAAAAAGTCCTATCAACTTTCAAACAAAGAGGTAGAAAAAGTTTTCCACAAAGCCACATTAGATAATTCTCTGTACAAGCTGTTACTCTAAAAACCTTAAAAAGATCTTCTGAATCAACAAAAAAAGGCTGAAGTAAAGCTAGTTTGGGATGGACCAACAAAACATGAGACAGGAATCCTCTCACTTTGAACCCAGAAACAGCAGTGGACAGCCACCTTTGGCTGCACAGGTTGACACTGAGCCCCCTGGGACCTTAATCAGCCTCCGAAAGTAGCTCTTCACCTATGTACAGTACACACACTTGTTAAATATTCACTAATTTTGAAAATATGTGGCAGAGTCATACTATCCAGCCTCCTAAAATTAGCTTTCTTAAAAATAAGGAGCAGCCAGAGGCTCTATTGGAAACACACAATTACTGTTTAAGTTTTGCTTTGGTAGTATGTGCCTGCTTACTGACTTAAACCCACAGCCTAGCTTCCTCTCATCCTAAGGCTCACAGGAACTTAGCAGTCGACAAGATGCTGCCATAATGAAAGCATTAGACAATAGATAACAATACAGGAAAATAAAGACATGCTTTGCATGAAGCTCCAAATGCTTTTTAGTTTCAGCATTCCTTGAGATGACCAGGTGGTACTGTATGTAAGAAATAACACCCCTGACTTAACTCATATACCCAAAAGCCCTTATTGAATTGCTGCACAAGTCAAAGAGTAGCTCTCCCTCACATGCCTCATGAAGCTGAAAGGACCTGTAATTCTCACACAAGTGAGCATGTCAGCATTTTTCAAAAAGAGGGTAGATGTTACCAGAGGTAAGAATCACTGACATAGCAGTGTGGAGGTGATCAGTGCTGCATGCAGTTGTGCAGCAGATCCAAACTGATCCTGAAGAGGCAGAGGGGCACCGACCTGTACTCCTGGGTGCCCTGCTCCGCCTAAGATGTTCTATCCTGCAGTTGCTGTGGATTAGCACTGCTGTACTCTAACTAAATCCTGGAAAAAATATCACTGTGCTGTTGTCTGCCAAATTCACATCCCATGCTTTGTCCTATCTGCTAGCTCCCCCAAGACAATAGGCTCCTGACATGCCAAAGCCCAGGCAGCCTTTGGACTCACTCCTTCCAGGTCAACCAGCTGAAGACACCAGCAGTTTTGATTTTCATTACTTGTATCTTTGGTATAATCATTACTTATATCTTTGCAATAATCATTACTTTATATCTTTGCAATAAGTAAGCAGGAGAAATTAAGGACTAAAAGGCTAGCATGACATAAGTTAATTTTACATACATATAAATGGCTACTTTAAGTTTTTATATGTTGATTTAATTTACCAGGTAGAAAGACACAGAGAGAGTGGTTTTGTTTGGTTTATTCACAAAAAAGTGATTTTGACTAGAAGCACATTAGAAATCTTTAGCATACAAAAATAAACATGGAAAAAGCATTCATAAAATTGATGGAACATGATTCACATCAATATGAAAATTAACTTTTCCGTTAAATAAATGCTTGGAGTTAACCTCTAAAGCCATTAAAATAGTTTCACAAGATGATTCTTTACCTTTTTTTTCCCCCAGGGTAATTATTTTTATACATCATCGGCAATTCTATCTGCACAAGATTTTATTTACGTATGACTTACAAAAGCTATGATAAACAAGGTTGCACTTTCTGTATTAATTTAAATTTTAAAATAATATTTTTAAAAAACAAAACAAAACAAACAAAAAAAAAACTTGGCAGCATTTTATGAGTTTTACCTGATCTTAGTATGCCCTGATGTGACCAACATAGCATCCTTGATATACCACCTGGCTGTCTCTTACAGGCTAATGCTGACAGCTGAACAGCCCATCTTATGGGCAAATAGGTCACCTGAGTGCAGCCCTGCATTCCAGTGAAGACATCTCTGAAAATACATCTCTTTTCTCATCAGGAACACCACAAGCTATATATTTATACATTTCTTTATTGTCCAATTATGTTCACCAAACTGGTAAAAGCTGCAACTGATAAAACTTTTAAAGCACCTCTAAGTACTGATGATTAATATTAGGAGTGCACTCGCCACAAATATTTGTGCTCATATAGGTATAAAAAAAACCACCTCCTGTGCCAAAACTGGAAAGAATTCCCTCAGTCTCATCTGTTGCTGCATCATCTCTCAGCAGGCATTCATATGCTCACCAAGGCTTAGTCTAGACACTCTAAACAACTATGAAAAACTCACAACTTACTTTTAAAATATCTCTACACACTATAATAAAGTAAGGTAGTAGAAATTCTTCTTTCATTGTTGAAGAACCCGGCCTTTTGCACCATTAATATTAATTAGTAACTCTGTTTCAAAACTTTCTGACATGTTTACTTGCAACTTTTCTGGTTTATTCTATGAAAAGGAAAAAAGACAGAACAGAAGGTCTGAAGAGTTTTGTCATTGCTGTCAGCACATTTGAAATGCTTCTGTTGAATACAAACCCTCATGCTGTCATTCAGATCACATTCCCTTTGTGAGACAATACCAGGCTGCTGTGTGACTACGTGACAGTGATCAGAATCATTTCTATAAACCCAGCTTGTGAGGACAGAGAAACAGTAGCAGCCAAGTACTATGAAACTGCAGTACGCTGCCTTATACCATATCTGCATTTTAGCTAATATTTCTACCAGAAATCTACCTATCCTGATAAATTATTCTCTTAGACTTTTCACTGGGTTGTTTCAAAAAACCTACTGAAATAGGATGCAAAAAGCATTTATTATATGAAACCCCTGACATTCTCATGGTAGCTTTAAATTGTGATACATCTGAAAAATCAATCCCAACTGTACCTGCCACAGCCATTTGGTGAATGAGGGAGGAAAAAAAAAGTTACCATTACTAAAAGGCCTTGAAAATGTCCCCTAAGCAATTTCTTAGCCATCATTAGACAGACTGACTCCAGCCTGGTTGATTTCCCTTGCCTGATGTTGTTTTTAACATCATGTGTTTATCATTAAAAATAAAAAAGGGAAGATGTGAACATGCAAATGCTCTATTTATTGGAGTACTCTAAAACTTAATCATTGTGCTCTTCAGTAACTTAAGATTCCCAGAGTTTAGAAAATGCTTAGCTTTGTATTTCCACAGATACAAAATTTAATAATTGTCTTCTGGATTTTTTCTATATAATACTACTATTTAAAGTTGTCCTATGATCAAGACTCTGGGTGTATGCATAAAATATCACTAAAAATCATAGTATGCTGGTACATAAATCATGGAATCCTATCTTTAATTTCTGCAGTTTAACTGAGAACAGAGAGACTCAAGTGATCTCAAATTCATCTATTTGTTTGTAAAGGGCCTCATCTGCTTTGCCTTCCTGATCAGGAGGTCTGTAGCAGACTCTGACTATGATGTCCCCTTCCTGTGCCTTCCCTTTAACCTGCACCCATATGCTTTCTGTTTTGGTGTTGGATATCCCTAGGTTGAGCTCCATGGATTCCAGTTTATCATTGGTGTAGAGGGCTACGCCTCCTCCTCTTCGCCCCTGCCTGTCCCTTCTGAAGAGTCTATACCCATCTATCCCTACGCTCCAATCATGAGATCCATCCCACCATGTCTCAGTGATGCCAATGACATCATAACCCTGGAGACTTGCACATATTTGTAATTCCTCCTGTTTGTTCCCCATGCTCCTTGTGTTAGTGTAGAGGCATTTCAGTTGTGCCTCTATTAGAGCTGACTTACTCACTGATTTTCCTTTATCCTGTTCTTTGAGCATGTTTTCCTCAGTCAGCACTTGCACTTGTCCACTCTCAGACATGTCTTTATCTACTAGCCTATCTCTACCCCTCATGTCATTACTACCAGGTGAATTATCACTTGATGTTTCCCTGTTGGCAGATAAAACCTGAAGTGTATATGGCCCATCTCTGCAGAACCCTGGATGCACTATTCTGTCTCCAGGATACTTCAGGGCAGCAGGTTGAGAACCATCATCAAACCCCCATTGCTCCCACACTGATCTGTCCTCCCACACCGATCTGTCCTCCCACACCTTGCCACATGGAGGTCTGATTACTTTGTCCCCCTCCCCCTTCACATTTTGAAGCTGGACAGCCTAGCTTACATGATACGTATTATCGGATGAAGCTGGGAATTTCTCCCATCAAGCCATTTGCATAAAAAATAAGTAAATAAAAGCAGAACCATCTATTTTTTATCAGATCATTGTAAAAAACAGATGCATACCTACTCTTGAATCATTTTATGTTCATCCAAATAGCGATCCAGGTAGATATGGGCCATATTCACAGCAATACCAGTAAGTCATGATGGCATTAATTCCTTGTGAAACATGAAATTTTTGAGCAAGAACTTGCCAGAACTATAAAAGGTGATGTGAGATGAGATGAGCCAGGGGAAATTAATTGTGAAAATAATGAAGTTGACATGATCTTCTGTTCACCCCTCTCTTCACTGCATTCAAATTAAAAGCTATCCTTAAAAGTCGTTTCCACTGATGTATCCACTGATGTATCTACAACATCAGACTGCCACAGGAGGAGTTACATTCACATTTTGCAAAAATCTCAAACCTCTGCATGACAACTAACTTGCTATCTTGAAAATGCACAGGTGACAACACAAAGTCACCAAAACACATGAATGAGAAAAGCAGGCATAGAAAGACAGTATTTTACCAAACAAATATTTGTTTACTTGGCTGCTTAAGCTGTAGAAGCACTCAAATCACTGTAGTATCCTGTGTTTGCACCTGGACTCTGGTTAGCAGGACTCATGAACTCGGACAGCTGAGCACAGCAGTTGTGACTTGGACAGCTCAGTCAGCAATGACTATTTAGATTTGTAACAAGAAGACATAGATAGGTAACTGTCAAGGACGCTTGACAAAAAAAAATTAGAGCATGAGGTTCTTCAATTTTATAAATGCATGTGTATATAACATATATTTATTTCTATATTTGTATATCCATATGTATGTACACATATATATCTGTATGTCCAATATGTATTTGGACAAAATGGACAATATCTATACGTACAGATTATATGTATATTGGGCATAACACATGTATGTTTGTATACAAAATTGTGTAATTTCCTGTCGGATTTGTCCTCAGTAAGTATATTGGACATATGTGTTCATATATGTATGCAGGTGTGTATGTAACTACACAAATACATATACGGAAAAAGTACCTAAACCTTGTAACTAAATAAAAAAGGAAAAGCAATCCAGCCTTCAAAAATCTGTTTGCTGAAGTGCTCTTGTAGAGAACCTTGCTTTGCAATGTGCCTTGAATAGTAATAAAATGAAAATTGCTAGTTAGAACGCAGGATGTGGGTCCATATGGAAAATGGCTATGTCCTTACATTATGATAAAATAAGAATCATTTAAGAAACAACAAGAACTTACCCACTAAGCACCATACTGCTTAGAAGGTTTGCATCTCACACCCCTATCTTTCATAATGCTTCTGCTATTTTGGGGCAAATTTCTCTGAAATCAAATTGAAAAGACTTGAGAACATTCAGCTTATACTGCAGAAAATTACTAGATTACAATTACTGAAGCTTCTCTGAAATTTCACTTGAATTTTACAAGTGGAGTAAGCAGATGTAATGATAGAAGTTTTCTTCCTCCCCTTTCACACACTAAGATTTGTGAACATTCTCTGTGGCAAGGATTGGCTAAGAAATGCTGCCTCTGGGCAATTTCTTTAGCAATTAGATTGGCCAATAGCACTATACTGTTTAAGCATGAATAGACAAGCTTGACAGAAAGATCTATCAGCTGTTCAGCCCACACTGCTGTACAAATGAGAAAATGACTGGAATATTAATTGCCTTTAAACAGAAGTAATTACTCATTTTTGTAAGGCTCCTAGCAGGCAGAAATAGATAACTAGAATAGAATATGATGAAAAATGTTTCCTTTTTTCTGGCTTTAACAGGCATTTGCAGTATGAAAGAGCAAATAGAATTCTTGTCTCTACCATTTCCTGCTCTGGCATTCAGTGATATCTTACAGTTTTCACTTTGCATGAGAATGTGGAACAGTGAATGCATTTCTTAACTACTGAACCCCCATTTTCTAGCTTGCTGGTTTTGTTCTGTGTTTGGGTTTTGTTTGTGTCTGCTGGTTTCGAAGCAAATGACACATTGAATTTATTTCAGACAAAATATTTTTTAAAGTTTCATGCATATACCAATTCATGCACATCCTAAAAACATCTAAAGCACTATGTCTTTGAATTAATCTGCTTGAATGACAGTACATGGGTTTTTTTTTTTTTAGGCAATGAAGCTAAATAAAACTTCACTACATAATTACATAGTAAAAAATCCTCAATATTTGATACTTAATGAATTTAGTCACAAAATATATTCCAATATTTATAAGCATTCTAATAGAAGGGCTTTGCACTACATTTTCCATTTGGCTGCTCACCTCAGATTTTCAGTCTTTTTAAATGGAAACCAAGCAGAATTATTTTGAAGATAAGTTAACGTATGTCATTCAGCTAGGCTACAGCCTGTTTCAAAAGAAGCAGAATCCAGTTCATGGCTTGAAAACACAAGTTATTTGCAGTACTATATTTAGTTGCCCAGAATACCAGACTTTGTTTATTATCTACCAAAATGCATCATTTTTAGTGTATGGCATAAACAGAACTAGAGAGGAAAGTGAAGGGTTTTTGACAGAGCATGATAGAGTTGATCTCACACAATTACCTGGCTGTCATTTTAACTCTCTGTCATGTCAGCCAAGTGCCTTTTTTTTCAGTAAAGAATCCATTTGGTGTAAAAGAAGAAATACTCTCAGCCTACAAATTCTTGGATATCTTAGTTTCACAAGTGATACTTAGTAGAGAGGATTGCTTTTAAGAATAAAGCATTTGTTGGCACAGGACTGTTGTAATGCAAGCCTGTCTTATTCACTGTGATTTATGATTTTTCCTACTGCTGTTAATTGCAGAAATCTTGGAACACTGCTTCCTTCCAAGATTAATTTTGAAAAGGTATGAGAAATCATCTGATACTACATTCTTCTTTGTAAGTGTAATTCTGTTCACCTGTTTGGCTACAGAATTGGTCCACATGCTTGCTCTTTCACTTCATCAGTTGCATGAAACAGAAGTGCATAGACTTATGGCTATTGCCACATAACGTACGGATGTATTCACACTGGCACAGATGTGCATGTTTCTTAAGATTATGCAATGACATCCTTTCCTAAGATGGAAGTGATATGAATGCATGTTAGATGTGTTATCTAGTCCACATGTACCACCACTCTCAGAAAACTGTTGTCTCGGCAAGAAAATCCTCATACAAAAATGTTTGGAGGGCTTTTTTGTTATGTTTCTTTGGAGTATTTTTTTGGTTGTTTTTTTTTTTTTTCTTTTTCAGGTTACTCCAGCAAATAGGTGAGCTACAAAGAAGGGCTGTAGTTTTGAAAAAATTAATAGTGAAACAACAAGAACAGATTGTTAAAGACTTGCCCTTTTATGAGGCTAGAACATACCTGGCATGCTGATGGATGACTGTGATTGAGGTCCCACTGGGAAGATACTATGTCAACAGACTTTTCAGCCATATTAAGCAAATTCATCCAGCCTTGGAAAAGAGACAAATGGGATGGCGCACTGTCTGAATAGTTGATACCTTCAGGTATATTTTCCACAAGAGCAACCCTGAGAATAGATAAGGAAAAAAACAAACAACAAATCACCACTTAACAAAAGCACTTTTCTTTATTATTAAAGTTCCAAATTGTAAAGGATGTCAGGTTTTTGGCCTGTGGTTCAACATCTGTTCCCAGAGACTCACAGCAGTGGGCCACCCTGCACCTTACTTTGAAGTTGCTACCTGTCAGGCTTTGCATTTCCCAAACCATTAAAAAGCAGAAATGGCCTACTATTAAAGCAGCAAAGCAAATTAAGCTTTTGAAGCTCTACAAAATCCACACAGAAAAGTTCTTTTAACACAGTAAATTGGAATCAGTCCTTAAGGTGGGAATGAAACAATATCTTCTTGCTTTGGTCATTGCATTTAATTTCTTCTCTCTAATGTGGCAAACAAGACACATTCTCACAGGTCTGCTTTTACAGCTAACATTTTATTATATTGCAGTCTCTGTATATGAATTCTCCCTTCCCAACTGTTTTAAACTACCTAATTCTCTCCGTTTGCTTATCTGCATAAGGCTATAACTTGGATCCAGTGGTTAAGAAAAGAAGAATTATGCTCTTCTAATTTCTTTTTGTAAGGCTCTGTGATCTTACTGTCTAAATCATTCAAAACACTTCCAAATTACATTATGTACCTTTTCACAGATCCAAAAAGCTAAACAAACATTGCAATAAACTGGTATTTCAGAATCTGCTCCTCTGCTCCAGGGAAATGATGTCTTTCATTCAGCATACTACATCACTGTCAGATTTCCTGAAACTGCAACAAAGGAAGTTCCTCCCCACATTCAATAGAGGAATCTTAAAAGTAAGTCAAAGAGGTTCCTCAGTTCTGTCTTTAAGTAATGAGATTAAATTTTCAACTTATCCAAGTGACACTTCTTTAAGTGCCATCAACATTTGCCACTTTTACTATGAATCATACAAACCAGGTATAGGAGCCCAATAGCAGGAACTTGGCAAACAGTCCTTTTACATTGTATTCAAATACATCAAGTATTTCCAGACTGTTTCTGTACTTATTAGTAGCATTAATTATCAGCTCAAACATTTGTAAATGTTTTAGAAGCAAACCATTATTACAAACTTCTAATGTAAAGAATAATTGTACACTGACAGAAAGACAGATTAGTGCAGTATCTTGTATTATTCACTTTGTTCTATAGGGTCACGCGAAAACTTTTACAGATATTTCAGAATATTGAGCATGTTTGTAGAGCATGCTTCTGAGAGGAACAGAGGGACCGATATGTCGAGCTGATCCCTCTCATAGGGAGGTGTGCTGCCTACCTGGGGCTCGGGTTAGGGATGTTGTTAAGAAAATTCCTAACCTAGTCCACTCTACAGACTACTATTCTTTATTGATCTTTCAAGTAGGAGGAGAGGAAATAATGACTAGTGCTGTTTAACATCTTTGTCAGCGACATGGACAGAGGAATCGAGTGCACCCTCAGCAAGTTTGCAGATGACACCAAGCTGTGTGGCACAGTTGACTTGCTGGAGGGCAGGGATGCCATCCAGAGAGACCTGGACAGGCTGGAGAGGTGGGCCCAGGCCAACCTCATGAAATTTAACAAGGCCAAGTGTAAGGTCCTGCACCTGGGGCGCTGCAATCCCAAGCACAAATCCAGGCTGGGTGGTGAGTGGCTGGAGAGCAGCTCTGAGGAAAAGGACCTGGGGGTCTGGGTGGATGAGAAGCTCAACATGAGCCTGCAGTGTGCACACGCGGCTCAGACAGCCAACCGTGTCCTGGGCTGCATTAAGAGAGGCATTACCAGCAGGGCAAGGGAGGTGATTCTCCCCCTTTACTCTGCTCTTGTCAGACCCCACCTAGAGTACTGTGTGCAATTCTGGAGCCCCCAGCACAAGAAGGACATGGAACTGTTGGAGAGAGTTCAGAGGAGGGCCACGAAGATGATCAGAGGGCTGGAGCACCTCTGCTATGAGGACAGGCTGAGAGAGTTGGGGCTTTTCAGCCTGGAGAAGAGAAGGCTTCGGGGAGACCTTATAGCAGCCTACCAGTATCTGAGGGGAGCCTACAGGAGGGCTGGGGAGGGGCTGTTCACAAGGTCTTGTAATGACAGGACGAGGGGGAATGGGTTCAAATTGGCGGAGGGGAGATTTGAACGGGATGTTAGGAAGAAATTCTTCACAGTGAGGGTGGTGAGGCACTGGAACAGGTTGCCCAGGGAGGTTGTGTCTGCTCCCTCCCTGGATGTGTTCAAGGCCAGGCTCGATGAGGTCTTGAGCGACCTGATCTAGTGGGAGGTGTCCCTGCCTATGGTGGGGGGTTGGAACTGGCTGATCTTTGAGGTCTCTTCCAACCTAAACCATTCTATGATTCTATGATTCTATGAGTTAATCCATTACAAGAAGATAAAAAAGTGTAAAAAAACCCCAACAACAATTGTGATAAAGTACACCTGTGGTAATCATCACATTCTGAAGGCATTGTCCATTACATACTTCGAACACGCTGTTCTATTGATGAATATTAAGTGTATTACAAAAACATGTTTGTAACACCAGTACCTGTAATTACAATAATGTCCTCAAAGTGTTTACTTTAAAACACTGCCTACCTGGTTTATGAACTCTGAAAAATAACAAGCATCCGGAAAGTTTAGTGCTCTTATTAGTCTATTAGCAATTAAATACTTTCAAAAAGAAACATTTTACTCTAACATTCAAGTTTTTTAAACTTATCTCTGCTGCATCTAACTCAGTTACAGAACTTAATAAATTTTTTAGATCCCTTCAAAGTTTGGTTAGTTCATTTGTTACCAATAGTAATCATATTGTAGCTTTTAGCAATGTCCTTGTTCCACAGCTGTTTTATGGAGAGCTGTAAGGTAGCCACCTTCAAGGAGCAAGAAATAGAAGCACAGAAGAGAAAATAATCTCTGCAAGGTCATAAACCCCCTTTCCCAACAGTCTGTGCCAAAGATAAGAAATTAATCCATGTCTTTCTAGCCTCTATCATCCCTTACAGAATCACACATAGTTATTATGAATATTCTTCAAAGACACTTTTCACATCAAATTCTTATTCAAAACCTAATCTATCAAATTTGGTTCTGATTTAGCTAGAATTTTAAAATGTACCTCTCACCCCTAACAGAACATGTGACCAAAATTTCTCAACATTAGAATATTGCCTGACATACACAAGTATTTTCTGGATAAACCTAAGCAAACAGACATGCAGCAGCTCACGAAACCACAGGTTAGATCAAATCTGCTACGATCATTTCCAGTGGCTGGTAGTGGTGCTTATCATGGGCTGTACTAACTGCTGTCTCACTGGAAAACATAAACTTAACTTCTGTTCTTCCTATCTCTGTCTTTGGCAAACTGAAAGCTGCCAAAGGGCTTGATATGATCTGGAGATCACATGATTCAGCCTCTCTTGTAAAAGCATGGTCAGTGACAACAGGTTGCTCAGGCCATTGTCCAGTATATTCCCTTACCCACAGCAAGCTTCAAAGTTAAAAAAGGTCAAAACCAAGTTTCTGAAGTAACTGGTTTTACCTTCATAATCTTTCCTTTTCTTTTGCCACAACAGTGAAATTCCAGTGCTTAGTTAAGAATACTTTTATTAAACCTTTTGTACAGAATTTTGAGTTTGTAAGCCTTAATTCCATCAATAAAAGCTAAACTGTAGCTCCTTTCCACCCCCCCTTATTTTCTATTTTGTTCCAATATGACCCACAAAGAGGGTTTTAAAATATGGTACAACAAAAACTTCCAGGAGAGAAAGTCATTTACAGACCTTGAGGAAGATGAGACATAGTGACATAATTTATTTGGCAAAAATGGCATATTAACAAATATAGCATGATTATTAAAATGGACTTTGCTCAAAATTTTCAGAGAACAATACACCTGCTGGATGAGATGTCCTTCCCTTTCCATATTTCCAATTGCTCTATTTCACCTGATTAATGCCAATATAGGCTAGCCTCTTCAGTTATATAGCTGCATATTCTCAAATCTACTCACATAGACTGAGAAACCTGAAAGTAATTGCTGTGAAGTATAAACAGAGACAAGGGCCAGAACTAAGATTCAAGCATCTCTGAGATAACAGAACTGTAGTGAGCAATATAATGGTATTTAATACCTACCAAAGAGAATTTGCCCTCAATAACAAGACTCATCTGAGCTCAGCTACATGACATGCATTTAGTGATGAAAATTTTATTCTGTCCCATGCTAAGAATTCTTCTTAATCTTTGACAGTTCTTTGTTCTGAAATTGAGAAGGTTTGTTTCTGATCTCACACCATTTTTTTCCTCTGAAGGAAAGAGAAATACTCTAAATTTAGCATCTGGGTTAATTAGAGTAGAAAAATAGCTAGAGCAGTGAAAACAGGGAGAAGCTATGTGTCTATCTGTTGAATAAAGTTTGGGTTATTTGCAAAACATTAGAGCTCTGCTTGTTGAAAAGTTTACTCATAGCAACTACACAAGTGAAAAAAAAAAGTTATTTTGATAGTTCAGACCTCACACCATATGAAAACAAGAAACTGTAGAACATAATTCAGTTCAGTTTGTTTCAATGCTGAGTCATACACTACAGAAAATCCAGGTTATATGCACTTGAGTGTCTGAACATCTGAACTTACTCACAATTAAAAGGAAGCAATATGACAAAAACCCCACAAAAACACTGCAGTGATTTTTTGACACAATAAAGAAATGCAAAATGAGCAAGGACTATCTTTGTTGTTATATATCAGACAAGGCGGGGGGAAAAAAAAAAAAATATTGATAAAGGTGCATGGGTCCTCCACCTGCACCGGGTCCTACTTAGACACCCTCTTGTGACACCTCTGTAATCCAGAAGACCCAGAAGCACCAATCCCTGGCCTGAAGTGCTGCAGCTCCTCAGAGTTCCATCTCCTCCTTTCTTATAGCCTTGTCTCAGTATCCCTTCAAAACCTACCATCTTTCTCAGATCAGTGTCTTTCAACTGATGTGTTCACCATGTCACATTCAAACCCTCCACTTCTATATTGCATCAGTGTTAGCACTTCTCCCTCAGACATACTCATTAGCAGACTAGTATGATATTTAAACTGAAAAGCTGCTCTCACTGCCTTCCTGATGGATACTGTGTTTTTCAATATGATTCCACATAATGATAAAATACTGCAATAATAACACACGTTATCTTAAGAAATCAAACTGTACTGTGATTTTAGAGACACATAGAGACCTTATAGCAACCTTCCAGTATCTGAAGGGGGCCTACAGGAAGGTTGGGGATGGACTTTTCACAAAGTCTTTTAATGACAGGATGAGGAGTAATGGGTTCAAACTGGCAGAGGAGAGATTTAAATGGGATGTTAGGAGGAAGTTCTTCACAGTGCGGGTGGCAAGACACTGGAACAGGTTGCCCAGGGAGGTTGTGGCTGCTCCCTCCCTGGATGTGTTCAAGGCCAGGCTGGATGGGGTCTTGAGCAACCTGATTTAGTGGGAGGTGTCCCTGTGTATGGTGGGGGGTTGGAACTGGATGATCTTTGAGGTCTCTTCCAACCAGTCTATGATTGTATGATTCTATAATGTCAGACTCTGACTTGAAAGAAGATTCTTCATCTCTTGATAATCTTCATTTTCAGAATCTAGTGACCAGTCATGAGATACAAAGGTAAAAAAGTAAAAACCTGTTGTGTAAGAAGTCCAACTAGATATAAAGCAGATTTCCTGACTTCCCTGTCCCTGGACAAGTGACCTGCAACCTAATGAGATGAAAGGGTAGTGGTTTAACAGGGTCGATAGTGTGTATGCAAATGGAACTACCAGACAGGTGTGTGTTAGAGTGCAGCAAAGCAGCTTTCCTTCTAGCCCTACTGGTCAAGCATCTATTGCTAGCATCTATTGCTAGCATGCAGCGAAGTGGGTTTCCTTTTAGCCCTGATGGTCAAGCCAAGAAGGTGCATACTGGTCCTGGATTCCGCTCCTCAACACAGTAGTGTATCAGTGATTCCTCAGTCACACTGCTCACCACAGCCACTGTGGATGTCACGACAGAACCCTGATATAAGAAAAGGCCACAGTATTTTATGTTAGAAATACATGACATACAGATAGTTTGCTAAGTAACATATAGCTAGAACTGGTTACGCCCTCCTGCACCTACTGACAAACAATTTTGTCAGATCTCCTAACCAGTGGCCTAAATTCTGTGAATACCATCCATGACTTCACTCAGAAGACACATGCCCCTTCAGTGGAGTGGCCCGATTCTATTTAACATGCAGGTGCAGGAGGCAGCTATGGCACAAGAGTGGGAATAAGCAGCCCTGCCAATTTCAAATGTTCGCTGGACTGAAGCATCAAGCACCTCAGCTAATAACCAAGAATACAAGTTGACTTTCAGCTTTTCCCTTGTATGGCTACTCCTTCTTTTACTTAGTTTCCTTTCTATTTTTCTTACAGGTCCACAGAAGTGATTGCAGTGTGCTAACTAAATACCAACACATATTTTAACTTCTCACCACTTAGGCCTTTGGATATTTTCCATAATCATCTCGGAGATCGGTTTGTTACTGCTACTCCCAAATATTTATTTGGTTTTGTGCCCATGATGTCTACAAGCCAAATGTAGCACACAAACACGCATAATTTATCCATCAAGCTTGCAGAGTATGTGCCAGATCCTTGGGGTACAAGAAAAAAAATCAAGGATTTCAGTCAACAGTTATATCAGTGGAACAATATTGGTTTTTAAAAGTTGAAGATTAGACTCAGTTGTATGGGCCTGCAGAATAAGTAACTAGAAGAACTCCAGGAATGGCTCTTCTCTTTGGACTGCCTAATGGATTGTTTATTAAGAAAATTATTCTCTCCTTTTCACAACATTATCTTCAGGAATAATGTACCAACAACAAAATCCTACTGTTTCAAAGTTCCTCAAAGGACCAGCAACATAATATTTTTATGTTGTAACATACCTAATCTCAAGAGGACCCACTGCATAAAAACACAAGTCATCTAAGTTTTAAACCTAGGAATGATTTTTATTTAAACATATTTCAGGTGCTCACAGTTGTATTTCAAAAGCTGCTTCTCACTATCAAAGGCAAAAATGCTTCCAAAAGATGGAAAGAATTAACTAGATGTTTTACAAGGTCACTTCACCCTACTGGGGACAATATTTCCCCTGTGCCAAAGTAGGTCTGAACATTAGTCTGAAATTCAATCTAGCCTGCCAGGAGCATTTTAATACTGGAATTGAAACAACAGTCATATGAAGTGTCAAATGAAAAAGGAGTGTAGACATGGGGGAAGAAAGAAAAAAGCAACATTAAAGAGTCTTTACTTGTTTGTACTGACACGACTGATACTTGCCTCAGTTCAAAAAATGTAAACAAACCAAGCCTTTAAGCAGCCCTATTGATTTTCTTAGGACTTCTCATATACCTGATGCAGACAGGCATTTTCTTGAATTAAGTAGGTCAGTCTGGCTTGATACTAACTTTTCCCTCCACTATTACATATCTAGGCTCATACCTAAGTAATACTTACCAATTTTTCTTGCTCCATAAATAGGATGCTGCAATGAAAGTTGTTAATTCCCTTGCAGAAAATTATTTAGCATCATTAAGACTCAACAACAAATCTCTTAGAAGAAAAAAAAAATTAGAATACATTTGAAGAGGATAAATAAAATATGTGCAAAGAGCCTTCTGGAAAAAAAAATAATGTGCAATTTTAATTCACATGCTTTACATTTCTAGCTCTGTAAATTCTGAACCACATTAGCACATCTAAGAAAAAAAAATGTGTGGATAACAAATATTAAAAATTATTTTAAAATTAATATAATTGTCTATTAAAATTCAATCATAAGTAAGCTGAAAGATAGCAATCACCAACAGGTATCATCAGCTGAGATCCTGAAATGTCTTTTTACCAGGTAGAATTAACATCCTAAGAATGTGGTGGATCAAAGAAATTTTAAATTCACTGAATTAATTTTAATTACTTAATTTACTGAACAGAGAAGACATGGAGTTCAATCCTTTCGACTTTAATCTGGCATTTTATTGTAACTTTCTGCTTCACAATCACAGAATCACAGAATATATCCAGTTGGAAGAGCTCTTAAATGCGGGATCGTGAGATAATGAGGAGGCCTGGCCTTGGCTTTCACACGGTTAGGGAAAGCAATTTACATGGGCCTCTGGCTCCCATAACATTGCAGCTACCTCCCGCAAGAGTAAGAGGTAGCGAAACTCCTGGTTAGAGAATAACAGGTTATTGTGAATATTAATGAATGGGACTGTGCTTAATTATGCCAACCAATTGGTATACTTCTGATCAGCATGGTCAGCGACCTGCAGAACTCATATTACCAATCAGAATTAGGCACGTTGCCTTAGCTGATAAGCTAACACGATAAAAGGACTATCCTGTCGCTAATAAAGGGTTCGACCATTACTCATCATATTGATGTGTTCGTTCCAGCCCTGCATGTGAAAAAGCGACTCCAGCACTCAAGGATCCTTCTCAAAGACCCTCAACCTAGCACTGAAGGGTCAATAAACCATGTTGCTAAGTGCCAGGTCCACAGGCTACTTAAACACCTCCAGGGACAGTGACACCACCACTGCCCAATATTCCAATATTTCATAACCCTTTCTGTGAAGATATATTTCCTAAAATCCAGCCTAAAACTCCCCTGGTGCAGCTTGAAACCATTTTCTCTAGTCCTGTCACTTGACATCAAGGAGAAGAGGCTGCCTCCTCCTCGCTCAAGCCTCCCTTCAGGTAGCTATGGAGAGTGATGAGGTCTCCCTTCAATCTCCTCTTCTCCAGGTTGAACAACCCCAGCTCTCTCAGACACTCTTTGTAGGCCATGTGCTCCAGGCTCTTCACCAGCCTCACTACCCTTCTCTGGACATGCTCCAGAGAACCTCAATGCCCTTTTTGTAGACAAAGGCCCAGAACTGAACACAGTACTCAACATGTGGCCTCACCAGTGCTGAGTACAGGGGAAAAATCACCTCCCTGTTCCTGCTGGCCACACTTTTAAAACTACAAGCCAGGATGCCTTTGGCTTTCTTGGCCACCTCGGCACACTGTCGGCTGTAAACCAATACCCTCAGGGCCCTCTCCAAGTCACACCTTTGCAACCACACATCCTACCATAAAGCTCAGAGTTGTCACTGCTTCATTCTGCTGTTGCCCACATTATCCACCACTTGTTGCTGCCAGTAATCTGAAAATTCAGCAACACATTTTGGATTGAGGCAGGTGCTCTTTATTCCAGGCCAGTGCAAGCATAAGACCCATGCAGGGCAAAGGACCAAAAAGCCCCCTATCACCCTTGTGACTCCTTTAATCCCATCATACAAACAACGAATTAACATAATCCAGGCAAGTACAGCCCAGTCTTTAACATACATGTCTTGCTTTTCCCCTGGGCCAGGTGTCCCAGTATCTTTCCTCCCCCATGGGAGGCATCCTGAAACTGTGGGAATGCAGGTTGTGTGCTTATACACTGTTTATTATTTTTCCTCTCTTACACTGGATACCCACAGCTCTGTATAGTCACAATTCCTAATTTCTCAGAATAATATCTTCTCATTTCTGTACATTCTACAATCAAATGTAACTAAACAGATAAAAACCTAGTATGCTAGAACAGATATGTATTTTACAGAATTATTGGAGTAATTATGTCTTACCAATTCTGATTGGGAGAAGAAGTTTATCAACATATTCTAAGCAAAAATACAGTATCAAATTGAGCAGCCAAGATAAGAAATGAGAAAATAATATACCTAACTCATTTAATAAAGACAAGTGTAAAAACATAATACATTAAAATCTATATGATAGATGTCTTGTGCTAGTCCTAATTTAAATTTTGAATATGAATTTATTTTATAGAGAGAAAGGAACCCAATATAAGAAATTAACAATAGATTAAGCACAGACTTAATTAAGTCCGGTTTGACTGGAAAACCAACACAATACCCAATGAAAGTCCTATGCCGTATAGTCCCAGCTTTCCCATTTTCATTCATGACAATAAGTGCCTAATTGCACATGGGAATGATTTGCTAGAGAGAAAGGCTGCAATGGTGACACCTGCATCTGAGTTTCCAGGAGACAGAACAAAGTTTTGTCTAAGGAAACATTCCAGTATCTTATTTAACCATTTCACTTCAGGTGAAATCTTGCAAAAAATGATGAGTACTTGATTATCAACACCTAATTTGCTACCACAAAGCTGCAGTGTTCTGCTAATGGGCCAGATACAGGCCTTCGAGATGTGTGTGAAATCTATTTAATGGACACAGACTAGGAATTAAAATTACCATTTGTTCCTCATAAATATTTAGGCTTGTTTTATGACATTTCCACTAGCTTATTGTTAGGGTATGATGATCCATGACAAGAAGGTCTAAAATTTAGCTGTGACACTTCTTTTTCTTCTTCCAGTCTCGAATATGTTACAAAACTCTTCAGCATCTTACTGTGTGCATCTCATCATAGTTTCCTTTTACACTGTGATTTCACAATGGTGTTTAAAGACAATGGAAGAAAAACAGCTTGAATTGTGATCATAGAATCATAAAATGTTGGGGGTGGAAGGGACCTCTGGAGACCATTAAGTCCTACCCTGCTGCCAAAGCAGGATGAACTAGATCAAGTTATACAGAAACACATCCAGTTGTGTTTTGAAAATCTCTAGAGAAGGAGACTCCACAACCTGTCTGGGTGGTCTGTTCCACTACTCTGACACCCTCACAGTAAAGAAATTTTCCCTTATGTTGAGGTGGAACTTTTGGTTTGTGTCTGTTACCCTTTGCCCTATCACAGGACACCCCTGAAAAGAGACTGGCCCCTTCTTCTTTACACTCACCCTTTCGGTATTTGTAAATATTATTAAGATACTCCTTCAAGTCTTTTCTTCTCCAGACTGAACAGCCCTGTGTCTCTCAGGCCTTCCTTATAAAACATATGTTCCAGTCCCTCAACCACTCTCATGGGACACTCTCTAGCATTCCCCTGGTCTGTCTTGAACTGGGGAGGCCAGTATTGGACACAATACTCCAGACTTGGTCTCACTAGGGCGGAACAGAGTGGCAACAGAGCCCTCCTTGATCTACTGGACACACACTTCTCAGTGCACCTCAAAGACACCACTGAAGAAGAATGCCATACCAAAGTTTGCATGCAGATGAAATTTATTTGGGGTCACGACACCCCTTCAAGAGGTTGTAGCTGCTCTGCCACAATTCAGGTAGCATAAAAAAGGTTCTACTATCGAAGTTTCTCTATGACTTCCACAATTTCATTTCTCCTTTCTCATGATTTCCCTCAGCATTTTTTTCCCCCAGATGCTCAAACAACCACTCCAGCCTACTGTGGAGCACTTCATAATGGGAACAAACAGAACTGATTCACAGTTACCCTTTATTTTGATGAGGTTTTAAACAATGAAACATAAACTTCACTATGAAGTGCTCAAATTGCCTCACTTTTAACAAACTGTTCTCCGGAGATTTTAGGTTTTTTATGCAGAAACCTTCTTTGCTTCATATCCTTTAACCTGCTCTGTCCTTTCTCCTCAGTAACCCAGAACCCACCCTGAAATTTCTCTCTCCTGTGATATTTTCATGGATGACAATAATTTCCCTACTTTTGTGGGTTAGTTCTAGCAAGCAACAAAGTACCATGATTCCCTTCATCCCCACCCAGTGCAATGGGGTAGAGAATCAGGGAAAAAAAGTAAAACTCATGCACTGAGATAAGACAGTTTAGTAAGACAGAAAATAAAGCAAAAATAATAACAATAGAATATACAAGTTATGTACAATGCAATTATCCATCACACATTGACCAATTCCCAGCTAATCCTTGAACCATGATGAACCCTAGCCAATTCTCACAGTTTATGTACTGTGTGTGATGTCATATGGCATAGAATACCACTATGGCTTGTTTGGGTCAACTGTCCTTGCTGTATCCCCTCCCAGTCTCTGTGGGCAGGACAGTGTGAGAAGCTCAAAAGTCCTTAGTATAGACATTACTTAGCAACAACTGAAAGCATAGAATCATAGAATATTAGGGGCTGGAAGGGACCTCAAAAGATCATCTGGTCCAGCCCCACTGCCAGCACAGGGTCACCTAGAGCAGATCACACAGGAATGCATCCAGATGGTTCTTGAATATCTCCAAAGAAAGAGATTCCACAACCACCATGGGCAGCTGGTTCAAGCACTCTGTTACCCTCACAGTGAAAAAAATCTTCCTCAGGTTCAAATGGAACCTCCCATGCCTCAACTTCCACCCATTGCTTCTTGTCCTGTCACTGGGCATTACTGAGAAGAGGCTGGCTCCATCTTCTTGGCACTCACCCTTTACATATTTACAAACATGGTTGAGGGTACCTCTTAGTCGTCTCCTCTCCAAGCTAAAAAAACCAGCTCCCTCAGTCTCTCCTCATAAGGAAGATGTGCAACTTCCTTAATCATTTTTTGTGGCTCTGCGCTGGACTCTCTCAAGCAGCTTTCTGTTATTCTTGAGCTGGGGGACCCAGAACTGGACACAATACTCCAGATGAGGCCTCACTAGGGCAGGGTAGAGGGGAAGAAGAACCTCCCTTGACCTGCTAACCACATCCCTTCTAATATACCCCAGAATGGCATTGGCCTTCCTTGCCACAAGAGTACACTGCAGGCTCAAGGCCATCCTTCCATCTACCAGGACTTCCAAGTCTTTCTCCACTTCACTGCTCTCCAGCAGGCCAGTCCTCAACCTATACTGATCCATAGGATTGTCCTTTCCCAGGTGCATGACTCTACACTTACCCTGCTCAACTCTCCAGCCTGTCTAAATCTCTCTGAAGGGCAGCACAACTCTCCAGTCTGTTAACTACTCCACCCAGTTTAGTATGAACATCAAACTTGCTGACAGTGCACTACATGCCCTGATCCAGGTCATTAATGAATACATTAAACAATACTGATCCCAGTACCAAGCCCTGAGGAACTCCACTAGTTACAGGTCTCCAGCTAGACTATGTCCTACTGACCACAACTCCCTGACTTCTTTCCTTTAACTAGTTCCCAATCCACCTCAGTACTCCATCGCCCAGACCACAACTCCTCAGTTTAGCTATGAGGATGCTGTGGGAGACAGTGTCAAATGCTTTACCGAAATCAAGATAAATCACATCCCTCTCTTTTCCATCACCTTTCCACCTGGTTACATCCTTATAGAGGATTATCAGGTTGGTCAAACATGACTTCCCCTTTGTAAAACCATGCTGACTGCTCCCAGTGACCTTCTTGTCCTTGATATGGTGCTGAGGATAAGCCGCTCCATTATCTTTCCAGGGACAGACGAGAGGCTAACCAGTCTATAGTTACCGGGGTCCTCCTTCTTACCCTTTCTGAAGGGTCACTTTGCCCCACTTATAAATAGGCAGCCTGGAGCCCTAGGGAAAGTCTGTTTTTACTCACAGCAGTGGAGTAGAATTCAGAGATAGTCCCTGGCTCCTTTGTGGCAGTGTTGGAACTGCTCAGTGTTTTGATAGCCATTGAAAGGCTTACAGATCTTCCCTGAGTTTAGCAGGGTGCTAGGAAAGAGGCAGATGATCTCTGACCTGATCCTGGTTTCTCTTGGCACAGACATTTGCAGACGTGCAGGCAAGATCTCTTGCAGATGTGCAGAAAGCATGATGTTGGTGGCACTTCTCACCATATCATGAGGCACTTAATGCCTTCTGGGAAACTTCAGGCACTTAAGTTTCCAGGTCGTTCAAACCCAAAACATCAGGGCTAAGCTGGTCTGAAGCAGGAGGCAGAGCAGGCCACGTTTTCCAAGCTGAGCAGTCCATAGAGCAGAATAGCACACACTGAGGCCGAGCAGTGAGGCAGAGGCAGAACAGAGCAGCTCTACTGCTTGCAACTTTGCTCAATTTATATTACTTGCCCGAGTGCAATGGCTCCTTTGGCCGCAGAGGTTCACCAATCAGAATGGCATTTGCAAAACTGACCATATCAGGTGAACACAGGGCTTGCTTACAATTATTTGGGCAAGACACTAACAAGTACCTAAATACCCATGGGTACCTGTTAATCACTTTGGGAGGGGACATAATGGCCCAAGCCTTTGTTTCCCTCCTGCCCTTGCTTCCCCCATCAGCAGAAGGGTGGTGCAAGCCAGGACATCTAATAGCCCTATTAGCCTTCCACTACACCTATCACTGTGCAGCCTCAAGAAGATTCTAGTTCTGCTGTTTCTATAATCACCTATAATGGAGTCTTAGACAGCACTGTGGTCTAGTTCCTTTTTTTCCCCAGGCTAAACAGTTCTCAGGCTCTGCTAGGACTTTGTGCACTCAAGTCCCCTAACCATTCTTGTGGCCATTCACTGGATCTGGTCTGGTGTGTCAGTATTTCTCTGGTACTGGAGTACCAAAACTGGACATGGCACTCCAAATGCAGCCTCACAGGTACTGAACAGACAGAAAGAACATTTTTTTCTCACCTTGTTGGCAAAATCCCTGCTGATAAAACCCAGCATATGGTTTCCCCACTCTTGATTCATATTCTAGCTTCTTGTCTACTAAAAATCCGGATCTTTCTCTGCAAAGCTGCCTTCTAACTACTTGCGCAGAATTATTCCAACCTAGGTGTGAGACTTCACATTTCCTTGTATTGAATTTGTACTGAGGGGTAAAACTCTCTGAGCCCAACAAAACAGCTGATGTTCCACACAGTTCATGCTCTTCCCTGATGAAAAACAATGACGCTAAAAAAAGTATGAGCTGAAGCAGAGTAGACAGTTTCTCAGTAAGTTATGAATGCAGAAGTTTTCCTATCGTTATATAAAGACATTGGCATTGTTCAGTTCTTAGCTGCTACCTAACATCAGGCATGACCTGACCCAACAACTCTTGAAGATTATTTTGGCATTTATCATGATAAGATTTGCAAACTACAATCCTTGAGAACAAAGTGACTGGATATGAAGCCAGACCATCTTGGTGCAAAAAAAGGAGGAAAGAATCCACCCCCACCACCCCAAAAAATAATATTGGTTACTCATTTTTCTAGCTATTCCTTTTCCCCTATGAAAAAAGAACCTCAAGTCTCTATTTTCTGGACTTACCATTTCATCTTTAACATAACTAAAAGCAATTTCATTGGGGCTGTAGCAGTAGCCACAGAGGCTAAACTACCACTCATTCTTTTCTTATTCTATTTCTAATAATTATCAGAAACTCTGTCCTATAGCAGCTGACAGTAATTAATTTACACAGGCTTACTAATAGCAGCTGACAGTAATTAATTTACACAGGCTTACTAAAAGAATAAAGATTGATAGGTCTACATAGCTGAACTTTTATTTTCTCAATGCAGAATAGAAACACCTGATGAAAACTCATCAGTATTTTGAGACAGGACCTGCTTTGCTCCGATCCAGTCTTTCCATGATTTCCACCCACTCCAACATAATTCCTCTGGTGTCTATTTTAGAGATACAGTGAAAGATCATTACAACTAACTTTCTTACAATTTCAAAACTAAATTCTTTAAGGTACAGATGGTGTTATCCCATGCTTTTGTGCAACATATTCTGGGCAAAAATACATTACAGATCATGCCAGAAATATGCAAAGATACATAGATGCAAAAGCAGATGAAACCAACATGCTACAATTAGATTAATTCATTGTTCCTAACCATTAGTAGTATAAAGACTTGGACTCTCAACAAATAACTTACAATTCAGAGTAGACTCCTCCCACTTTATCACACAATCTTTCAAAACCCCTCCTCTGGTCTGCCATTACAGAAGCAGGAAGATGTTTTGAGAGAAAGACATTGATCTGAAGATTTCACATCTCTGATCCCAACATCAGAGAAACCTCAACGATGAGAATGAGCAGAGCAGTGTGTTTCTGTAAGCTGGTACTTTTGTAATAACTGTTTATAAACATTTTTTTAAAAGTCTCTCCTGAAAGAATTCCTATGACCTATTTTTCTTTAGTCAAATTATGCATGCCAGTGGAGATGCTATGGCAGGACAAGTCTTCGGATATGCCTCTGTTCCTTGGCCTTCGTGATTCCCAATAAATTACAGAAGCAATTGATGAGCTACAAAGCATTTTCAGAACAAAGATCCCATTACTGATGATTCAAACCAGAAACAGGGACAGATAGCAACAGATTCTAAAAAGGGTTATAATAATGGTGATGGGAGAAGGAAAAGGCAGTAAAGAAATATGAGTAAAGGCTTTTGACAAAACCCATGGATTTCCTCTTGCCCTCCCAAGTGCAGGCCAACTATTTATGGATGCTGCACATTTCTATAAATAACTGTCCCTCACCTGAGGAGTCAGATGGCAGGTTGTGACAAAGCAAAACAAATAAAAAACCTGACCTCTCTAAAATGAACAGCAAAATCTTAACAGTTCAATTAGAACAGAACTCAGTTCTATCCCAATAATATTAAATAACCTCCAAAAATCCATACATAAGGGATTCTAGAGTAGCTCACCTTTCAAACCCATTAACTGTTTAATCTTACTAATACTCATCTTCAGTTAATAACAGTTCAGTGATTTTTTGTGCCTTGTGAGCTTGTATTAAAAAAAAAAAACAAAACAAAAAAACCCAAACATGTGAAAGACCACAAACGTTTTAATTTGCAAGGACTAAAAATAGCAAATGAACACTTTTTAACAGCCAACTTTAAATGCTTATTGATAATCAAAAGTACTGTACAAAAAAACATTTCAGGCTGTTCAATATCCTGGCTGTAAAGTTCAGGATCCATCAGGAGTATCCTGATCAGTGGACACAGATGCACAAAAAATTAAACAACAAAACCAAACCCAAACCAACCAATAAAGAAATCTGCAACCAAACCCAACAACAAAAAGCCTCCCAACAAATAAAAAATACCAAACCAAATAAAACCCCACCAACCCCCACCCTCCCCCAAACCCCCACTATCTCTTTACAGAGTTGCTTATTCCATTTGTCCTCTGAACTTTGCATTATTTCCTACTGACAGTTTCTCAAACAGCACAAAACACAACCCAAAACCTGGTCATGTCCCTGATATGTTAAAACACTCTTCCAAAGGGAAATATACCAAGGAAAGGCTTAAAACTCATCTCTTCTGCTTTCCTCTACCAGTTGCTCTACAAAGGCAGGCACCAACAGCATCACCTACTGTAGTTATGAGCTGTGGTGGTTTGAGCTAATTGGAGAATTTGAGTGAGAAATTAGACTATTGGCTGAGAGAGGTAAACACAGTATGTCACTTCACCAGAGTTTTACTAAGAAAGAAAAAAAAAATTGTTTTTAAAGTGTTGTACCCAAAACATTAGATATCAGACGGTTTCTGACCGCTCTGGCTGCGGCTGCTTCTCTTTGCATGGTCTCCTTTGTCTTTGCCTTGGTAGCTAATTCTCAGTAATTCTACTAACTTCTTTCCTACTACTAACCCCCCTGGCCAATCTACTTCTGCTTATCTTCAGCATCAACAGGTGGTGAGATAAGACTGGGGAAGGGGGGAAAGGTGATAGGGAGTGGTTGGTTACCCTCTCTTGGGGATTTTGGTCTCTGGGAGGGGTGAGGTGTCTGTATTATCTTTTCACTGTATATATCTGTAAATATCTGTTATACCTTGTAAACATTTGCTTGTATATTGTGCATTGCTGTAAATATAAAGCTTCATTTATTAACTTCCAGTGTCCTGAGTCCTAGCCGGGGTTTATAAAAAGGTGGGGGGGGGCAGGTAGCTGCTAAACCACTACATGAGCTCAGTGGTGTAAGCTTTGCGTGGTTCAGACTGAGCATGTTTCCTATATCTGTCATCACCCAGAGCTATTTTAATTGTAAAGCTGAAGTTTGCTGAAGAACGAGACAGGGAATGCTGCTAAAGGGGCAGTGTGTAAGAAATGCAAAGTAGCATGAACCTCACCTGTCTGAGATGCATTTTTATTGAGGTATTTTTAAAATTTTCATTTAAAGTATATTTTAAAAAATAGTTATAATTTTAATAGATTATTTTCTACACTCCAAATTTGCATTTCAGTACACAGGGTGTGGTTTGAGATATCCATATAACTTTTTAAAGGAGGTCCATTTCCAGTGAAACTTAGAGTAAGACACAGTGAGAAGACAAAACTATCACAAACAATTCAGAGTTCTCAAAATAATTTAAAAAACAACAGTCTACTGATACGACAACATTGGCATATTGTCTGGTCTGTTATAATTCTGGCATAATTACATGGTGAAGAACTCCTTGACCACAGGAGTAGCCAAGTGCAAAGACGGAAATACTTTAGTCTGATTAAAAAGGATTGAGTCTTTGGTGAATAGGGTTTTTCTTTTGAGTACTGCACAGTTGACAAATAAATAATTTACAATACTACTTTGTCTCAAAAGTTTCTATTCTATTAGCCCTCTCCTTATTAAGCTGTTTTTTAACTCAGTTCATCACAATTTTTCTGATGAATACTTGTCAATACTTTATTTACCTTGCAATGCATTCCTTAAAGAGGTTCTCCAATATGAAGTTACCACCTCTGCCAGTTAACACCTCTGGATATGCCTTTCCTGCCGAAATAAGTTGCAACATAGCTTCCTTTCCTAGTCTTCCTTAATCCATTGGGTCTTGGCTGAGAGACCTCCAAATATACATTAGATCACCTCTCCAACTTAAGCTGGCCCATCCTCGCTGCTGAACTTTATTATCCAGGTTTTAGGAAACTGATTCTGGAAATCTGTCCTTGATAAGAAAATGTGCTTTACTTGAAGAACAACACAGCCATTACTGTGACTTGGAGCACACAGAAGTTAACAACTTCAATCATTATAATTTTATACTCTCTGTATGCACTTCATACTGTCCAGTTTCAAACACTAACTAGATTAATAAAATCACTGTTTCATTTGTCACTGACTCAAATACAATCAGAAAAAATCAATTTTTAAAACATGTCTGTTTATAACAGAAAGGATTTTTTTACACCCTACAAAAACATATTAAAATAAGCATATTTTTTAAAAATTGTGTGTCTGTAAAATAATTACATCTTTGAAAAAATTAGTTTGATCCCTGGAAGAACAAACTGAAAGTAAATAGAAATTCAAAGGGGTCCACCAAGTAGTATGGCTATACAAGAGTATTAATGAAATCACAACTACAGAATGATACATTCTGCAAAGACCACCAACATCACTGCCCACCCACCTCAAAAAACAAAACAA
Source organism: Psilopogon haemacephalus (assembly GCA_013396835.1). NCBI lineage: Eukaryota > Metazoa > Chordata > Aves > Piciformes > Megalaimidae > Psilopogon > Psilopogon haemacephalus. The sequence goes on from VWZI01006526.1 coordinate 171,100, forward strand.
CAAAACCAAAACAGAAAACCAAACTAACCAACCAAGCAATCTCCAAAACCAATCAAACAGGTAGAAGGTATGTGAGAAACATCCAATTGCAATGGTACATTCAAGATTTTAAGTTTAGGACAAACCTTCCAGGAACTGATATTTGGAAATGGATTTGGCTAATTCCTGTTATATTCTTCTCTGCAGTGTCAATGTAAACTAGCTGATAGTAAAAGAAATATGAGATGATGACTCAGTATAATAGTACTGTGAACAGTTTGATATAGTGGGGCATATTTTGCTCAAAAAATGCTTTAAAAAATAAATAGTACTCTTTCAATAGCAAACAGACTCCGGGGAAAACAAAACAAAACAAACAAAAGACGAAGCAAAAAACAAAACCACAATAAACAAAACAGAAATTACTCCTTCCAAAAACCACAAAAAACCCAATAAAAACCACACATACACTCAAAAAATTCCAAACAAAGCAAACAACAACAAAAAACCCCACAACTCCCCCGAAACCAACCAGAAAAAAAACAAAGAAACAAAACCCCAAACAAAAACAAAACCTCCTAAAGGAACTGTCTTGAGTAACATGAAAGCTATCTTGTCTTTTATAGACATATCTATAGCATAATAAATAGAATAAATCAGTACAGAGACAATTTTAAATTAATTTTGCTCTTCATGATATTCATTACTAGCTAATGCAAAATTTTATACAATCTAACCAAATCAATTAAAATTATGTTTTAGGGCATTATTTACTTTTAATTTTTAAAATATATACACAATCAAAAAGAAATTAAGTAACTGAAGTGAAATGTAGCAACAAGAACACAAATGATTAAACTATTTTAAAAAATTATTTTTAGCTAAATATTGCTAATAATTAGCAGAAATATTTTGCTTCTTTTAGTATCTATTCACAAAAGAATGAGATTTGCAATGAAAATATTTTTTTTCCAATGTTGTGTTCAAATCCATAGTAAGATTTAAGTATCTTTAAAATTATTTCTATTTCTTCAAATTGGTTCTTTTTCAGTGGAAACTGGACATTTTAAAAAAAACCAGTGAATAGGTAATGCAATGGGTTAATTTATGTTACTGTCACACTCCTTTAGCAAAATACAGACTTCCAAGTAATCCTCAGTTTATGGCAACTGCTTTGCATATGAAATGCATTTTTGATTTAATAGAACTTTGAGATAAATATGGTTACCAAAAAAACATCTTTTTACCATCATAAAAAAAAATTATCTAAGTAGTTAAAATTATGTAAATTTTAGGAAAAAATAGATTTAACATTTTACTTATTCAAGCAAGCAAAACTCTTGGTTAAGTAGGAGTCTTGCAATAATTTTGAAGTAACCTGTGAGGGTTGGCTTTCTCCAAGTGAGACAAAGCAGTCACCATGTGACCAAGCAGAAACTTTTGTCTTCCAGTGTAGTCTTACATCAGTATCTGCAATCTTCAACCAAGTAGCTACTCCACTAAATTTCATTCAAACATAGTAATTCCTACTTCAGAGAGCTAGCAATACTCCAAGAGAGAAACTGAAATAAGCACCCAAACGATGCAGAGAGAGACAATGTTCCTCAACTCTTTGCAAGTTTGAACAACAGTCACAGATTGTTTGGAGGGTACAGCTGTGCTCCCCTCCTGCACATTGCACAATGCAAAGGGAAGCTTCTTGATAAGTAGTTTAAGAAAGAGAGACGACAACAGTTTTACAAGTAAGCAAAATACCAGAGTTTAACATTAAAAGATCAAGGTGGGACATAAATCAGCAATGATTGTATCACTCAGTAATGTGATTGAAAATTTGGTTACTCCATCTCCAGAATTGTTTGGGGTGGAAAACCTTTAACATTATTGAGTTCAGCCCGTAACTGCCAAGTCCACAATAAAATCACGTCCCTCAACACCACACCTACAGATCTTTCATGTACCTCCAGGGACAGTGACTCAACCACTCCGCTGAGCAGCCTCTTCCAATCTTTGACAATCCTTTCAGAGAATTTTGTTTTCATAATGCCTAAATTACATCTCCCCTGGCATAACTTGATTCTGTTTTCTCTTGACCTATTGCTTGTTAGATGGGACAAAAGACCAACATCCATCCTTGCTACAGCTACCTTTCAGCTAGTTGTAAGGAGCAGTAAAGTCTCCTCTCAGCCTCCTTTTCTCCCAACTCAGGGGTAGACTCTACTCTAAAAGGGGCTGAACAAAATATAAGAGATAAGTTTATCCCATTCCATTGGTCTGCAAAATTCTGTATACTCTGTAGTGTGTTTCTCTCTCTTGTTTTGACTAGAAGGCTGCCTAGTCTAGTACAGCCCTCTGATTTCTATCCTTTACTAGTTACGCAAGTGGGAAGCGATGAAGTTGAAACCAGAAGTCCAAAAGGAATCAAAAGAGACTTCAAGGCACTGGGGAGATTGGTTGAATGATTTGGGGCACAGGTGATTTTTTTCATTAATACCCTTAGTTTCAGGGAGGAGTACTGAAAGGAACAGAAAATCATGCATGATTAATAAGTGGCTCAGAGGCTGGTGTCACCAGCACAATTTTGGTTGTTTTCACCTTCAAGAACATTATATGGCACCGGGTCTGCTAGATGGAGTACATCTGTCTCAGATGGTTGGGGGGGGTGGAAATATCCTGGCACATGAGTCAGCAGGGCTTGCTGAAAGGGCTTTAAACCAGGCTCGATGTGGGAGGGAGTTCAAACCAGGAGCACTAGAGATGAGCCTAAGGACAAGCCTTCAGTCTGCCATCTCACTGGAGGTGACAATATCAAAATTACCTGTGAGAAGTGGCAGCAACACACACCAGGGTTGGAAGGATGGGGTGATAGTAAGGGCCTCCAACCTGTTTCCCTCTGTGAACACTGCAGCAAAGGCAAGGTCTTACAGAGCTGAGCCAGACCTCTGAGGTAGTAGGAGACAGAAGGGTAGTGCCCATGAAACACCTTGAGGGTGCCCCTCTAAGAAAGTAACATGACCAGCAGCTCAGGTGAAGTGCCTCTACACCAATGCATGTGGCATGGGCAACAAATGGGAGGAACTGGAAGCTATCCTGTTGTAGGAAAGCTACTGCATAGTGCCAACTACGGAAACCTGGTGGGATGAATCCTGTGACTGGAGTGTGGCTATTGATGGATGACCTATGGATGTGATCTATTGTTCAGAAGGGACAGGAGAGGAAGAAGGGGTGGACACGTTGCTCACTATGTAAAGAAGTGGATAGAGTGCAAAGAGGTGTTGCTAAAGAATAGCCATGTTCAGGTTGAAAGCTTATGGGTAGGAATTAGAGATTGGGACAACAAAGGAAGCCTTGTGGTAGGAGTCTACTACAGGCCACCTGATCAAGTGGAACCTATTGATGAAGCCTTCTTACTCCAGCTTGAGGAGACATTGCAATCATCCTTCTTTAACCACCTTGGCATCTGATGGAAAAACAGCAGGGCTAGCTGTGGGCTATCCAGGAGGATCCTAGAATGCTTAGGTGACAACTGCTTAAGAAACTAACAACCCTGCATGAGAGGATGTGTTATTGGAGCTGTTGGTCACCAGTGCAAGTGAAATCATCAGGGATGTCCAAGTCAAAGGAAGCCTGGGATGCAGCGATCATGCACTAGTGTGATTCACTGTCCTAAGGGGTATGAAGCCCATGAGAGGCACAGTTAGGACTCTAAATTTTAGGAAAGAAAAATTCCAGCTCTTCAAGGAGTTAGTAAATAGGACCCTGTGGGAAACAGCCCTGAAGGACAAGGGAGTGCAACAGAGTTGACAGATTTTTAAGGATGCTTTCTATAGAACACAAGAGATATCAATCTACAGATGTAAGAAACCAGGCAAGGAATGCAAGAGACAATCATGGGCTGAGTTGTGACCTACTACTCAAAATAAAGGGCAAGCTGAGGCTATACAGGAAACGGAAGAAGGGACAAGCATCTTGGGAAGAGTATAGGAATGTTGCCCAATTGTGTCAGGACAAGGTCAGGCAAACCAAGGCACAGCTGGAACTGAACTTGGCAAGGGATGTGAAGAAAACCAAGAAAGGCTTCTACAGGTATTCTAATAAAAAAAATTGAATGTTAAAGGAAGTGTCATGGTTTTATCACTGACAGAATGAAAACTCTTAAACGAATTGGAGAAAAATAACAGAATTGTATTTTAGATAGAAAGGTACATGAAAGAGTTACAAAGCAGATGTGAAAGTTATAGCAACCCCATGAATTTATTCCCACCCTTAACTAAATCTATAAATCCCTGTGCTCCAACTCCTCCCCCACCCCATGCCTTTGCCATTCCTTAGGCCCCAAAACAGGCCGACCCACATACATACCCAAACACGGCTGGAGGGGGAGGAAAAGGAGAACGAACTGTCCTTGAGGTGAGTTTATGAGGAGATAGCAGAATTATGGGATTGAATAACATTCTCCTCATAGTCCCTAGAGGAGTTTTAACCCTATAATTCCCACCCTGGGACAGGAAGTGTAACACCCCTGAAGAGTAACAGTGAGGAACTTGTATCAATGGACAAGGAGAAGGCTGAGAGTCTCAACTTTTCCCCTCAGTCTTCACTGGCAACCCCTCTCCTCATTAGTCTCATGTTGATGGCTCATAAACTGGAGACCAGCAAGACAAAGTTCCTCCCACTGTAAGTGAAGACGAGTTGTGTGAGCATCTGAGGAACCTGAAGATATACAAGTCCATGGGGCCTGATGGAATGCATCCCAGAGTCTTGAGGATATTAACTGATGTAGTTGCCAATCCACTCCCCATGATATTTGAAAAATCCTGGCAGTCAGGTGAAGTCCCTGGGGACTGGAAGAAAAGATACACTACACACATTTTTTAAAAGGGTAGAAAGGAGGATCCTGGGAACTACTGACCTGTCAGCATCACCTCTGTGTCTGGGGAGATCATGGAACAGATCCTCCTAGATGCCAGTCTAAGGCACATGGAGGACAGGGAAATGATTCAAGACAGCCAGCATGGCTTTACTAGGGGCAAATCCTGCCAGAGCAACCTAGTAGCTTTCTATGATAAAGTGACTACGTCAGTAGGTAATGGATGACCTATGGATGTGATCTATCTGGGCTTCTGCAATGCCTTTGGCACTGTCTCCCACAATATCCTACTCACCAAGTTGGAGACATACAGATTTGACAGGCGGAATGTTCAGTGGATGAGGAATTGACTGGATAATCATATCCAGAGGGTGGTGCTTGAAGTCCAGATGGAGAGCAGTGACAAGTGGTGTCCTTCAGAGGTCCACACTGGGACTTGTGCTGTTTAATGTTTTTTATCAATGATATAGACAGTGGGATCAAGGGCAAGTTTGCAAATGACACCAAGATAAGTGGTGTTGTCGATACACCAGAGGGACCGGGACAAGCTGGATAGGTGGGCCTAGGTGAACCTCAGGAGATACAATAAGAGCAAGTGCAGGGTTCTACACCTGAGCCAGAACGATCACAGGAGACCCGAGGAGATCACTGAGTCCAACCTCACTATCAATACAGACTGGGGGATGAGATGATAGAAAGCAGCCCTGTGGAAAAGGAATTAGGGGTGCTAGTAGACAAGAAGCTGGACAGGAGCAGATAGTGTGTACTTGCAGCTCAGGAGGTCAATCATAACCTGGGCTGCATCAAAACATGCATTGCCAGCAGATCCAGAGAGGTGATTCTGCCACTTTACTCCGATGAGACCTCACCTGCAGTACTGCATTCAGCATTGAAGCCTTCAGTACAGAAGGGCATGGACCTGATGGAGCGGTGTGTTGGTTTGAGCTAATTGGAGAATTTGAGTGACAAATTAGACTATTGGCTGAGAGAGAGTTACACAACACAGTGTCACTTCACCAAGTTTTACTGAGACAGAGAAAAAAAAAAATGTTTTGAGAAATGTTCCCAAAACATCCAGATAGGCAGTGTGCTTGCAGAGGGCCAGTCTGGCTTGGGTCTATGCTGGCTCCGGCAGCTTTTTCCTTTGTCTCTTGGTCTTGCTGGCTGGATTCAGAATTAAATCACTAAATTGACTAACTCCTGCTCCTATTACTAATCTCCCTGATCTTCAGCTTATCTGCAGCATCATCAAGTGGTGAGATAAGGCTGGGAAAGGGGGGAAAGGTGGTAGGGGAGTTTGGTCACCCTCTTCTGGGGATTTTGGTCTCCAGGAGGGGTGTGGTGTGTTTATTACCCTCGTTACTGTATATTTCTGTAAATACCTGTTATATCTTGTAAATATTTGCTTGTATATTTGCATTGCTGTAAATATAAAGCTTCATTTATTAACTTCCAGTGTGTTTTTCTGAGTTTTAGCCAGGGTTTTAAAAGGTGGGGGGGCAGGTCACTGCAAACCCATTACAAACGGGTCCAGAGAGGGCCTCGAAAATGATCAGGGGGTTGGAGCACCTCTGCTATGAAGACAGGCTGAAGGAGCCAGGGTTGTTCAGCTTGGAAAAGAGGAGGCTCTGGGGAGACCTAAGTACCTGAAGGGAGCCTACAAGAAGGATGGAGAGAGACTGTTTACAAAGGTGTGGGGTGATAGGATGAGAGGCAATGGCTTCAAACTAGGGAAGAGCAGATTTATGTTGGACATTAGGAACAGCTTCTTTAGTAGGAGGTTGGTGGAACACTGGAACAGGTTACCCAGGGAGGTGCTTGGGTCCCAATCCCTGGAGATATTCAAAGTGACACTTGACAGGGATCTGGGCAGCCTGCTTCCTGCAGAGAGGGTTGGACTAGATGACCTATGTAAATGACTTATATAGGTTCCTTCCAATCCAGACCATTCTATGATTCTAACACTTCTATCCTTTTCTATAAAGCATTTTAGCAGGTGAAGACAGACAGAGCCATTTTTGAACTTACAAAGCAGTCCTTCCTTTGTGCACCAACAACAGAGGAGAACATCACCTCTTAGCCCATTATGAAAAAAAAAAAGAGACAAAAAAACCAACAAAAAACAGAAAGCAAACATTGTGTGCCAAATTCCTGAAGTGGCTAAAGAGCCAAAACACTACTGATTTTATTGATGATATAAGCTTCTCTCCCATTGCTTAAAACTCTGCATTCCAGCTGTATCAGTCTCCTAAACTTTTATTCAGCAGTGAAATATTTTAAAAAACATTTTTCAATATCTTGTCCTTCAGCAGAAAAAAAAATTTGCATTTTTACAGCATTTCTGCCTGTCAGCACTAAAACATTCTAATAGGTTTTGCAGCTGGGTAGAGAGAATTAAGAAATGGTCAGCGGATTCTTATGGCAGACTGCTGGGAGACTAGTGCCTGAGGCTGCAAAGGCAGGAGAAAAGAGCTGAGCTGACCAGTCTTTACACTCCACAGAAAATTCCAACAGCAGCTTTCACCTCCGATGACCATGCCAAAACAAAGGCTCTTCACGATCCATGGGCTCTGTGTACTAAGGAACATTAAAATATTTAAATTTTGCTTGAATTTAATAAAAGCAGCAGCTTACTATGGGATATCATTAAGAACTCACCAGTTTAGCTACTTAAAACTTCAATTCACATAAAGGTGTATTTGTATGTGGGGTTTAAGTGACAGATCTTTATGCTGTCACTACTGTATGCCATTTGAGAAAGCAAATGAGAAAAATCAGAGAACCATGTAATTCCAGGTTTCTACCTGGAGACAGGGATGGTAGTATTACTTCAAAGAATGTTACCTAAATGTACAACTAAGGGCATGGTCTCTGGAGCTCTCTTCCAACCCAAACCATTCTGATTCAGTGGTTAGAGGTAGCAATAATTCCAGAAACTAGTCAGTGCATTCAGTCTTCATAAGGGCTTCAGGCTGAGGCTGGCATAAGAGGACTGCAATTATAAACTGCCATTCCTCAGGAGTCATCCAGCAGTTGGCCATCTGGTTTCATGGGGTGAGTTAAGCCCAAGAATCCAAGCCCAGCTAAGGAGTTAAATGCACTTTCCACTAAGTGCATTCTTCTCAGCGCACTGTGTCTCTTGGTTAACCACTAACCGTATCTACCTCTTCCACAAAAGACATCCTTTGTTCAGCCCAGGAAGAGCCTGCCTTGCTGTTTCAGTAGACCTTACTAAAGTATATTTATTTTAGTCAGAAAAAAATAGTCCTTCAATAGAACAGCATAGCTTAAGTATTTTGATTTCTAGTGTAATGAAATTGAGATCACATAAGCATGTTCTTCTAATAATTACACCAAATGTTTCTTAACTAATTAGCCAAATTCTTCTCTTAGCTTTACTAATACATGAAATTGTGGATTATTTGATATTTGCAGCACTGTGGCCAACAGAGATATATCCTTGAGACACTCTCTGTCTCCAAATATAGATTAGAGATAGTGCATCTAGGCAAGGAACATACATGTGTGTAGGAGTGAGTCTGAAAACATTCTGAGGAATGGCATTTATGCCATTTCCTAGACCATTGAGGTATACAGGAAGACCACAAAAAAGCCTGTAAGGAAAAGGTCAATGGAAGTGCAAGCACACTGGCAGAACCTCATAAAGCCAAACCTAAATGACAGGGCATAGAGAGAAAATAAAGTTACAGATGGCTGTCAAGCGGAAGGAAAGGGAATTTTTAAAAAAGCTGTAAAGATAAGAAAGTAACATGGAAGCATCTTTACTGCATGACAAAATCAGAGTACAAGCCAAAAGAAAACAGGCCACACTAGCAGTAACACCAACTACTTCATCACAGAGCTTGTAGAAAAAGTATTAACAATTTAACACATCACTATTCATTATTCAAAGCATCCACACTCACACTGACTTCTTGCAATCTGTCTTGCTTCTCAGGTTTGGAGTTAATGAGAGGAATGGTGTTTCCCTCTGCCTGCCAGTATTCTGCCTATGTCATACAGCCACAGTGTCTCTGCCCTTTCCCCACCATCAAGGTGTTGTATCACTCAGCACCTTAAAGAAATTAAAACCTCGTCCTTGCAAAAGCAGATCTGTAGCTCACGTTATCACACTGTAGACAGCCAGATGCTACACTGAAGGGTAAAAATGCAAAGATCTGAGACTAATTGGAATGAAGAAAGATGAGGTACATATTACAAAGCTTTTACTGAAAAAAGCAACAATATGATCCAATTCTGTTGAATTTATCTGGCATTGCTGGTTATCTGCCGTACATACCATTAACCAAGAGATACTACATCGTTCAGTTTTCTCTCTTCACTACCATACTGTAATTGAAGATCTAGAGGATATGCTTATCGAAAAACCCACACAATTGCTTTCTCTACGTATTTCAAAAGCTCATACTTAATCTCTAGACATGAAAGGACAAGGACACCATCAGAAAAGAAACATTTTAAGCCAAATTTAAGTTAACAAAAGCACTATTTTCCCCTCCAACTTTCTCCTTAGTTTTGAGAAAGGATCAGTCAATCACTAATTTTTATAATTTTTTTTTCCCATTAGATTTCTGCCCTCTCACCAGGAAGATGCAAAGGATTATTTCTGTTCTAAATGTCTCCACTGAAGTTTGATACTACAATAGTCACAATACATACACTTTTTTTCCCCTGAGTTTGTTTTCTAAATACTTTTGTTTTTTGTATAAACTCCTAATTATGAATGAATGTTTTCAAGGTTCACAATCTATGAATGTTACAAAAAGTCTTACAAATACAATAAGACTTTGCCTCATATCAAGTGCCAGTTTTCTGACAGCCACTCCAAGTAATATGCCTAAATTACAGCTGTAGAAGCTCTGCACCACATCCTGTGGAGAACAGTTTTCTTTCTAACAGAGATGAGGACTATAAGGCACACAGGTCAGACAATGCTGCCCTGGTTAGGTGAAGCCACTTTTACCCCTCTCATGCAAAAAGAAATTTAGCTGCTGTTCTTTCTGTTAATGTGGTATTTTTAAATTTGAATTTGTGATTATTTTTTTTTTGTCCAGTATTTTATTTGCATACTGCAAGGAACACTGTGAATATCCATCATTCAGGATTCAGAACCTCAGACTTCCAAATGTAACATAGTAAGTGCTGACCCAGTACATATTTAGCCACTAGAAAGAATCTCAGCATCTTTTCTTTGTTTGCACCACATTTAAGACTTGTGTAAATACCATCACCTTGATTTTCAAATTATCTACAATTCAACACCTGAAGCACTTAAGAGTCCTGTACAAAACTGCATAGCAGCCACACAAGCCACAAGCCAAGTTACATATTTTTAGCTTTTTTCTGCTATAACGACATTATTTTTTCTCCCATCTGTAAAACACAGCAAAATATCCTATTAATTTTATAGAGCCCCTAAAAGGAGCAACAAATATTGTATAAATAGCCACTGTCATGTACCTTAATTAGTTGGTGAGATGTTTTTATTTTATTTCTACATTCAGCTTGTGGCCATGTAAGTTCATACAAAATATTCTATAGGGCCTGAATATCACAAATAAATATTACAGGGATATTTAGTTGTTTGGTTTTTTTTCAATCACAAAATATGTTGTCTTTTTATTTCCTTCCAGAAAGCCTCCCATCTTCTTATATGAACACTTTGCAACTGTAAATAGTAACATAAATTTGAACTGGATAATCCTGTCTCAACATGTAACAAGTGAGAACATGATTGCTGAGTTCTTTTCTCTTGGCCTGTGCATTTTTCTAAATGCCTTGGTTATCTTGGCATGACTTGGGAAGGATAGAAGTGTTAGCTCACAGCTGCAGAAACCAACCAAGGATCAAAATACTACTTTTCTTTTCCTCATAAATAAACATGGTTTACAATGTTAACTATAATTTAATGAGACTCCAATTAAGAACTCTCTGCCCCAGAATAAGAAGAAAAGGATACTCTATGGTGTTGATATTTACACAACCCTACAATCCCCTAAGCTTAATTAGTGCTCTTCCTGCCCAATAAGAGGAAACCTACTTTGCAAAATTATGAAGGAAAATTCAAGGTAAAAACCTCTACTCAGCAACTGTTTGAAATCAACATTGCAAATTCAGCAGATATAGTCAAGGTAGGAACAGTAAGAAAAGTCCACAGATGAAAAAGATAAAGTATCTATTCTCAAAGGATATTGCCTGCACTCAAATTACAGAGGTACGATTCTACAGAAAAGTTCCAGGACATAATTTTCTATTAAATGTATGTTTTAGATGGATGCACTTAAGAGAAAACAAAACAAAGCTGTGCTGGTTTGAGACTAATTGGAATATTTTAATGAGAGAAATTAGATCATTGGTTGTGAAAAGAAAATAATGATGAAGTCCATATCACTCATTGGTTTGCTAAGAGGGATATAAAGCCAAAATGTCAACAATTTCTCCCACTCTGGTCTGTGTCACTGGATCTTTTTGATTCCTCTTAACTCTGCTCTAGTATCTTTCCATCAATCTTGGCTATCAGAAAACAACGTAAGCTTTGCTGGTTGTTTTGTTTGTCTGTCTGGGAAAGCAGAGGGAGAAAGAAAGGGATAGCTTTGAGTCCTTCTGGGCAGTTTCTTGGTCCAGGAGGAAGTCAGTAGACCAAAGAATAGTTTGTCTGATGTCATACAGATGTTGCACATCTACTGCTGTGTCATACCATTCCTCAAAATTCTTATAGTTATGAACTGGCAACAGGTTGTAGCAGTCTGCCTTTGCTCAAAACCCTAATAAAATATTTAGGGTATCCTTAAAGTGACTGATACACACCTGCAAAACTAGAGACTTGGAGATTGTCACCATCCCAGTAGCTCTGGCCAATGCTTAAGAAGACTTCTAATAGTTCAGCACTTCAGCCCCCCATGGTCTGAAATACATCATCCCTAGCATCTTCTAGTGCCTTTATTAAACCACATGCCTATCTAGTCTACATCTGTAATGTAAAACATACACTGACAAGTTGGTAAGTGACCTCAAAACCTGGTAAAATCAGGATTAGAAGCTTTGACAGTGTTTGAACAAATATAAAATGGTGATTGCCCTCCTCATGCCGATGGCACATTCTTTAAAGTTGTATAATTAGTTATGAAACCTATGCATATTCATATTTTACTAAACTACTGGTAAAACAGTATTTTCCTTCAATACTGAGCCAGTAAAATCCAAACTCTAAAATGTATTAATTTACAGACTGATTCGAGCCCAGTTGACTCAAGGATGTATTTTATAAATAACAAAAAAAGAAAACTAAAAACTCACTTTATTTTCCTGGCAAGTTTTTTTAAATGAACATTTTGGAAGACCAGTGACAATCAATTAGCTGTATACATGCCAAATGCACAAAACATATCAGAATATCATCTGTGGTCATGTGTCTGAGTACAACATGTTTATTCCAAGAGTTCCAAGCAGACCTTGAAAAACAGTGAAAAGTAAAAGCAACACTTTTAACATGGCATTAAATATTCATCAGAAGTTTAGTCTGAGGCAAGACAAATCCTCCTCCTCACATCACAAGGCATGCAAATCACTCATGGCTCCTAGAAGAGCCATTTCAACACACAGTATGTGAGGGAAGCAGATTTAAATGTATTGAATTATGATGCTGTTAGGCAGTGTTATTTGGAACTTCTTCTATGTAAACCTGCTCTGGCAGACGATATCAAGAGGTCCCCTTCCAACCCTTATCATTCTGTGATTTTGTGTGTGTGATTCACCAGCATGGCTTCACCAAGGGCAAATCATGCCTAACAAATTTGGTGGCTTTCTATGATGAAGTCACAGCAACAGTGGACAAGGGAAGGGCAACTGATGTCATCTACCCGGACCTGAGTAAAGCTTTTGACTCTGTCCCACATTACATCCTGGTCACCAAACTGGAAAAACATGGACTTG
>VWZI01006526.1:184810-226711 GCA_013396835.1 Psilopogon haemacephalus
CCCTCCCCCCAAATTCACTAGACTAACTCAGCCACCTGGAAGTTAAGACATGAACCTATATATTTACAGCGTGGCACAATTTACAAGCATATATACACAATATATACAGGTATTTACAACTACATACAATTATATACAAGTTAAAAGTAACACAGAAATAACAAAACCCCTCCTGAACAGAACTGCCCAGAGAGGCTCTGAAACCAACACTCTCCTTATTCCCACTCCCCGTATCTCTGACAAAATAACAAAATAAGCCCCACATAGTTCACATGATTAATTGCAGAGATCAGGTGAGATACCAGAGGTGATAAGGGGTTGTAAGGAAACAATTAGTTTGGGTTACACAGGTTCAGCCAGAGATAGTTAATGCAGTAGCAGAAGCCAGAGACTGACTGACTGATTTTATTTACACATCTTGTTCTTATATCTCTCAGCAGAACAAATGGGTGATATAGACATCACTGTTATTTTTCTTTTCACAGCCAATGGTCTAACTTCTCTCATTAAAATATTCCAATTAGCCTCAAACCAGCATAACCAGTCATTAAATAGAGAACAAATGATAGATAAGCAAATTAATCTGGCAATGCCAAGGCTGTTATTTCGGCATTATTTTTCCATTCACCAGTAGGGTTAGCTGAAAGTAAATTCATTATGGAAAAAAACTAAAACATAATATGGGGAAAAAAAAGGGGTAATAAAATGGATTAAGTCCTGCAATGTATTTTTCTCTCTGGGTCAAGACAACTGGATATGGGTAAGTCAAATAAAGGAAGCAAACTCATACTTTCTTAATTAACAAAGGTCATAAACAGAGATGTTCAGCTGCCCAAAACACAAGAGTATTTTGCTATCTAAAGCATTACTTACAGGCAATGATGCTCTGGATAACTAGAAATATGGACACAGGGAGTGTATGAGATATCACATAGAGGTGCTTCTGGCTCTCCCTCTATTAGAATCCATGTATTAACATTGGTAGACTCTTTGGAGTAATATAGGAAATCCCAAATGCTTCACTCTAGTAATGGTTGGACATAATGCTTAGCCCTCAGTGGACACCACAACTACTTTTTCTTAACTGTATCACTGGACTGGTGCAGAGTCAGCCACTTACTCAGCAGGTCACCAAAGGCAGTGTTTACCATGTTACACCTGTACTCCTGATGAGTATCAAATCATGCTAGCTGAGAGGATACTCATAGTACTACCATAGGATTAGACAGAGGACTCAACACATCTACTGTAAACTGGCAGGATAAGTACTTTTTTTTAATATATACTACACTGAGGGTGGAGAGGCAATTGAAAATAAATGGTGTCATTGGAACAGATGCTTGCCAGGTTCTCATTTAATTTCAGCCCTGGATGAATGAACAAGTCACTCAGAAACAGAGCATAATATCAAACAGATTCTACTACAAATTTTAGGCACTTTTAGTGCTTTTTGCACAGACAAAAGGAAGAAGAATCTGTCAGAAAGCTTCATTAATTTGGATCACTATTCTCACCAGGCAGAATAAAAACCTTTTCTGAAATGTCACCAGTCTTCAAGATCACAAAAATTAGTAATTTTATATATAATAACTCTATTTAGAGCACCCTGACAAGCTGGTAAAGAAAATTACCTTAGGAATCTTATGAGTCCTGTCAGAATTAAGTAATTTTGGTTCACTGAATATATTAAGAAGGGGAAAGGAGGGAAAGGGAGAGGGAAAAGGAAAAAGTAGATTTTATCATAGAGAAAGCCTAGCAAGTTACACATAAGAAAGACTAGTCTGATGCATTAACTGTCCCTTTATCCCACCCACATTACTCAGGAAAGTTAAAGTAATTGGAATTTGACTTCTATTAAGGTTGGAAGATTTTCTCTGATGTGAGTTCACAAACTGCAAGTCATGAAACCAGAAACAAACATATACTTAAAAGAAAAAAAAATCTTCCAAGAACATAAAACATGTCAATTTCCCTATCACATCCTAAACAATGCTTAGCCTGACATGGGAAGTCACCTTAAGGAGACTTTAGGGCACTGTATTAAATTCCAGAAGAAACCATTTGATTCAGCTGAATGAAGAGCAGTTTGTGATTGGACTAGATGATCTTTTGAGGTCCCTCCCAACCCCTAACATTTGGTGATTCTGTGACTTGGACAAAATGAGTTAAAGCCCTGACATATGATGATCTGCTGGCAAAATTCAGAGTAAGATCTAAACATGTACATTTGGGCTCACCTTTTTTAATTTATGAAGCTGAAAGTAAATGCAAAACAAAGATTTTTTTTTGTACCAGCGCAGTAACAAAGGGGAAAAAAAAATCACTCTTGCTCTGCACAGATACTAAGAAACTGTAATACATTATCCTTTCCATTGAAATACATTTTAAAAAGTGAAAAATAAAAGGTAGGAGAGGTAGAGCTTCCTCTTGTGCAGGTCTGTTGAATTACGGATTTCCCTCCCTGGATCTATGGCCTCGACTCATAGATCCAGCCTTTCCAGGTCCCTCTGAAGAGCTTTCCTACCTTCAAGCAGAACAACGCTCCTGCCCTAATTTGGCACTCAATCCCTTCATCCATCATGTTGACAGTAAGCATTTTTATGCCAAGTGGCATAAGTATTTTGTAAACAGAAATCTTGGTTGTTCTTTTATGGTCTTGTTTTTAAAATCTGAGCATGTTGTGTTTAGACATTATTATGCCTGTCATAATTTGTTTATTTAATAGAAATCAATCAATATAAACCTTGCTATGTTCAGAAACCACGCAGCACAGAGAAAATCTCCCCCACAATCAGCCAGGGGCAAAGCACTTCCAAGGTAAACCTATGTAAGCATGTGCTGCAGTATGCTTAATTAATAGTTCTGCAAAATTCTGCTTGGTGAAATAGCAGACAGGAGTTGAAGGAGGGGTTTATAAAGCAACAGAAAATATCAACTGTGAGCTCCAACTGCAGACTCTCTCACAATCTGAGAATAAACAAACATTTAATGAAATATAAAGCAGTGCACATAACACATTATAACTCTCAATATAATTATTGTATACAACTAGATTTAACCTCTGGAACTCAGCACAGCAGGATGCCATTGGGATCTAAAGCTTAGCATTTCAACTGGAAGATTCTGCTTCTCTACAGGATGCTCACTTTATAGAGGATACAAACCCTTATTCAAAACAATCCAAACAATTTCCAAAGCAAACAAACACCCCCTAAGTATCACCACCTACTTGGTATTGGGTAGAATTTGTCAGAGCTTCCGTACAATCATCAAGTGAATTAAATAGCTTTGTCATGCATGTCAATCAGAAGAGAAAACTCTCCAAAAATTCCAAACCCAGAAGAAGTGCCTTCATTATATATTACTCTGAGGACAAAATAATTATCAAAATAGCAAAACTGTGTCCCAAGAAAAGAGTGTGAGACAGATTCCACCTTGAACATAGGCACACAGAGAAAACAAAAACTGGGCAAAAAAAAATTACGACAACAGTTTTAGTGCATGCTAAACTAGAGAACTGTGCAAAGTAGCTAGCGTTGTTTGCTCTTCCATCTTCCTGTTCCTTAGCACCTCTCAAGACATGTAACAAAACCCACAGCCAGGGGCAGGAGGCTGTGCCAGCTGCTACTACTGCTTCAATGGATATTGGAAAAGCTGGTGAAGAGGGGGATAGTCAATAGCATGTGCCAGCTCTGTAGGAATCCTAGCATGACCAGCAGACAACAGCAAGCTGAAGTTACTGGTGATAAATCAAAATTACCTTGGTTTAGTCCCTTTGGATAACACAGACCATCTCTTAACAGTGGTATTTTCTTTGTTTCCCAGATGGCCATTTAAAAATTTTACCAGCCAGTTTCAGTGAAGCCAAGTAAGCTTTGACTGACAATACGACAGAGGCTAGCCAAGATTTACTCACAATAGATTAGCCATTAAAAGTTTTAGACTAATTTCAAATTACAATAATCTAACTTTATTGATACAGTGCATAATGGACACATAGCAAGATAGAGAAAATTACCAGACTGCTAAGTATATCCTCTTAATCAGCTTCATCCATCAGGGCTGCCTGATAACACTAATGTGGACATCTCAAGAAAATTATTTGTATCTCAAACCAAGCACAAACTGCAAAATCTCAGCATTTCAGTCATTACTACATTTTTCATTCCTTAAGCATCATTTGGTTGATATTCCTTTTAAAAGGGTCAAAAGCTGTAGGTATTTTCTAAGTCCACCATTCTGAAATAAATTTTTGTGTAATAAACCCAAGAGTGTACAATACCTGCCTTTTAGCAAACCTGGTGCAGGTATAAAAAAAGACTATTACTACTACTACAAAAAATTTTCTTTCAGTCATATAGTCCCTCCACATATAATTCAGTATATTACAGTTGTATGGGACAGTGTAAATAAGTACAAACAGCATAATTTCATCTAAACCAATAGTTTTCCAGTCAGACTCTAATTTCAGTTCTGAAGTGAGAACTTGTCCGCCTGATACATTTTACAGGCCTTCTCATCTCCCTCTAGCTCTTTATTTGAACTGCAATATATGTGTCAGTAGACAGTAATTTTTACAGTAGTACTTGCTAACTCCTCTGATAAGTGCATGTATTTCTCCTCAATTATTAGCACAATGTTATAAATCCTTTTAATTTATGTATTTGTGTTTTTTTATTACAATTTGCAAAGCAGGCTAAAGGAAAATGTTTATGTAATGATACAGCAAAAGACAAAGAAAAAAAAAAACTGATTCTTAAACATTCCACTCAATATTACAAGAAACAAAACATGAAATAGTTTGTGGCCTACAGTTATCTGAATTCACACTGTAGCAGTCACGAGTGACCTGTGAGGCAAGACGCATTGCAGTTCTCAACCATAGGCGAAGTTTTTCAGCAGGAAGCTCGAAGATTACAAATGATAATTCATAACATTATTTTCAAACATATATGAATTTTCTTTTTAAAAGTGCTATTCCTACGTTAGCTTTTAGATGGGTGACGACAATCCATTCAGCCGTCAGTGAAACTATGCAAAACTTCCCTAAATTGTTTTTGTTACAAAGCCCCGAAGTGAAATAAATACCTTAGTAAATAAAATAGAAACAGAAATACAAATAAATATCTTAGTAGAGAAGCAGGTCTTTATCATGGCATATGTAGTAAGAGTTTAAAGAATGATTAACAGAAAAAGAACCTCATATTGAATTACAAGCAGCAGATCAGAAAGGCTGCATTTGCATTTAAACAATACAATCACAACCACTGGAAGATATTGCTTACAACATACCTCAGTGACTGCTCTCTCAGGCTACAAGAAACTCTAGATTTCTAGAAATGTCTTCCTTACTCTCCTCTTTAAAAATTCTCACTTGCTACTTTTTGGCACAAGCTCCAAAATTTCTAGCCAAAGAACTCTTTGAGACCACAGCTCTATTTCAGACATACTTTCCTTTAAAATAAAAAGGCAATTGATTTTTCAGAATACAAAAAGCCTTTAAGAAAACATCAATGACATTCTCAAATCAATAACATCCTTTCCTATCAGCTTCTTAGCAAATCCAGTCAATTAAAATTTAAAAAATAATGCTAGGATCATCCATGTAACCTTCCATTTGACAATAATTTTATAAAAAAGAAAACCAAAACCCTGACCATCCATTACCATTCTGTCTCAGCATATTCTGACGTCCTGCAAACCTAAGAACCCATTCCTGAATTTCAGGTCAAATACACAGCAAAAATACAAGAATTCACAAATTCTTGTCTTACTTATTGGAACTGCTTGCTCCAAGTACTAAATACATGCCATATGCAGTAATTGATCTTACATTACGGCATGCAATGTATTTAACACATAAAGGAGCCTAGTAGAGAAGCATTCAACATTAGCAAGGTAGCAGCTGCCAGCACTTGTTCGATACTCTTATTAAAACCTGTTTAGGCAGTTACACATGCAGCATTGATGTGCCTTCTGGTTCAGGCATTAGTAGCTAGTTCACGCACTCAAATCACTCTGTGAAAGGCACCCGAAAATAGAGCTGGGATCTGAGTTCACTTTTATCACTGTAAATGCAGAGCAGTTTCATTGACTCTTATGCTTAAAGTCAATGTGCTCAATTTACTCCCACACTCCTCTAACAGTCCAGGACAGACATGAGTGACATAAACCAACCAATAAAATATTGAGCAAAGTCGTGTATGCTTTGGAAAGGCAGGCTGGTGTAACTTGTACCAAGAGGGGGGAAAAAGCAATTAATCTATTACACTTGGGAAAAAATAACCACCCAGTTTTTCATAGCACTGTATGTTGCTCTCACTTGGAACTTTTTTCCACTTGAAGAATAATATGTGAAGAATATTAAGTTCTTCCTTGACTAAGTCTACACAGCTACCCAGAGCAAAACAGGAGCCATTAGTCAATACTGCTAAGAGAATAATATGGTGCAGTAGCTACTGAGTATACTGAAGTTGTATGCAGCACCTTGAAACCAACAAACAGACTTTCCCCTCACCTGACCTACTTCTGTCAAAGGTTCACACATGAAGACAGTGGGTATGGAGGTGACACATGCATATCTTTAAAAATTTTGGAAGGCACCAACTTACAGGGAAGAATACCTAAGACCCTGGTGGGGAGAATGAAAGCCAGCTGAGCTTTAGAAAATTGAGACGTTTGAAGACTGCCCAGAAAGGCACAGAATGACAGACATAAAGTAAAGTGAACAGATTAGAGCCAAAACATTTTAATTTAAACAACAACAACAACAAAAACCCAAAACAAGCAAAAATCAACAACAAAACCAAAGCAAAACAGAAAAAAACAACAACCAAGAAGCTATAAAAAGTGCCAAAAGGATGGTAGGTTTTAGGATGAAGCCACCTGATGCTGCAGGCATATCCTATTTGAAAGAAGCTAGAAATATAAAGAATCTCCTTCCCCCTCAGCATTTTTTAAAAGCAGCATGTTAAAAAAAAAATAAATCCAGTATAATTGCAAAAAAACCCAGAATCCAATTTTCTGGATTGTGAATTGTTGCTGACTGCACTGTGACAAATGCAGCATAGAAGGGCACAGTCACCAAAGAGTTTTTGCACAAAATTAACGAAGTATAGCAGAAATAACAAGAAAATGCTCAAAGAAACAATTTTTAAAAATGCAATTATTGAAAAAGAAGGCTGCAGGGCTCTAGTTTGCCTGGAGCTATTCAAAGCTTGGCTGTGCACATCCCTGAACAACCTGCTTTAGCTAACCTTGCTCTAAGCAGGCGAATGGACTAAAGCATGTCCAGAGGCCCCTTCCCACTCCAGAAATTCCCTGATCAGATTAGGATGGATTTCTTATAAATTACTTAAGGATGACTGTATTTGAATAAAATCAATCAGAGAGAATGCTCTATGTACAAGTTACAGCTTCTGAGGAACCTAAAAATTAAAATGCAAGTGAAAGACTACAAATGTTTGTTAAATCAGCTTTACTGGTGGACAGTAAAGGACCTTGGACAGTACCATTCAGGAAAAGCATTAGTCATCACTCATGAATGGTTTCATGAAGCAAACTGATAGTGAGAAACAGCAAAATAAAACTCACAGTCTGAAAGTAAGAGGAAAAAGAAAATCTTATCATGTACTTAAATCTGAAGTTAAAAGATATATGCAACCACAGTATGTGTCTAAGGCAAACCTTAATCTAACATAATATTTTTTACCATATCAGTAATTTTCTTACACAGTTCCTAGAAAAGCCACTGTGTCAGGTAGCAGAGTGCAACAAGCATATATAAAATACCCCCCTATATAAAAGGCACTTCATTCTAAGGCTAAGAGTGATCAGTGACTTTCCTGGAGGAAGCAAAAAAGTTCTTGATGAAAAAAACATATGACAGAATTGGGAACTATTGGAGCCATCTCGCTACTCATTTACTGAAATTAATGGTCTTTGACTTCTGTTTATGAAATAGCTGAACTAACTCAAGGGCCTTGCTGAAAACATATCAGCAAAAATAGCTTAATAGAAGTGTGCTTTATTTTGTCAAACCAACCTCCAAACCTAGAAATTTAAAACAAGAAGCCACTTATTTATCTGTTGCCTGCTCTTCTTAACCACACTACAGGACTACAGTAACCACTGTGTGCCAGAATATAACATATATATGTTTCTTGTTCACCCCAAAAGAGAAGTTTTGTTTGTTACCTCTTACCGACAGTTATTTTGACAGTTCTTTTCTGAAAGTCCATCCTCATCTTCTCCCATAATATCCACTGCCGAAAATATCAGTGCAACCAGAATTGCAAAGCAGCATACCAGTGCAAAGATCACAATGCATCTTTGCTGGGACTGAAAGAGATTAAGATTAAAAAAAATTTAATGGTTGTGAGCAGATTCCAGTCAACAACCTGAGACTTTAAAACTCTTGCATAAGATCTAAAATTCTTTGAAGATCTTACTGCCATAGCTGTCAACACGAAAAACAGTTCAAGATGAAAACACTTTTGAAACTGTCCTTCAGGTATCACCTTGAGATGTATTTTAAGTTTCTCAGCTGTTGTTACATAATTCATATTACAAATAATATTCCTCATTTAAACTGTTTTCTGTTTGTACCAGAAGGAAAGTATGCAATAAAATAATGATTCCTACATTAGCTACACATTTTCTGATTGTGCCTCACTGATAAAGTACACATTTTGGATGCTACTCAATAAATCTTGAGAGTTTTGCTGTGTTGGCTGAAATAGAACATGTCACTGCAAGAAAACTGATGACCAAAGTAGTTTTTTTTTTTTTCTGCTGTACAAAATGAAAGGAAACAAAGAGAGACTGTTGCTCAGTATGCTAGGTAATTCCCTCCACATCTCAGATTAAATATTAAAGCATTGCATAGCACTATCTTATACAACACTATGAAATCCTACAGTACTAAATCAGATAGAACCATGTAAAGCCCTAGATAAATGTGGCACCTCCTAAAGACAACCTCCTGGCATGCAATGTCTGAAAATGAAAAAAGGATATTTTATTCTGAAATGCAATGTTAAACAAATGTGTATTTTTCTACTGAAGAAAATTAGTATTGAAACACACACACACACACACATATATATATATATATAAAAATAATCTACCATTGCCAGTTATTTTCTTAATTTTCATTATCATCCTGTAATTAAAATCAATTTTAAAAGCTTTATAAATAAGTGGGAATGCAGGAAGGTATAGTGGAAAGCAGGAAAAGTGTAAGGGAAAAGAATAAATGTCATGCTTGCATCTGAAAAACAACTTCATAATATTTCCATTGTCTCTGACATTTTAAGAGGTTTCAGAATAATAAGGACATTTTCCTGTCTGCATAAAGAAAAGATTTGACTTTTCTTCAAATAATCGTCTAAAACTTCTAAACTATTGCACATCTCAGAAAGAACAAGCTCATGTATTTCAAAACAAATCAGATACATGTATTTTATTTCTTTCTGTGGAAATCTAAAACACAGCAAACAACTTCATCAGGTAAAAAATGAACAACTTTTCTGAAATGTAGTGCAAAATGTATCCTTTTACCTAACAGTAACACTGAGTATTTTTGTACGGTTATGGACATGTTTTAAACATAATGCATATTAGACACTTTTATACATTTCAAATATGTTTAAATCTATGTTTTCTAATATATTATCTTACAAGAATGCAGCTTAAGAAAATCTTCACCCAATTACAATGATTACTTCTGAAATAAAATGTTGATCTTTTTTCCCCTGCTGTTACTTATACGCACAACAACATATGCAAAGAATTACAAATGGCTTCATCTGAGTGTCTAAGGCTGCAGCCAAATGCACAGTAGGACTTTAGAGAAATACATTAAAACATTGTCTTATTGCCTCATACGTGTGGCAAGGAAAACTAAGATAGAGGTGTTTCGATCTGGCAAATTGCTCTAGGCTATTTCATCATCAGGGCGGCTCACCCTTGCTAAGAAGACCTCTGTCTCATGCAGTCTTTTACAGTTCTGTGTTTGCAGAAACTGATGCAGCTTCATTCAAGTGCTGAGTACATCACCATGGCAGCAAGATAGAAAAGCAATTCCCATACTGGTGAGCCAAACAGAGTCATTGCTTCCTCTCTGGACTTTAGGAACAGTGGACGTGACCCAGCATGGCTCACAACACTAGTGTTCTTTTTCTTCCAGCTCAGGATAACTACAGCTATTGTACTCACGGAGTACAGCATCAAGTTTATGTTTTGGGCAAATTTGTAGCAACAAACATCCTAGCTACCACACAGCATAAATTATTTCATGCCTTTGCCTCAGGGAATAACACCCATATTCCTCTTGCTGCATTGCCATGCAAGAAGCACAACTATACATCGTTTCAGGGTAACTGGAGCAGCAGGGACCACAGCAGGCTTTGAGGCTGGGCCAGCACATGCAGAAGCAGCAAGGAATGCTTTATTAAAAGAAGCCCACACTACCTCTATCACAAACATCATATGTCATAAAACAGCCCTAAACCCCTTTTAGTCAGCTTAAAACTTAAAGGTCAAAAGCTGTAAAAAAATCTGCAATGTATCAAAAATTATACAAGAGGGAAAGGAACCTGAAGGAGCAGGTGTGACAGGTGCCTTAGAATTATAGGATCATTTAGTTTGCAAAAAAACAACTTTATGATCATTAAGTCCAACATTACCATTATGTTTCTTCAGTACCAGGAAATTTTATGGTAGTAATTTCTAGGTGCTTATGCTCAAGGAATACAGAAAGAGAATGCCAGAATAACTCTTAGTAAAGAATTTTGGGAAACACATTCAAACATTCTGTATCGTGGTTGAAATTTTTATAAAGTCTAAATCCCTATTCTTTCACTTCTGTGTGTGTACAGCTTGTCAAACTCTGCAGTTTTACTGCTTCTCACTATGAGAAGCAAAAATTTAGTACCACCAGTAAGACCACTGCTATTCTACTAGCACTAAACATAGAACTGCACAAATCCAATTTAATACTCTTATTTACATTATGCAACAATTATTGATTAGTTATTTCTTATTTTTTTAACTACCAGCTTGACAGTATGGTTAAAAATAGTGCAGGGGGCCTATTAAATCCATATACAGAAAAAGAAGCATCTTACGAAACTAACAACTATATTTTCCCCTTGAACTAAGGATCTCACAAAACAAGAACCATGGAATTGCAATGGTGCATTGACTGAGAAAACTGAGCACATAACAAAATATATCATGGCTTTGAACTTGTGCTTCATTTGTATACCTATTTAAAGAGTAAAAGAGGTAATATTTATACAACCTACTAATACAGAGTTCATATCTGCTTGTCAGAACTAAAAAGGCTCCAAGAGGTAGGGTTTTACATTTTATGTCATATCAGTAGTCAGCTCTTTCCTGAAAACACATCTGAACATAGAATGGTTTAGGTTGGAAGTGACCTCAAAGATCATCTAGTTCCAGCCCCCCATCATAGGCAGGGACACCTTCCACCAGAAGAGGTCACTTAAGGCCTCATCCAGCCTAGCCTTGAACACCTCCAGGTCCTCAGTCTGAGGTCAAAAGGAACCATTTTCAAGACTAGTAAACTGTTCAACTGCTCTTAAAATCCTACTATGAGTAGAGTTTTATGACATTTGCCAAGGATAGCAAGGATCTGGACTTAAAGAATTAGCAATTATTCTTGGATTAATCTTGGTTCTTAAAGTCATTGTATGTTTATTAGAGAAATACTGTAAAGACTGGTTTCCATTAATCTGGATCTGATAGAGAATAATAAACTTCACTGCAGCTGTAAGTTTTCTAGCTGGTGTGATTAATACTAATCAGCACTTAAGTTCCTATTAAATAAAAGCAGGAAAGAACTGGACCAATGCTGATAATGTTAAGTATTTTCAAATTGTCCAGGTCTACAGAGTTTTATTCTTGAATATTCAAGGTACTGGTTGAGGCTGGCAGAAAATTTTTAGCACTTATCTCTGAAAACTCATGAGCATAATTAAAGTATCAGAAGAATGGAAAAAAAAATTCCCCACATTCAAGGGAAAAAAAAATGGACAAGCAATAGTAGTTGGGAAACAATAAACTACTTAGTTTAACTTCAATCTCTAGAAAACACTGGAACAACTATTACATGTAAACACACAGAAGAGAAGAAATCTTGTCAAGAAAAAGTCACATCAGTCAATTTTGATTCCAGTCTTCCCTGGTCACAAGTTCTGTTATCCTACTGGAGAAGCTGAAAATAACACATATTTTTATCTTTAATAGAAACTTTCTTATAAATCATAGAAAATATGTCCAGATTATTACAGAAGAGGTGTAAAGCTGGTCATACCATGCTCATTTTAAAAATGGGAGAAGTTTTACAAAAGATTCAGAGGATTCTGCTGTGAATCTGTTTTTTGTTCATGTCTTCATTAACAATCTAAAATTAAGGACTATAAATGAAGTGTGCTTATTAAGTTATAAATAAAAAACAAAGGAAGGCAAACTGAAAGCATGCTAGAAGAGCAGATTAAAAATTCAAAATGTTCTCAACAGTTTAGGGAGCATGTTGAGAAAAGCGGGTTAAAATTCAATTAAGGAAAAAAGCTACCAGCAGGTAGAAGCAATCAGTTGCAGAAGTCCAGGAACTGAAAAACATCAAGAAAAACGATAAACAAAGTGATTAAGCGGCTGAGACAGACAGCCTAGGAAGGCTAGGACCATGAAAGGCTAGGACTTCATAGCTTGGAGAGGAGAAGAAATATGACTAAGGGATACAAAATTACCACTAGATCATTAGGTATAGTGATAGTGAAATTATTATTCACCAAGTACCACAATAAAAGAAAGAGGGGATGTTTACTGAAACTTGTAGGAGTTAAGTTTCAAAAAGACAAAATATTTTGTTATGAGGTAGATATTGAGGATCTGGAATTTGTTGCCCTAAGAGGCTGTCAAAGCAAACAGCAGTGGCAGATTTTAAAAGAGATTAGACAAAACCTTTGAAAACATGTCTGGAGCAGATGCTACAGAAAACAGAGAGAGATATGCCTGTTAATAGAGTTAAAGGTAGACGTGATGTTAGAATATAGTATAGGACTAGACATGGCATGAGTTTCAGCTGTAGGACTCAGACTCTACATACACTCTTAAACTTTCTTTTTTTTTCTTCAGGAGGACCTACAAGTTCTAGAAGAATCCAGTTTGAACATGAAACAATCATGTTGTGCTGCTGTGTTGATGTATACAAGGCAAAAATAATCCTTATCCTCTACTTCAAGTTAACATGTTTTGTTCACCTTTCAAGACTACGTGGAAACAGTCTAGAGAAAAAACAGCAATAAATATCCACAGAAAGAAGAGAATCAAGAGTTAATTCTACAAGCAACATTCTTTAATTTCCAAGCAAACAAGGCACACAAAGTCACACTGTGTTCCCAGCAGTCTACCCACTTTGTTTTGTGACTGTATTTAAAATATAGATTTATAGAATCACAGAATGATAGAGGTTGGAAGGTACCTGTGGAGATCATCTGGTCCAACCCCATTGCTAAACCACGTATGCCTAAATCAGGCTGCACACAAACATGTCCAGGTGGGTTTTGAAAACCTCCAGAGATGGAGACCCCACAACACCTCTGCTGGTGACAATGGGTAATGTGGTACCCCACATTACCCGTTGACCTTGGCCTCAAGGGCACATTGCTGGCTTATGGTGAACTTTTTTCCTACCAGCAGTCCCCAGTCATTTCCCAAGGAACTACTTTCCATCAGGTCAACACCTAACCTGTATTAGTGCAAAAGGTTATTAATTTCCAAGTGTACACTTGCCCTTGTTGAATTTCATGATGTTCACTTCCACTCAACTCTCCAGGTCTCACTGAACAGCAGCACAGACTTATGGTGTGCCAGCCACTCCTCCCAGTTTTGTATCGTCAGCAAATTTGGCGCTGAGTACAGTCTGCCCCTTTATCCAGGTCACTGATGGACCCAGTACTAGGTTACATTAGAAATGTAATTGCCTCAAGCATTTTACAAAGTCCACCACATAAGTAAACTTATCTGAGAAAAAGTCAAATTATTGTCTCTACTGAGCGAAAGGCAAAGCCTTCCAGCACACACACAGCTTGGCACCATGCAACTCATGGAGCTGAGCCAGAGTCTGGAGGAATCATTGCTGTGGTGGCATTGCAGGCTGTGAGCACACATCTGAAGCAAAGCAACTGTACTGGCTGTACTGCTCACTGAACAAGCATTTGGCCCAACAGGTCAGGCATGTAACACATGGACAGACACAAGGCTATAAATAGAAAAACAGTAAACTACTTTGGAAAAAACACATAGCTTTAGAGATTATTTATCTGAATTTTCTCCACACAAAGTGCTATGTTACAGAAAGTTATTAACATTCAGAATATAAACCCCATAAGAAAAAACAAGTTTTCAGCACATAACCTGTAATGAGTTTTGTCGACCAGAACTGAGGTAAGAGAATGAGTGAAAATCTGAACACACTGAAGTGCTCACATGCCATTTTCCCAGAACTGGGTATTGACTTTCCATAACAAACTGACTGAGTCATTACCATAATGTAAGACATTATTATTGTTTGGCAATACAAAGGCCATTGTCTATAACAAAAGTAACAATCACAGAATGTTAGAGGTTGGAAGAGACCTCCAGAGATCAACTCCAGAGATCGACTCCAACTCTCCGGCCAAAAGCAGGATGACCTAGGGTAGTTCGCACAGGAATGCATCCAGGAGGTTTATAAAAGTCTCTAGAGAAGGAGACTCCACAAACTCTCTGGGTAGCCCATTCCAGTGTTCCATCACTCTCACTATAAAGAAGTTTCTCATCATGTTGAGGAATCTACTCATATCCAGTGTCTCCTATAAGTTTTTTAAAATGGCAGTGCAAAACACCACTGAATGACATGAACATGGCCTGAACAACCAGTTGGGAATACTATTAATATCTCATTAGAAAAAAACACTTTTAAACCTGGATCTGCCAAGTAAGGTCTCTTACAACAGCTAGTGTTAGATTCATTATTCCACCAGGAATTTTGCAAGTAAAACTTCCTGGGCTAAAGAAAGCAGGAATGTCTTTCTTTTTGGATTCACTATATTATAAAAAGGCTAAGTACTTTCAGAAAAACAAAGCAAGCAAAAAAACCAAAACAAAACAAAACAAAAACGCCACCAGAATTGATGGCAATAGTATTAATATTTTGGAGTGATCCAATATAAAAAGAGCTTAGAAGTACATTTAAAGGGAAAATGGAGAGATGGGGGAAATATGTCCTATATGGGGAACAAATCTTAACAACAGAAACCCACAGTTGACAAAGAAAGAGGTGGGGAAAAAAAAGGAAGGAACAGAAAAGTAATAAAGAATGAAGGAGCAAGAGGAATAGATAAAACCTGAGAGGACTGGAAATAAATATAAAACCTGAGAGGACTGGAAATAAATATAAAAGCAAAAAGAAAAGAAATAAAGGCAAAAAAAAATTTACTAACATATAAAGTGCTTAACTTTATTTATTAGCTCTTTTATATGCAGATAAAAGACCCTCTATATACAATTTTAGTAGACAAATTAATTTTAAAATTAACTCAGTCCCTTTTAGAAACCAGGTAAAACACAGCAAATAACAGCTGAGCAAACAAACATTTAAAGGCTGATTATTTCCCATCCAGAACTGGGTCCTATAAGGCAGGTTTTGAGAAAGAAGCTTGAGAAGCAAGGTATTTAGTATATTGCAGAATGCCTCATTTAAAATCAGATAAAATCACCAACAGACAGCTGGCTGGGAGGATCTGACAAATGATAAAAAGACTGGTCTATAGTCTACAAGTCCAGCTATCAGAAGGTGCTGCACAAAATGCTCTTTGCAAAATTTTTCACTTGATATATCAATTTGGAGTCCACAGCATAGCAGGCCAAGCAGTTAGAATTCCTTAAGTAGTAGCCCTCCTTCCTTTAAGTCTAGTTTAATGTTGGTACTCTTAACTTCTAATGGAAAACTAGACTGAAATACCAGAATCTCTACCAACCAGAATCTTTTGTGGACAACGAACAAGGAACTGCAGTAACTTGCCATATTGTATCTGCCTCTAGTCAGCAATTCTCTTGTTTTCATAATCAACAGAAAAAACAAGAGTCTACATTACTATTTTTTCCTTATATTTTGTGTGCCTTCAACATAATCTCATTTTTACTAATCTTGACCCATAAATTTCTTAAACCTCTTCTGGAATTCACTCTTCATTGTACACTTTCAACTTTTAATATTGAGATTAATCATGTTTCCAGTAAAGGGAAATGGAAAACTTCAAATTTTAAAGAAAAGGACAATTACACATTTCTTTCTAGTTGCTCATGAGACACGCTCAAAACTTTTCCCTTTAGACATTTCAGAGTAGTTTTAAATATCTCACCAAGAACAGAAAGATACCTATACCTGAAGTAATTAAATCATATATTTAACAGGCCAAATACATATTTCAAGTTTAATTTCCATTTGGTGATGCTTAAACACCACAATGAGCCAAGGCACTGTAGTGTCAGTTTGGTAACAATGACTCCAGTGATTCCATCCCACTCCACTGGATCAGCTGAAAATACATTGCTGCGGCAGCACAATTCTGCCCCAAACGAGGCAGGACAGTAGTAGCTACAAGACAGCTTTAGCTCTTCAGATAAGGCTGGCAAAGAAGAAAACTAAGACAGCTAAAAAGGTTCTCAATTTTAACCCTGTCATGCAACTAAGGAATGTTCCAACAATTGATGACATTTTAACAGTCTGAGTCCAGGACAAGAAACATTTGGGGACAGGGGTGTGATCTGGCTAACTATGTTATTTAGCATTGCAACATCAAAGAATTTGAGGATGCCTGACAAGAGATTAGCAAAATGTTAGTCAGCTATTTTATGAGCACACAATTAAAAAAAACTTTAATGTGCAAAGGGTCTTTTAAGAGAAATAAAATAAGCTTAAAAATGCTAGTGCAAGTGTATCTGTGACAGATCATTCCTTATCACTTTGGCATCCAAAAAGCGCCTAAACATCTTTGTGCATCTCACCCATTTCTGTGTCGTGAGCCATACGTATATTCTTAAACAGGCATATTGATACACTCTGAAACCCATATACGTAATAATGACAGTTATTAGCCAAAAAAAATCTGAATTACAAGGAAAGAATAGTGGTATGCAAGATTCAGTTATGTACTTTTATTTGCGAAGGTTGACTAGACTATACACAAATGAATATACCAACTTCATGCTTGTGATCTCAAATTTACAAATGGTAATGTCTTTGTTGTGTTTAAAAGCAACTCTAATGTATTTTACTGCTTTATTAACTGTGGAAAAAAATACTACTGACATACTCAGTTAAGCAACCTAAAACTTGCTGATAGCACAACATCAACTACAGAAATCTCATTTCTTAAAAAAAAAGTTTTATCTAATAATGCTACTAATAAGGCTTCTAAAATAAACTAAATTAAATTTAGAAGTTACAGATAATATTTTTCCCCTCACTGTTTCCATGTCATTTTTTGGCACATTAAATGTGCATATGTACAGTCAGCTCAAGCTTTTCACACAGCCTTTCATTGTTTTTCTAAGATTCTTTCAAAAAGAGACGAGAAAAAAAAACAAAAAACAAATGCAATAAAAAATAATTGTGGCTATAGGAATGTAAACATCATCATGGAGGCTGTCACACACAAACTTAAGATCAAGTGGGGTTCTACAGTGGAACAAAGTCACCACTTTATCTGGAGCATGGTTTTTCTTACCCAGATTAGGAAGACAAAATACATTACCTTAAACCATTTTCATTCTGCAGCTGGGAGAGGCTAAAAGTGCACAAGCCATCAATCACAACAACATTCCCATAAAGCAAGCCTCCTACCATCAAAGACTGAACCCAGAAGGATTAACTTAGTGTGAGAGAAGAATCATAAATAGCCACTTTCCCTCTTATAAAGCGTAAAAAGCAAATAAAAAATAACGTCAAATTGGTTTTGTTTTTTAAAGAGTTTTCTTTTACTCATTCTGATGAGACATACTTGAGGAAAAACTTAGTAACAATATTATAAATTGACATAAGTTCAGGAAATTAAATTGTCTCATATGAAAAGCATTTATTTTTAGCTTGCTCTGAATTTTTAATTAGTGTCAGTACATGTTGAAATAATAGATTTACCATTCAGCCTAGCAAGTTAATTCCATTGTCACAGAGAACACAACCAATGTGACTTGCACAATAGAAATTATATTCTACTTTAAATAGAGATAAAGGAAAATAGAAGATTATGATCCATAGCAAATCAGAGATATAAAGGTAAGATAGTTAATTATAGTGATTAAGTGTATCTGATCTATGCTTGCTTTCTTTCTTATGGCATACTTGAGAGGTAATTTAGTTACCATGTTTTTTATCCTATAAAATTCTGAATTTGAATTAAATGACAGCATTTGTAACTTCTATATCTTAATTAATTCTATTTGATGGATAATTCCTTTAATGGCTGGAAAACATGTAATATTATGAGTAAAGATGGGACTGCTGTATTGACTTTATTCTAGAAACTCAAAATTATATACACAAAACTTATCCCTCCTAACATTTTTGGAAACAGGATAGAAAGATAGTTAGCCCAGATCATTCCCTGCCTGCCCAATTCTTTGAAGACGTTCTCTCTCCATCTATATACCAAGGTTCCTGAATTTCTGCAGAAAATTAATATGAGGCAAAAATTTGTGTCCTTCACATCTGACACTTGTCTATGATTCCAAGTGACACTTTGTGCAGTGAGCAGAGGACTGAAGAGTGTGGTGTCACCAAAAGCAGCACAGACCCCTACTCTGCAGACAAAGCTCCATTGTGAAGAAAGCCAGACTGGAAGTATCCCCTCTCACACTGCATCCCACAAAGGCAGCTGACAGCCTTTGGAGGAGGCACCAGGGGCACTGCTTTGCTTACTCTTCTTTCACCAAAAAAGAACACCACTGTTGAGTTGTTGGTTTTTGGTTTGTTGTTTTTTTTGTTGGGGGGGGGGAGGGTGTTCCTTTTTTTTTTTCCCCATTTCTTTTTCCTTTTATTGTTGTCGAGGCGTGAAGTTTGATTCTGGTTTGTTGGGGTTTCCCTGGTTGGTTGGTTTGTTGTTTGGGTTTTTAAAAATGAAAACACAATGTAAATTGTTTCTGGATGTTCTTTTATTTCATTGTTACAATCATATTCAGCTGTTTCTCCTTCCCTGCTCCACCATACCTCAAAATAATTCATCATTATCATATTTTTATTCCCACTAACAAGCCCCTGCTCAGTTCTGCCATCTTAGATGTTTCTTTCTTCATACAGTTCAGGGTAAGATCCAGAAAAAAAAATTATGCCAGGTGTCAAAACCAAAGAAGGGAAAATATATCTTAAGTGGAATATAAAATATCAGCACCAGCAGCAGGATCAAGTTTTGATGGGGTCAAAGATATTAATTTTCTAGAAAGTGCTGCAACCTGGTTCCTAAATCATCAGTGCAGAACTACTCTGACTAAATTTTTACCTTCGGTTGGAATTACTGGATACCACCAGCAGCAATGTTCTACTCAGCAGTCCTTCCTCAGCTGCCTTACCTCTGTATTAAGGTCAATTTTTTTCTGGTGTGTTGTGATATGAAGGTGTCCTGATTTACATAAAAAAAATTCAGGTTAGACTCCTGTATTTTCTGTCTTGCCTTTGATTGTTGTTTGCATTTAAATCACTGAACATCCAGATAAAATACAGCCCAGTAAATGATTTAACTTTACTAGGTAGCAGAAAATCTGCTCTTTCCCTCAACCCACCATCAATCTTCATAACACCTGACTGGAAAATCCCTTGAAGACCTCCACCTTTCTTTTACATATTATTTAAATCAACAAATGGATTTAGAATTTATTGAGAAAAGACACATAAACATGAATATACATATTTACACACACAACCTTGACCACAAAAGTCTCAGTTTAATAAGAAAATAATTCTAGGTTAAATATTATATCCAGTATATATGACTGTCATGGTTTGGTTTTTTTAAAATTTTTAAAAATTAAGTCCATACAGATATGTGGCAGTTCCCATGAAAACCATCAAGACTTATTTGAGTTTGTCTCTAGACTTATTTTAAATTAGGTAATCAATACAGGTTTATTTTATTTTTTTTAAGTCATTGCCAATTTGGAATTTTCATAATTATGTAAAACAAAACATGGAATGAAGTTATAGTGAAGTTCTGGCTTCTTAGTTCTGTACCACAGCAACATGACATGGTGTAGGCACACATCTTTAATTGATGTTTCAATATTCCTGAAAGGAGAGATTTATTGCACCTCACCAGTAAAGGTGATGATGTATCAGAGAAGGTTCCAGGAAAGAGTAACTGCATTCCAAAGTGTCACTAAACATTATCACCTTTCATCCTACTCTGAAGGGCAATATTTTTATGGAAGGTTTTGTTTGTTCACTTTTTTTTTTCTTTTTTACAACAAACAATTTGGTAAACTCTCTTAGGAGGAAAAGAAATAAAGCTATTTGGAATAAAATTTTCTTATGATAGACTCTCATTGAGGAAAATTGTTTCAGGCATGGATTTGTACTCACAATAGCTTACAAGTCCTTTCTAAACAATAAAACAAAATGAAGATTAACTCTTCATTTAAACATCAAGGCCCTAACACAGTAGAAGCCTCTAAAGAAAGACAATCAGATGTATCTGGTAAATCTCAGTCTCAGGATGACATTCTCGTGCCCAATATAAAAACACCCAATAATTTATTAGAAGCTGTCCATGACCACTTTGTTAAGTTCTACAAAATCCACACATAGATCCACTTTTCACATGCCCATACTGCCAGAAATTCTCATAAGTTTCCAAGGGTCCCAAAATACAGATATTTGCTCATTTATCAGAAAGCAGCAAAATCATAGAATGGTTTAGGTTGGAAGAGACCTCAAAGATCAGCCAGCTCCAACCCCCCACCATATGCAGGGACACCTCCCACTAGATCAGGACACTCAAGACCTCATCCAGCCTGGCCTTGAACACATCCAGGGAGGGAGCAGACACAACCTCCCTAGGCAACCCATTCCAGTGTATTGCCACCCTCACTGTGAAGAAGTTCTCCTAACATCCCGTTTAAATCTCCCCTCTGCCAGTTGAAACCCATTACCCCTCGTCCTGTCATTACAAGACCTTGTGAACAGTCCCTCCCCAGCCTTCCTGTAGGTCCCCTTCAGATACTGGAAGGTTGCTAAAAGGTCTCCTCGAAGCCTTCTCTTCTCCAGGCTGAAAAGCCCCAACTCTCTCAGCCTGTCCTCATAGCAGAGGTGCTCCAGCCCTCTGATCATCTCCGTAGCCCTCCTCTGGACTCTCCAGCAGTTCCATGTCCTTCTTGTGCTGGGGGCTCCAGAACTGCACACAGTACTCCAGGTGGGGTCTGACGAGAGCAGAGTAAAGGGGGAGAATCACCTCCCTTGCCCTGCTGGCCATGCTTCTTTTAATGCAGCCCAGGACACGGTTGGCTGTCTGGGCCGCACGTGGAGACTGTCAGCTAACAGTAAACGATGGTTAGCATTTTGGAAGTAATTAGAGATATTTAAATTTTGCACTGTCATATTACAATGATTTGCATTTAAAGTTTTCTCCTGAAAGCAACAAATGTAAACACATGCACAAGCTTACTTCTGGGCAAATTCCAGTGTATATCAAAAGCATAGAATAGTAGTTCCCAAACTTTCTGGATCACTGAAATATTGTCAGATCTCAAGAACTGTAACAGTAAACCACAACTATTCATCAACAAATCACAACTGCAACAAAAGAGAAATAATATTTAATATGGTTCTGTTAGTCAGCTACAAATCACAGAATCATACAGACTCACAGATGGTTAAAGGCTGGAAGGGACCTTGAAAGATCATCCAGTCCAATGCCCCTGCCAGATCATGATCATCTAGAGCAGATCACACAGGAATGCATCCAGGTGGGTTCTGAATATTTCCAGAAAGGTAAACTCTATAGGTCCCCTAGTGTGGTGGTTTAAACAGTTACCTTCCCCCCCTCCCCCCCCACACCTTTTATAAACCCTGGCTAGGACTCAGAAAACACTGGAAGTTAATAAATGAAGCTTTATATTTACAGCAATGCACAATATACAAGCAAATATTTACAAGGTATAACAGATATTTACAATGAAAAGGTAATACAGACACCACAGCCCTCCCAGAGACCAAAATCCCCAAGAGAGGGTAACCAAACACCCCCTACCACCTTTCCCCCCTTCCCCAGTCTTATCTCACCACCTGTTGATGCTGCAGATATGTTCAAGTAGATCAGCCAGGGGGATTAGTAGCAGAAAGGAGTTAGTAGTTTTACTGAGAATTAGCTACCAAGGCAAAGGGAAAGGAGACCATGCAAGAGGAGCAGCTGCAGCCAGAGCAGTCAGAAACCGTCTGATATCTAGTGTTTTGGGTACAGTTCTTAAAAGCAACTTTTTTTTTCTTTCTCAGTAAAACTCTGGTGAAGTGACATACTGTGTTTACCTCTCTCAGCCAATAGTCTAATTTTTCACTCAAATTCTCCAACTATTTCAAACCAGCACACCTAGGCAGCCTGTTCCAGTGTCCTGTCACCCTCACCGTGGAAAATTCCTTCCTCATGTTTCCATGGAACTTTCTACGCCTCAACTTCCACCCATTGCCCTTTGTCCTCTTGTTGGGCATCACTGAGAAGAGGCTGGCTCCATCCTCCTGGCACTCACCCTTTACATATTTATAAACATTAATGAGGTCACTCCTTAGTCTTCTCCTGTCCAGACTAAAGACTCGCCAGCTCCCTCAGTCTCTCCTTGTAAGGAAGATGTTTCACTCCCTTAACCATATTTGTAGATCTGCGCTGGACTCTCTCAGGCAGTTCCCCGTCCTTCTTAAACTAAGTGACCCAGAACCAGATACAACATTCCAGATGAAGCCTCACCAGGGCAGAATAGACAGGGAGGAGAACCTCTCTTGACTTAGTAACCACAGTCCTCCTAATACACCCCAGAATGACACTGGCCTTCTTGACCGCAGGAGCACATTGCTGGCTCATGGTGAACCTTCCACGAAGTAGGACCCCCAAGTCCTTTTCCCCTTCACTGCTCTCCAGCAGATCAGTCTCCAACCTATACTGATACCTGGAGCTGTTCTTTCCCAGGTGCAAGACTCTACACTTGCCCTTGTTGAATTTAATTTAATTTCTCCCTGCCCAACTCTCCAGCCTGTCTAAGTCTTGCTGAATGGCAGCACGACCCTCCAGTGTCAGCCACTTCACTCAGTTTTGTGTCATCAGCAAACATGCTGACAGTGCACTCTGTGCCCTTATCCTGGTCATTGCTGAATAGTACTGATCCTAGTACTGACCCCTGAGGGACCCCACTAGCTACAGGTCTCCAAGTAGACTCCATCCCATTGACCACAACTCTTTGACATCTATCATAATTTCTGTAGGACATCAGTGCTTTGCAGACTGCAGCCCACAACATTTCACAGGCAGATAGCTTAACAAACTGGGGTTAAAGACACCTTTTCCTATAGGGGAAAGATATGGAGAAGATGCACAGGTCCCACTCAAATGTAACCCTCCAAACATACAGCAGATATGTTCAGAATATGTATTCTCAATATATAGCAAAGGACAAGTTTAGTAGCAACTTTGATCTAAACTCATGTGTATCCATGCCCTATAGACATCACTGTCCATGAACATACCAAGTATCACTAAAAATGGCAACTGCTTTGCAGTCAGTTTACCAAATCACTTACCCTTGTTACTCTTTAGTTAAGACTTACTGGAGAAAGGGTGGCTCTGAAATGCTATCCTTAGTCACCAGTTTGCTAACACACTCCTAATGCTGATTCATATCATAGTATGAGCTGTGACTTTCCATTCCCCATTTTATACTGATGGCAAACTTCCCTTATGTTCCTGTTTTTTACTACTCCACATCTTTCTGAATCTGCCCTCATACTGCAGATTATATATGCTGTATATAATTGCAATTTTGCCATTTTCTTTTGTCGCAGAGGCAGGGACTTAATGTGGCCGAGTCAGGAATTATAAAGTAGAATTATTTTTTATTTCCCTGAAAAATCTCACATCCAAACTACATGCAGAACTAGTTATAGGTTTATTTACAGGTTCAATTTGATTGGGAAAATCTTCTAAGGATGCCATGGACAAGCTTAGAGATTTAGGAAGTCAGAAAATGGTAAAGGCTAAGCTACTAATACAGCTTTTACTCTACTGTCAATCAGGCTGAGAAGAGAATTAAGGGAACAGCAGGCTTTACTCACGACAGTGAGATAAGCAATGATCCCTTGCTGGATTCTCTGCAACTCGGCTGATTGTGACTCTGCAAGCAATATCCAACCGCAAATCCAAATGGCAAAAATCCAAGGCGGGTGGAAAGGCTGCCAAACTCAGTAGCATTTCAAGACCATCATTTCTACAAAACAGAGATTTGTGGAAGCCAGCCTGCTTCAGCAGCAGCAGGGGAGAACCAAACTGCTAGGGTCACCTCCTAGGCAGAAGAGCAGCCAGTAAGTCGGCTGCAGAAGGGTCCTAGAGTAGCCGGGTCTGGGTATTGCCAGCAGCTGTTTCTCAAATGGACCTCAGGATTTGCCAAGCTTGCAAGACTGCACAGAATGGTGCGGAAGTGGGGGCCCATCCAAAGCAGAGACAGTGCAAAACCGAGAGCCTTGCAAAAAGGTAGAAGCTGTCCAAAAGCATGAATGGTCCAAATGGGAACTCTTCAAGGCAGGGGCTTTGTCAAAGCAGGGAACCTTTCTAGGCAGGAAAAAGTTCCCTCACAAAGAGGGAGCTCTTGCATCTTTTCCCGTGCTCTATTTTTGCCTTTTTTAGACAAAGTGTCCATTTGTCAATTTATACTGGGCTCAAAGGACCCAGCAAAAGCTTCCACACAAGTCAGCACCCATGTGAAGAAAAGTGTCTTTTGCCATCCCCCTTCAAGCCTGCAGGGCGGGGAGGGAAAGCAGTTTTTATGCCTTCTTCTCCTCCCCATTCAAACCCTCAGGGAGGGGAGAAGGAAGGAATTTAGGGTGCTCGAGGACATCTTTAAAAGGAACAAAGCTTAACTAAAGTTTCAGAAATCATATATAATTGTTTTTATATCTCAAAAGCAAAAAATAACCTTTGAATAAGGTTATTCAACGTGACACATTTCTTTCAAAACATAAATCAACAGCCTTTCTCCTGCAAGGCTCAGTAAAATACAGACTATAATTCAAGCAAGACAACCTTTCACAGGGACAAGATACACTTCATTGTTCAAAACCTTTGCCTTTTTTTCAATTCATTCTGTCTGGCTATCAAAAGTCCGGGTCCCTATAGTCTAAAAGCATAATTAAATATGTCCAAGCCAAAACTCATCCACTTCACTAAGCTCAAATTCAGATTTAGCCAAGTACATAAAACTATGGCTATAATCTACCACATATATTGTTCTGTGTTCAGAATGTACAGCCAGGTAGTAATCTCATGGATAAAGCACTTCTCTTTAACACAGTACTCTGCCAGACAAATCTCTTGATCTCATTTTGACATTCAACTAAATATATAAAGAAACACCATCAAACACAGTGTAAAGTCATCAGCTTGATTTATAATTTGAATACAAAAGTCTTGATCAAAATTTAATAGATGATTCATGATATCTTATTAAATATTCACATACAACCCTTTAACCTATTACCTAGAAGGGATGGCATTCTGATTTTCCTTTGTTGCTAAGACTTTTTGACAGATTTATAATTTTCTTTGTCCCCTTCTTCTGTGCCATTCTTTAAAGGTCTTTCCACAACAAGCAACGGTTCTAGATTTTGTCCCTGTTATGCAATTACACTCCACTAGGGGATACACCAAATGGCAAGACATCTCACTTTAACTTCTAGTAATACAAGGCTGGATTTATTTCTAGAAGATAGCTTTGTGCTCAGCTGCTGAGATTTTTCCTGAGAATAAGTGAACAATCTGAACAATAAAGCATGATGGTAACTTCTGTTTCTGCTTGCAACTGTGTTCTATTATCATACACATAATTCTAAACCAATGCTACTAAGTTCTCTGACTTCAAAATTTGCACTAATATAAAAATGAACACAATTTGGCCCTTGTTCTTTATGGCTCCTCCCTGGCTGACAACTTCTACAAAGAAGAGGAAATTTAAAAATTACATGTCATTCTTATATACCCATTTCTTGCTTGCCTTTTAGATTAGTTCTTAAAATAAAATAAAATAAAAACCAAAACCACAGAGCAGGAACAGAAGACCAAATAAAGTTTCTTGGCATTGTGATTTTTTATACATTTCTGTACCTGCAACCTGGAAGCCACACACAGTTCTGGTACATTCATTCAAAAAATCACAGAACTGGAAGAGCTACATAAATGTTTTTATATAAAGAAAGATTAAATAATCTGTTAGTCTTCATCTCAGGAAAATGTTATGACTAAGGGAGGAATGTGACAGAACTATACATTTGTAATCTATTCCACACCAACTATGAAGAAACAACTCACAGTCTCTTCAAACAAAAATATTAGAGGGCGTTAAATTTATGATGTTGGCA
Source organism: Psilopogon haemacephalus (assembly GCA_013396835.1). Classification (NCBI taxonomy): domain Eukaryota; kingdom Metazoa; phylum Chordata; class Aves; order Piciformes; family Megalaimidae; genus Psilopogon; species Psilopogon haemacephalus. Next base: position 211,482 of record VWZI01006526.1, read on the forward strand.
AGTTCAAAACAAACGGAAATGCGTACTCTTCCACACAAGGTATTGTCAATCTGCAGAACCTCATGCCATGAGAATTATAGGTACTAGAAGCCTATCTTGATTTAAGAACAGGTTTCTCTGAGCTTTCCCTACAACTTGAGGAAACCCCTCCGAAGTATTACAGGCAAAGAAACTGGAGATTACACATATTTGGTCTACTTTCACAGGATCACAGGATGTTAGGGGTTGGAAGGGACCTCTGGAGAGAATCAATTCCCCCCGCCATATAATCTATCACAGGTTGCACAAGAACACATGCAGATGGGTCTTGAAAGTCTCCAGAGGAGGAGACTACAGCATTGCTTTGAGGAGTCTGTTTCAGTGCTCTGTGACCCTTACAGTAAAGAACCTCTTCCTCATGTTGAGGTGGAACCTCTTGTGCTGTAGTTCACATCCTTTGCCCCTTGTCCTATCACAGGGCACAACTGAGAAGAGGCTGTTCTCTTTCTTCCTGACACTCAGCCCTCAGATATTAATATACATTTATTCAATCCCCTCTCAGTCTTCTCTGCAGACTACAAAAGCCCCAGGACTCTCAGCCTTTCCTCATAAGGCAGTGCTCCAGTCCCTTAATCATACTTGTAGCCCTCTGTTGGTCTCTCTTAAGAAGATCCCTGTCCCTCTTGAACTGGGGAGCCCAGAAATGGACACAATATTCTAGATGGGGGCTCAACAGGACAGTAGAGGCGGGGAGAACCTCCCTTGGATACACTCTTCTTAATGAACCCCAGGATCCCATTGCCCTTATTGGTCACAAGGGCACATTGCTGTCCCATGGATAGCTTCTTGTCTACCAGGACTCCCAAGTCCTTGTCCACAGGGCTGCTCTCCAGCAGATCACCTCCCAGCCTGTACTGGTGCAGTTTATTATTCCTTTCCAGGTGCAGGATCCTGCACTTGTCCTTGTTGAACCTCATTTGGTTCCTCTGTGCCCAGCTCTCCAGTCTGTCCAGGTCTCGCTGGGTGGCTGCACAGCCCTGAGCTGTATCAGGCAAAGCCTCCCAGTTTGGTGTCATCAGCAAACTTGCTGAGTAGACTGTCTGTGCCCTCACCAATGTCACTGGTAAAGATGTTGAATGAGACTGGACCCAGCACTGATCCCTGGGGGACTCCAACACTTGCAGCTTTCCAGCTGGACTTGGCACCATTGATCACCATTCTTTGCACTCTATTGTGTAACCAGCTCCTAATCCATCTCACTGTCTGCTGTTCTATCCCATGTTTCCTGAGTTTGCTCACAAGGGTGTTACGGGAGATAGTGTCAACAGCCTTGCTAAAGTCAAGCTAGACTACATCCACTGGTCTCCCTGCATCTGCCCATTTGGTTACAGCATCATAGAATGCTATCAGATTAGTCAAGCATGATTTCCCCTTGGTAAATCCATGCTGACTACTCCTGATAACCTTCTTCTCTTCCATGTGCCTAGAGATGACCTCCAGAATGAGCTGTTCTATCTTTTTTTCCACGGATGGAGGTGAGGCTGACTGGTCTACAGTTTCCTGGAACCTCTTTCTTGCCCTTTTTGAAGACTGGAGTGGCATTGGCTTTCCTCCAGTCCTCAGTCACCTCTCCTGTTTTCCACAATTTTGCAAAAATGATGAAGAGTGGCAGAGCGACATCAGGCAGTTCTCTCAACACTCTTGGGTACATCTCAGCAGAGCACATGGACTTGTGAATATTCAATTTATGTAACTGATCCTTAACCCAATCTTCACTGACTTTTGGAGAGTCTTCCTCCAGGCTTTCTCTCCTTCATCCAGGGTCTGGAGTTCACTGGGGGTGGTCTTAGGAGTAAAGACTGAACGAAATAAGGTATTTCGCAACTCTGCCTTCTCTGCACCCTCAATTATCAAGGCTGCCTTCTCATTCAGCAGAGGGCCCATTTTCTTCCATCTTTGTCAGGATCCCACCAGAGACAGGACATCAGACAGGCTAGATATTCAGCCTGAACAATATAGCTGCTCTCGTGGTTTTGGTGCACCTTTCAGCTCTAAACACTCCAGGACTGTATTCCAGAGTGTTACTGCCATTAAGATTTATCATCTGCTCAACATTAGTAATGCATTTACTTATAGGACAAAACATTAACACTGATTGTCCACCACTTGTAATAATTTTTGAGTTCAACAACTTCAAGGGGCATAACAGATGGTAGCCACAAAGAACTAAGGACATAGCCATATAGGACAAGTGGTAGGTAGTAGGGTCCTGAGGGAACACACAGGCCTCACAGGTTCTCACAGCTTCCCCTACTTGTCCATGGCTCAGGATGTCATGTCAGCTCCTGGAGATGCCAGTCCATAACCCAGTGGTGCCACAGCAGTGCTAATCTCCAGCTCCCCACTGCCTTGCTCTGTCACAGGTCCTGCTGAGCTGAATATCTCTGCAGCCCAATGTCTAGCACCAGGACTGCCCTCCAGCTGCCCTTCTCTCTGGCTGAAATGGTGGGGTGGGCCCTGGTCACTATGCCCTGCCCTGCCAGTTCCCATGGGAAGCCCCTGCTCCTACTAGCCCATTTTCCCCAGGGGAGCCTCTGGTCCACATCATGTCCTGGTCAAAGGTACTCACTGCACGAAGCAGCCTTCAGCTCCCACAACAAGGCAAATATATTCCTGGAGAAGGAGGAGGAAAATAATTTTACTGAAGCTGTTGATGCCTCAAAATTTGCTCCCAAGGATGACCTCACTGATCACAATTTTTAGGGCCATGCCTTATAGATGCAAGGAACTTACTGTATTGGACTCCGACTGTTACTGCTGTCTCAGCTGCTTCTGCTTAAGGAACCAGAATTGTCACTTCCGAGTGATTGGACGTAAGCGGTTCTAATGTTTTAATCTAAGAATGACCATACAATTCAGTTCTATAGCTATTTCACATAGAATGCATCAATGAGGTCACATTATTTGTAGGCCTCTAGGTTGCAGTAAGTTACATGTTTAGTTGATCTACCTTGCATTTACCGTAATTCCAAAGTGTGCCTCTGCAGTAACCTGTTTGTTTTTTTATGAGCCTGAACTTTCAACATCCAGGAGACTTCCACTGGAGTACCTATTCTAAAGGACTTTTAAAATGTTTATTTCTTCTTGCACATCACTATAGAATGAACATCAATATTAATCTGTAAGCTTTAGTCACTGCTATAAAGGAGATGTATTACTCAAAAAAAAGTAAACCTTTAGGCTGTTCAGTAAATTTTATCCATGGCATAGGAAGAGGAGAAAGACTGAGACACTCTTTTGTATAAATCTTTACAAATTTAAGGCCATTTGTACTTGGATTTATGGCAGTAATAACCCACTTGAATTTCTTGGGTTTATTAAAATAAATAACCTCAATAAAAATATCAACAATAGTGACATATAAACAACTCTTCAGAAAACTGGCTCCAATGTTTAAAAATAAAGCTATTATTAACATTGCCTATCATGATGCAAACAACATCCAATTAAATCTATCAAAAAAAGTAGTGCTATCAAACAAAGTTTGGATAGTAATGCATACTCCTAGTCTTCAGATGAACACACATTTATTATTATTACTACTATTATTATTATTATTATTGTATGAGACCTTGGTGCTCCCCAGTTCCACACACTATCACATGCCCTGTGTCAAAAGCACAGCCTCCAGACAGAAACTATGCTAGAATCATTAAGACAGTAGTTTGACTTCCTACATTTATCTGAAGAAATAAATTTATCAAGGAAAAAAGTAGTGCTTGTCTAGCATAAAAATAGCTCTTGTATCTATGGATTTATGTGATTTCAAATATATATATATATATATCTTTCATATAAACACAAGCAGCAATGCAAGTGAGTATCCACAATTGATATACAAAGACATTGTGTACTCTGGCTATACAGCCTGGTCCTCTTTCCCAAATAATAATGGAAGGCAATTAATTCTGGCACTACCTCACAGTCACCTGAAAAGTCAGATCTTCAGAACTATCTCTATTTTGCCTTTAGCACCCATTTTACTAAGTTGTTACTGCTTAATTTTTATAATCAGAGTCTGTTCAAAAGATATAGATACTTGTCACCACTGGGAAAAAAAATAAAAAGGATAGGTTTCAAGCTCTCTGAGTGAGTATAAGTAAAAATTATTTTTATGACTCTTCATAAATAGGACAATCATACACTCAATGGCAGCAGGTGAAGCAAGATCCACTGAATTTAATGGAACTGTGTCATGGAAGGCCAAAATAGGCCTAATATGTGTCCTGGTTTGTCCAGGCATGATCCCCCCCCACTCCTCCTCCCCACTTCTGGAGTGGGGAGCAGGACAGGAAAATGACAGACCACCTGGAGCCACCGAATCTGCTCCTGTTCACATTTTGTGTTAAACAAGGTATATACACCTGCCTGATGCATAGGTTTGTGTTTTCCCAAATACAGGTTAAGCAAGCCCCTGGCTTCATCTAATATGGTTAGTGCTATTCTGACTGGTGAATCTCTGTGACCAAATAGAGCCATCAGACCCAGGCAATTGATAAATATGGTCAGAATTTGTAAACAACTCATTTGGCCTTGCCTTATTTTGCCTTGCTTTTGCCATGTTTCACCCTGCTTTGCCTACCCAAGCCTTGCTTTGCCTTGAGTGCCAGGAAGCCTTGCTGCTTCAAAACAGCTTTGCTGCGTAACAACGAACTTTGATGCTTCAAGCTTGTCTACCTGGAAACTGTCATGCCTCAGTTTACCAGGGAGAGGCATTAAGTGCCTTCATGCAGTAGGCAAGAATCATTGCTGAAAGCTGCCCGAAATCCATGGCCAGCCTTAGCACAAATTGAAAGTGAAAAGTTGCTCCTAGCTGGAGAGCTAGCTTCGAGAGACCTCACTGCAGTCTGTGTGATGAGAGAGGGCAGGTTACTGCCACACAGCAAGACACCATGTTTGTTTGCACACCAGCAAACCTCCGTGAAGAGTCTGGAGCCCTGGAAAGGACACTGTCCACTCAAGAAGGGACCAAGACAAGATCAGAAGACCAGGCAAGTCCCAGCACCCTGTCAGAGTCCTGAGGAAACTCGGAAGCCTCCAATGGGTATCATACTACTGACAGCAACCATCCAAGTGTTTTTGGGTACTGTCTGGAACTATAATGCTGCCCCTGAAATCAAGAGATACTGATTTTTGAGTAAATATTCTAAAGAGCCACTTTGTAATTAAAGCTCTTTGCTTTGGCTCTGTTTGTTCTGTAACTGTGATTGAGCCTCTCGACCTAGAGCATTGCGCTGCAGGAATCACCAAAAGCTTGTTGTTTGTATCTGCTAGTTTCGTTAAACTGTTTGAAAAGTTTTTGGTACTGCCTTTTGCACTGTACATATTATGCAATCTATTTGCACAACCAAACATAAAGACCCTGTAAATAAGTCAAGAAAATATTTTGTAATCATAAATATTAATAATTTGATTAATATTTCACCATTTATAATTACTAACGCATTCGTAACAAATTGGAAGAAACAAATATAGGCAACTCATTGTAGCTGAGTAATTTCTGGCTATTTCTTTGTCCAGTCTCAGAGTAAACAAGAATCTAGTCTCTTCTGCAATTTGACAGCATTCTCATGCTCTGAATTTAGTCACTTCCTTATTCTGGTTTGAAGGGTATTTGCAGTGGATAAACCACACAGCACAAAAATACACCATCTACATGAGTTCTGAGAATAATTCAGTTTGCCAGGTTATGGTTTTAGGACCACAGAAACAGATGTATTAAAAATAAATATTCAAGCAGGAAAAAAAAAAAATCAATTAACAGTAAAATAAGGTTCACTATGTTTCAAAAGTGAAAATTTTTACAGTGTTATGAAACAGGATCTCAACCCTAAATTATAAATACATTCTAACATATCCGTAACAGACCTACATTCCTTATACCTACAAGTGTAAATCAACTATGGAATTATTCCCTGGATTACTGGTTTCCAAAACTTAAGAATCCCTGATATGCACCAAGACAGCAAAACGTAGTGCTCCTTGCCTTCTAAAATAACAATTATTGAGGTAGGAAGAGTATTTTATAATTCAGATGACATGGGAGATGTGTTTCATTTTCTCCTACACACTTCCCCTGCCTCTCTTTATTTAAAGGAGATGCTACATGTATGAGAGTAATGCTGATAGCACAATTAAAGTTACATTAATACACTATTAATTTCTTAGAGAAACATTAAAAGCATGTGTGAATCTTAATTTAGAGGCTGATAAGCATAGAACAGCAGAAATATGACTTTTTAAATTATACAGTCCATAAAAGGAAAACTACTAGAATTTACTATTTTCTGAGAACTGAAGTGATGAACTTAAAAGTATAACCCAATAGAAAAAAAAATACAAAATATGATTCAGTAATTCAAAACAGTATTCAAAAAATAGGGGTCCTCTGAGTGACTTTTGTGATGAGAGTAAATACCAGTGTTCACTTTTGTGCTTTCACAGTCTTAATACACTATCATTTTCATTTGTGCTTAGCAATACTTTTGCCTTTACTACCTAAAGCATAGATTCCTTGCAAAATTGAAGTTTGTAAACCTCTCCCCTGCAGCAGACAACAGCTTCCCACTCTAAAGTCCAATATTCTTAAAGTTTAGCTTTCAAGCAAGTAACTGCTGGAAGTGATTTGTTACAAGAGACTTCACTGGCTGGGGGGAGAGGATGAGGCTGAATGTCCTGAGGCAGGGCAGCAATGTGCAGCCTGGACTGAATTTAATCTGCCTTAGAAGCATAGCTTGAATAGAGATGGCCTTGACAGCTTCCTGTATAACCTCTCTAATAACCACAGAAGCTCCTCAAAACAACAGGGATTATGAAGCACTGTATCTATTTAAGCCAGATCTCTGAAGCTGGATGATGTGAACACTCCTTCTATAATCAGTTCTCACTCATAACAAAGCCAAGTTTTCAGAAATTAAAAGATGTCATGGATCACCTCCATTCTTTATTATTGCCTTGTTACTTTCATTGAAACATTTAATTCAGAGTGATCACTAAAGAACAGGAGTACGGTTCTGTCAATGACCTACCATGATTTTTAGGCTACTAACTGAACCAGAAGGCCTCTAAACCACTTTGAAAGTAAATACATAATCCTTTACTGAAAAGAATGACTGCATCCTGGATGAGTTTTCTAGGAGGGCTAGGTAATTTGTAGGTATCAGGATTTGTATTATACACCTATCTCAACAAAAGTCATCACCAAGGTTCAAAATTAACTGTGCATATACTGATCAGCATTTGGAAAGTGAAGCACAACAGGCTGCAATTTTAACAGTTCAGAGTAAATCCCAGATTTCCCAATTCTAGCCTCCATTTTCAAATACCATCCCAGGACTTTCTGCTGCAGGTTTCAGCACCAGAACTGTTTGGAAATCCTTTTGCCTCAACACTGAGCAAGGAAAACTTTGCTTAGTTCATGAAATCATCTGTCGCCAGTGCCAACAGCAATATAGCAGCAGGATCAAGGTTGTGATCTTGACTGTGATTTGCAGGCTGGATATAGGTTTCCAGAGCCTGAGTTCATCCAGTCTTTACCTGCACTGCTTTCTGTGTTGGAAAGAAAATACAGGAAATTTTTTCCTGACAATGCTTACATGTTTTGGCAGAAAAGGCTTGATGGGGAAAAGAACCTACTTCCTCCTCCAGCTATTCCCATCTCCTCTCCCCCCAATAAAGGTTGTAGCACATTGATAAAACAGCATGAGGAAGTTTGGACTGCCACTGTCTAGGGAGCACATATTCCGTGGGCAGGCAGACTATTTCACTTGCCAGAGCTGTCAAGCCAGCCTTTTCTACAAACACTAGCTTAAGACAAAATAAAAGAAAAATTATAAAATGTTTTTAAAGCTGCATGCAGAGTGCTGAAGCAAATGCATAGTAATTAACTAGTTTCCTGGGCAACCAAGGGAAAAATTATCAAATCTGCCTGCTTAAAATTAGATTTTGAAATTTACATTTAGACATTTAAGAGCTGCACCACTTCCAGATGTCCTGAGCTGCAGCTGTTTTGGTGAACTGCACCTCTAGCAAAGTACTCAAAAGTGAGTCCTCAGTTTTAGAACACAAGTCAGTAAGAACCCTCCTTCCCATTTGTAACTTAAGTATAATGTACAGAGTGACCTTGATTTGCCAATGTGTCAGCACCCACAACCTGTCAGATTCAAGCACAGGTGACCTTTCAAAAATCTGAACAAGGTGAGATTGAATTTAAGCATTAAGATATCTTCCTAAATGCAGGTCTGAATCCAGTCCACTCTACCAGAAAACATACATGAAAGAACAGGTAAAAATCCAAGTGTCTCATTTACAGGGAAAATTAAGAGCATGAGCCCAACAAGAGAGACTGAAAAATTCTCTCGCATCCCCTTCAGCGTGTATTTGCGTTTCTTGAGACAGGTAACAGGGAAATAATACAGCTGAAGTGGACAACAACATGCGTAAACCCATTGAACTATCCCACTCCATGACAGACAGCCTGTTTTTAAAGTCTTATATGGGTGCTCCAACTGCTTTACCAGTTCTTCTGTATTCTGCCTGTCTGCATTAGCAAGCATGAAATCTCTGTAGTGAACTGTGCAGTGACAGCTTAAAAAATTACTCAGAAGTATCATTTACCACATGAATAATAAAATACACACACTGGCAGGTGGGCAAGCATGAAAGAGATTTTGGACTATCTAAATCATTTTTATTTAGGAATAGATACATCTTGTGCAGTTTTCTAAACCAAAGAATCAGACTTAAATTGTGCTAGCTTAGAACTTACTTTTATACTGTTTTTTTTTCATCTTCCTGTGTGGCGGAGGTTGTGTGCATGGTAAAGAAAATGGTATTAGCTGGATAATCAGTGATTCCCCATTACAGACAAAATCAATCACACATGCTTTTCTTTGGTCTGTACAATAATACTAGCCAATGGCTGGGGTCGCTTAATGAAATGATCAGATTCCCACTGGGTATGTTTTTTCTCCAGGTAGGTCATAACACGATAATAGAAGCAGTATGTGCACGTAGTTCACTAACTAGAATTCAGAAAATAACCTGCTTGGTAAAAAAAGAAAGTAAGAGGTTCTCTCCGCAGTTGATTCCTTTTTATTTATTTATGACAGAGAGAAAATACATGCTCTAAAAATTTGGGAAAAAAAGAAAAAGTGACAGGTGGTAAAGAAGCATCTGAGCTATGTTTCAACTCTGTAAGCAACTGAGTTGTGGGAATTCTCATCTTTCAAAATAATTTGAAATCTTCAGAATGTTATTCCCTATGGTGTTTCCTAGAAGCTTTTCTGCACTAATTTAAGCAAGAACAAACAACACTGAATTTTAATTAACTGTCAGGTACATCAGTTTATATTCCAAGCCTCCTCCAGGAAACAACTATTTTAGAATTTAAGATAGAAGTGTTTATAACACAATAAATAATATGCTTCTCACTGCAACCTAGTGAGTGTCAGGCACTGAAGTTAGTAAAATCTTTAATCAATCACAGTGCTATGCCCTGCATCCATTTCTGTAGAACACACTGTCCATTGAGAAATTATGCTTCTAATTTAATATACACATCTACATAACATAGTCTGAGATCAGAGACTTGGCAGAAAATATACATGCCTTTACCCAAAATATAAGAAACCTATGTGAGCTCAGGATACAATCTCCATATTTAGATTCTACAAGTTTGCCATATACAGCTGTGGCTCTCATTTTGACCGTAAAAAACAACAGCCCTCTTTTTTTTTTTTTTTTTTAGAGTCATACTGTTATATTGATTTCGGTTATGATACTTCTTCCTGACAGAAATTTGGCTGCATGAGCTTGGTCAGGATCTCTCTTTGAAATTGATACTGATGGATTGCAGCATCATTCCACTACCTGCTAAAGAGTCAGTCCAGGTCAAAAATCTCCCCTCTATATTTTGTGCAACACAATACCAAAATACAGAGTAGAACCAGTGAAGGGTTGAGGGTTGGACTAGATTACCTTTGAGATCTCTTCCAACCAGATGTATTCTGTGAACTGGCAAGACAACTCAGCTCCAGTTATCATGATGTCTCTGCACAATGCAGTTGCAATATCCTCACATAATTCTTACTGGGTAGTAAAGATTACTATCAAGCAAGCTGGAATGAGCCTGTCTTTAAAACAGAGAACCACTGGTTAACTCCCATTTGTCAGTTATAACAGCATGGATTACACTGGGGTTTGTTTTTCAAATAATAGTTTTGGAGATGGTTTCAGTGAACTCTGCTCTGGCAGGTGGGGTTGGACACAATGATCTCTTTGGGTCCCTTCCAACCCCTGACATCCTGTAATTCTGTGCTGTGCCAACTCTTTTTCAACATCCACTTTCCACTGCACTTCAGTTAGGCCTGGAAGCAAGACATTATACAGCAACCTTTTAGCAAAGCAAAATACTGACCAGCAGTGGGAACAAGCAGAGGCAGGATGGTGAGCACCAGCCTTAGCCCTGTTCCCCCTATAGGATCTCTTAGCTGAGGGTCAATACAGTTAGTATCCTCAGGAGAACTGAGCTCCTCCTGCTGAAATTTTCTTTGGTCAACACTAAGAATATAGCCAAGAACATGTATTTTTGACCAAGAGTGTTCAGGTGCATCTAAGTTGCCCATTCTTGTCAACAAATGTTTTCACACATGCCACCTGAAGTTTTGTTAGGAGTTAAAACAGAATCTTCTGAAAACTTTCTTTCAACAGAAAATGGAGTAGTGGGGGTGAGGATAAGGAACTGTAGATTTTTTTTGTCTATTGAGAATGTGATTAGTCCCAGGAAAGTTGCAACACAACAGTGTGCAAAGCACTGGTAAGACTTACACCTAAGCAATGCTGTTTTGATTCCTGATGCCTGAGTCATTTCTGAATTATTTTCTAGGTAGGATAGTATTCATCAGCAAGTGAACTAATATTATGACCTAGTCTTGGTATCTTTAAAGAAACAGGTATGAACCACAATAGTGCCAGCTACACACAACATTTTAAATTTTAGTAAGCACACAAAAATTCTCTGTCTTTGGAAAGTTTTTATAGTACCCATAACTCTTCACAAGTAAATAATTTTTAAACTATGAAACAAACCTTTACAACTGTAACCTACATAAGTTCTGTAATAAAATTAGAGTGTAATATGCCCCATAAAAATGTTTATCTAAAATTCCTTTCTGAACACACAAAGATTATTAGAAAAAATACTGTTACAAATAGGAAACAAACAAACTACTCAGAAAACCTTTACAAAGATGGTAAATTAATAGCACATACTATCATTCCAGAGAAGTTACTTTTCCCCTATAATTACCTGTTTCTATAAAGTACTTTCTCAAGCAGCATCTTGCAGGTATCTTTTAAATAAATGCATTTAATTACATTGTTCATGAAAAATCCTCCTACTCCCTCTCCATCCTTGACTGGAAGCATATATTATATGTGCTTCCCCACCACCACTGACACAGATCAAAGCGAATATTTCACTCATTTTGCACCATAAAAAACAATCCACAGCAAACACACTACTTGTATAAGCTTGCACTAGAGAATCCACAAGGCTTCTACACCTGATGTCATTGTACATCCATGTGAATTAGTAATTTTTTAGCCTTTATTCATACTTCAGATTATTCTACAAATATTTTTACATTTGCTTTTACCAAAAAAAAAAACCAACTTGATAATCAACAGTGAAGCCAACTTCATTGGCAGATTTATGAAAGAGGCATAGCATTTTGGGGACTCACAATGGATTAACAAATCAAAAACTATTACAGACATTAATGCAACACAGAGTCATATAAACTCTAAAGCATTGTATGTTGAACTTCAATCCATAACACAGTTTAAAAATCGCTTGCTCTCTTTTATGATGCTCAAAATCAAACCTAATTTCTTCAGTCAGGATTCTTTGACTTTGAGGAGTTGTGAAATTGATACGGAGCACAATTCATATTTATCTTGGTACACACACTTAGATTACACATTGCATTGTAATTGTTCTGACTATTAATCCTGTGGAGAGGTTTTGTTATTTTGGTTTGGTTTTATTTTGAATGAATGAACAAACAATGGGTTTGTGCAATGGCATCCACTACAAATGCTGTTACTGCCAGCATCAGAGGAATGAATTGCTGTTACTATAGATCATGTTCTCAATTAATCCAAAATTATATCCATAATAACAGCTTCCTAGAACTTTTTCTTCCAACAAACTTTTAACCCAAAACTGCAACTGCCTCCTTTATGAAACCTAACCATACAATAACCTGCCAAGTGCAAGAACATTAAATTTACCAGGATCAGCAAGACAAAAGATTCTTTCAGGATTCAGTATTTCAAACTCTTCAGCAATTTCTTAGGAACCCAAAGTGAGCAATTAGCTTTTAATAATGAATGCATTAATGACCTTGAAAGAGAAAATACATGAGGTGCAGCTGGAGATAAGAGAACTTGCCATCACTTGTTGGCTACTAGGACACACTAGCACTGAGAAACAGAAGAAATGCAGTCCAAAAGCAGCCCAAATGCACAGAGGGAACAGCTAACTACAAGCATCATTTTATGATAATCCTGCAGGAAACAGATGATAGAAGAGACCGTAATATATTCTGCCTATAGCATTCCTAGTGTGGTGTACTCATCACTTAGAGAACTAATTTTTCTCATGCTTTGCATGTGCAAGGAAAACAATTTTCTCTCTACCTGTGCTGTAGTGGAACAATTATTTAATGCAAGTGCTGCTTTTGTGCTCTGTAATAGTGGAATGAAAAGTAGGGCAAAAAAGGGTTTCTTTTTAACAAGCTTATCACATTTGACAATCATACAAAGATAAAAATCAGAGAAATAACCACAGTGGATAAAGCAAGTTTAGCAGAGTCAGGAAAGAACCTAACAAAACAACAAAATTAAAATTCAACTTTCTAACATAAATTGTGCAGAATAGTTTCAGTCCATGGAATATCCTTCATTCTCACCTGAATGAGTGCAACATTTGCAGAGTAGCAGCTCAAGACCAAATGGCTCATACAACACCTCTGGGCCAGTTCAAGTATATATTCTTCAGGAACTTTCTCTCCAGAACTAATGCTGATAGAATCTACACCACATTACAGAGATTTTTTTTTTCCTTTCTAAACATGAAGGACCACAACAAAAACTATTAAAATTATTGCCAGGAAAAACAGTCAATCAGCAAGCCTAATCCCACAGCACCTTCCTCCTTGTCACATTTCCCAAGTTAATCTCCAGTCTTAGTCATCACCTGACCATTTAAATAAATACCATTGACATGGACAAAACAAGAGTTCTCCCTATTACTGCACATGTGTACATCCACTCATAGGAAGGGATATGTCAGCAGCCTCTAACCTGGCACACATGCATCATCTCATATCCTGTGACAGGGAGAATGATAAAAGTCATGTGAAGACACTACATTTTATCACATAATGGTAGAAGAGGCTGTAACACATGGTCTCAGAACAACTCTGACCTACCCAAAAGACTAGCACTATTAAGTCAAAGCTACAACTACTAAGAGAGCCATCTTACTATGGCAAGGAAGGCAGAAGTGTTGTTGTGTATCAACATCAGTTTTATTTCTCCTCTTCAAGTTATATAATGATCTACACCAAAGGTTGCCAAATTTCTGCTGTGTATCTCCTTCCAAAAGCTTTATTCATATACCTGTGTTGCATCTTGGTAAGCAGAAGGAAAGGAGAATCGCTGGCACAGTGCCAGTGGAGTAGATGGCACTCACCTTGGAGCTCTCATCTTTGTGAGACAGTAGGGCTGGCTATGCAGCTGTATCCCTAAGTGACATAGCAGTATTAGAAAATATGTTTAAGTAAAATGTAGACTGAAAGTGCAAGTAGGAGTTCTAGAGAATTCCTTTAGTTATGGTACCTTTCCATAACCACCCTGTGTAGTGGAGTGAGCTTGAAAATTCAACCAAACTGTGCATCCTGCCTCCCACCACTATAGATTATGCAACCTCATTCCTGACCAGAGCACACTCCCTATACAAGCACCAGAAACATATCCTTCAGGACACAGCTCCATATCTCACTCCTCTTACAATTGCAAACTATCAAGTAGGTATAAAGCAGTCAGTACCTTTCCATCTTCTCCAAGACACTGCAAAGCGATGCACTGCAAACATTAAAGAGATGCAAAGAAATATCTATTATTCAGCTACCTTCTTACTTCACCTCTATTTCTTAAGAAGCGGCTTCCATCAATTATATTTCACCTAGAGACCAGACTGACCTTTTCCTCTGCCTTCATTTTCTCTAACCTTCATTTCTGATGTCATGACAGGATAAAAGCCAAAAGGATTAATGCTAAAAGCATTCCTTTACAGCAGTTTCTTTGTGTATCACATGGATGAATAGAATCCTGTCTTGAACACAGATGCAGCAGATATGCTAATACATCATGCAAACCACAGCAAATAATTTATAACTTCCTGAAAGCAACTCTTTTTAAGTTGTACTGCCAGTATAGTGGCACAGTTTTAAAGACGGATTTCAGAGAGCAAAACCTGATCTGTAGATTTGAAAAAGAAGAAAAGCTAAAAAAAAAAAAAAAAAAAAAAAAAATTTNAAAAAAAAAAAAAAAAATTTACATTCAAACAAACAAACAAAAAAAAAACCAAAAGCAACCTCAAACAAACAAACAAGTCCATTAGCACAAAAAAAATTATTCCAATTAAGGAATTCTTTCATAAGCCCTGCCTGCTGACACTGTCTTCGCTGAAAGTATTCCAGCTTCATAAATGTGGATATGAAATGTCAAAATACAAGTTTATTTTATTACAAATAATCTCTATTATATACCTGAAGATACTTTAGCATTAAGTTTCAATCAGAGATCAGAGTGGTGATCCTCACCCTTCACAAACTATTCATGGATCATGCAAGTGTGTAATTCACTCTAGAATGGTGCACAGACTTACTGGTGTAGTAAACAGCTTGTTGCACAGCTACAACACATCACCTAAACCAAACTGTGCCAAAAGTTAGTTGAGACATAAGTTAGTACTGAAGACACACACACACAAAGCCTATGACTTCACCAAAGCTGTACTGCACCAGATTTGTTCTAAAGAAATCCTTCAAAACTTTTTCCAGTAGTAGCATTATGAGAGCTAGGATTACTACTTCCACAAAAATAAACTGTCTTTTTGCAAA